>JARFJA010000062.1:0-425000 GCA_036326145.1 Rhagophthalmus giganteus
TTTGAGCCGTAACGTTCAGAACAAGTCGAAAACGATTAGAAAACTCGTAATTCAGGTATTACGGAGCAATAAATAGGAACTGTGGGCGTTAAAATAGAATAAAGTTTTTTATAATCTCGCTAAAATGACGCCAAGTAATACGCATAGAACAGGTCCGGAATTAGTTGAAAAGTAGTTTTTCGAGATCAGCAATGCAAGAAATGACAATCTAGACGCATTTCCGGCGACTTAAAATTTTTGCCAAATCTTGAAAAAATCCCTTAGTATAACACGGCTTCTTTTTTCCGGCAAAATTTTGACCGCAAGCTTTTGAGCCGTAACGTTCAGAACAAGTCGAAAACGATTAGAAAACTCGTAATTCAGGTATTACGGAGCAATAAATACGGAACTGTGGGCGTTAAAATAGAATAAAGTTTTTTATAATCTCGCTAAAATGACGCCAAGTAATACGCATAGAACAGGTCCGGAATTAGTTGAAAAGTAGTTTTTCGAGATCAGCAATGCAAGAAATGACAATCTAGACGCATTTCCGGCGACTTAAAATTTTTGCCAAATCTTGAAAAAATCCCTTAGTATAACACGGCTTCTTTTTTCCGGCAAAATTTTGACCGCAAGCTTTTGAGCCGTAACGTTCAGAACAAGTCGAAAACGATTAGAAAACTCCTATTTCGGGAATTACGCAGCAATAAATAACGAACTTCCGGCGTTTAAATGGATTATAACTTTATATAGTCTCGATAAAATGACGCCACCTAATACGCACAGAACAGGTCCGGAATTAGTCGAAAAGTAGTTTTTCGAGTTTAAAAATGCAACAAATGACAATCTAAGCGCATTTCCGGCGACTTAAAATTTTTGCCAAATCTTGAAAAAATCCCTTAGTATAACACGGCTTCTTTTTTCCGGCAAAATTTTGACCGCAAGCTTTTGAGCGGTAACGTTCAGAACAAGTCGAAAACGATTGGAAATCTCCTATTTCGGGAATTACGCAGCAATAAATGACGAACTTCCGGCGTTAAACGGATTATACCTTTATATAGTCTCGATAAAATGACGCCACCTAATACGCATAGGACAGGTCCGGAATTAGTCGAAAAGTAGTTTTTCGAGTTTAAAAATGCGAGAAATGACAATCTAAGCGCGAATTTTATTTTTCGAGGACAGCAAAACGAAAGGCGATAAACTACACGCGTTTCAATCGATTTAAAATTTTCTAAAAATCTCGAGAAATAAACGTATTCTAGTCCAAGGTTGTGGCAAAATTTTCACGCAACCTGAAACATTTGCAACAGGTCCGGAACTACTAAAAACTCATTTATCGAGTACAACAAAGCCAAAAGTGACAAACTAAACGCATTTAAATCGAGAAGTCTGGAAAAAAGTCCACAATGATTTTGACAAAATTTTGATCCGAAACGACTAAAAACTCGTTGTTCTAGAATAACAAAGCAAGAAATAACAAATTGTACGAGTTTAAAGCGATTTAAAATTTCTGATGGAATCTCGGAAAAAAGTCTTATTGTTTTAAAAAATTTGACGTAATACGGGCCATTTTGTTGTATTTGATATTTAAAAGATTACTTATATCGAGATTTATTTACATATTTAAGTTTTGTGTACTCACGTTTTAGTATAAAGATGTGGAATGAAGATATATCGGTATTCAGAAACGTTGTGTTGATCCCTCTCCACTTGTATATTGACTAGTTATAAGTAGAAGTATCACTTGCAGCTTCAGTCACATCTGAAAACTAAAATAAAATGTAAAAACCAATGTATATCAACAAATACGTACTATGTTAATAATCTATAAAAAGTAACAGTCATGCAAGGGATTGCATTAGAACTTATTTTCAAAGAAATATGTTTTAAAACGTTTGTTTAAATATGTAGCGTTACCCACGTTTAATTCGTACAAACAAACTGTACATGCCTACGCCCGTAACGGGGATCCGCGTCAACGCACTTGCGTGATGCGAGTTTCGACGCGTTTTCGCGTTATTAGCGGTGAACGTGTTAAGTTAGTTAGTATACGTTTATGCTGTCTGATTCGGAATACATAATACATACATAATGTAAATCATATGTGTCTACTGACTACATGTCATTAATTATAAACGTCTATAACTGTATACGGCACCTACTATTGGAAATTGATTATGCCTGAATTATAGTAATAATAGTTTAATTAACCTCGTTTACTCTTTGCAGAACTTACACGGAATTGAACTGTAAATTGGAATGCCAAGCTAATTACACTTTATCCTTATGTGGCTGTGTTCCATTTTATTTACCAAGTATGTTACATAAAACTTTTTCAATAATTATCTTTTAAAATCGTATCATTTCAGAAAATAGGTTTAAGAAAATCTGCAGCAAAAGACAAGAGACGTGTAGTAATATTGCCAAAGGTAGGTAGCACTTGGGCAGCATAGTAGCTGACGTGGATACCTAACTGTATCTCTTTTATGTTACAGAGGAAATGGAAATGCCGACGCAAAACGGGTATACATATATAGCAAACACGATAATAAGGACTTTTTAAAACTACTCAGAACATCTTTCAGGTCGAGCTGCAATTGTTTGCCTGCCTGTTTCGAATTGGGTTTCGAAGCTGCTGCCACCTACGGAAAATTATCGAATAAGTTCAAAATAAAGGAACAGATTATAAAGAACGAATCTATCAACTATTTTATGTAATTTGTTTTCTTCATAAAATAATTGACCCTCTCTATTAATTGCACATTTTTTATTATAATGCTTGTTTCTTTAGGGAAAACATGGCCGTCTTGCATTTTTATTTTACGGATTCCCAATTTACACGAAATACGAAAAGTGAACTCTACGGATTTTCGGAGTTTTTATGTAAGGAGGTTTACCTCATTATCAGCGATTTTGAGTTTCTGCGAAATAATTGTATGTTTATTTTTTCAATGACGTTTCATTTCAATTTGTTAAACTATTAATTTTTATTTCACGGATGAAAGGGTTTGATTATTTGAACAAGAGTACGTTATTTCTAATTTCCAAATTATGGTTCGTAAGAAAACAATATAAAATTAAAACCTTAAGACTTAAGAAAACCTTAAACATTTTCTATTTTAATTTTAGCCAATACGGTGGATTGCTCGGCTTGTTCTTGGGATTCAGTTTCTTGAGCGTAGTAGAACTAGGATATTTTTAACGTTGAGAATATTGTGCAAGTTGGTGCGATCGAGAAAAAGAAAACATCCGACGAAGAAGAAAAATGGCAATGTAGTAAACAATTCGACAATTGTGTATCCTTTTGCAAAATAACACCTCCACTGTAAAACTAGCATTAAAAGTATGAAATGAAGAAATAGTTTGTAACGACATGTAGATGAAAACGAAAGAATAAACCACTTATTTTTAATAAGTTTATATTTAATAACCGGTCGTTGTTTTGCTTGTTTACGTAACAAGGGATGTGGTATTTTCACATACCATCCTTAGAATAATCTGGCCTATTAATTTTGAAAATTTAGTCTTATTTAATAATCTTGATTTTAGAAATATCGAAATAAAACTGCAACTTGCAACTGTTACTTGAAACTTGTAGAAAGAGATGAGACTTTTTAATAATTAACGAAGAAAATATTACATAATATTTTAAATGGAACTGCAAATACACTTATAATACATATATATTTACTTATAATTTGTTACAATGTAATTACACCGTTCTTCATTCCGGTTTATTACAAGTGTACAGTGAGTTGCCTATTGATTATGTTAATGCTCGTGATAGTTAGGCAACACGTTATACGTTAGAACGTACCCTAGATTTCCCTGAAACCTGAAGTTTTTAATATCATTTTTCGAACATATGACCACACCACTGTACCTAATTCATTTTTAAAACTATTAAACCGTACGTATCAATCTGAAATTCGAATTTTGGAATTATTTTTATTTAATCGTTGGCAACAACCTGCCATTTTCTGATTGGACGCGTTCGTTTGTTCCGATTCTAGTCATCGTACTTCATCGTCAAGTTCTTTCTTTAATACCGGAAACATTAACGGAAGGTATGTTTTTATTATTTTCAATATTACAATAAATCGTAGTTCGTTCTCCGAAAATACTACTGTTTAACGATAAAGTTGTTGCCGCACAAGTTTACCATTGTCAGAAACAAGCGCCATTAGCTAATTTCGGACAGATGTTCGCAGATAACCTCTAAATTTTCTCATATTTTAGACATGGCAGATACGACAAAAGCTAAATCGAAAACGGAAAAAAAGGAAAAGACAAAGGCCACCGCCGGTACTGAAAAGCCAGCGCTCAAAAAGCGGCCCTTCAAAAGACACGGACGTTTATATGCCAAGGCAATTTTCACGGGCTACAAGAGGGGTCTACGAAACCAACACGAAAACACGGCCCTCTTGAAACTGGAAGGAACCAGCACAAAGGAGGACAGTTGGTTCTACGTCGGCAAGAAGTGCGTGTACGTGTATAAAGCGAAAAATAAGACATGCATCCCTGGCAAACCGAAAAGCAAGAAGTCGAAGGTCCGCGCCATTTGGGGTAAAGTGACCAGACCACATGGCTGTACCGGTGCGGTCAGGGCGAAATTTAAGAGGAACTTGCCGGCAAAGGCAATGGGACATCGTATTCGCATCGTAAGTGTGTTATTTACGAATTAATATGTAGTTTACGTAAGCGGATTAAACGTAAACGTTTATTTCGATTTGTACTTTTATATTGCAATTACATATAAATTTAGTACGATTTTCGATGATGTTTTGACATTTGAAACCCGAAAATAATTATGTAGAAATAATTATTACTGAGAAAATCGTAATTACCGGATGTTTAACTGTTTTTTACAACTGTGTTTTGTCGATATTAACTGTATTTTTTCTTTTGCAGATGCTGTATCCATCTAGAATATAAATAATGTACTGTATTACATTATAAATTTTTTTTAAAAATGTATTTCTGTTTACTTAGAGACATCCTTTCAAGTTTTTTATGCGTTTAATCGGTGAGAGAATGAGATTTTATTCAAAATATAAACTAAATTAAAAGGAACGCATTTGGTGAAATAATAAATAGTGGATGATCGTAAAATAACGAGTTAAGTATCTTATTAAGTATAAGTAAATTATTTCTAAAATAATTCATTAGAAAAAGTTAATTAGTGCAATTTAAATGTTCTTAATTAATTTAATGAAAACAATACCTAGGTTAACTGCCAATTTGATTCCTGCCTTTCTACTAAATAATTATTAAGATTAGAATTATTGTTTGCCCTTGAAGATAAATGTTTTATTTTCAAAGCTTATATTTATAATTACTTTGACGACTTACTCGTTTCAGTAATCTTTGTTCAAAAGGGTTAAGGTTATTTTTTTTTATTTAGTATTTCATTGTGTTACAATGTTTATAACTTTCGATTTTGCTACTACAAAATAGCAGTGGTAATTGATGAAAATGAAAAATTATTGAGCTAAATAAACTGTCATTTAATCCCAACACTTGTATAATCTAATAATTTAAGTATAACTTGATGGATTTACGATAAATTATTGCAGTAATATTTTTAAATGTTTAAAGAAGCCCAACAAAAACTTTTGGATATGCGTACATTTAAAGCAACTATTTCATGTTTGACCGTTCCCCCAAGACGACTAGCTCACTAGCATTATCAGTAAATTTTGGTTTGTTTTTTTTATGATGAACATCACTTATCATGTAATATAAAGTAATCTGTTATCATTGAATAACTATTTTTATAGTATTTGGTTATCTATTTGAAACTTTTAATTATTCCGCGGATTTAATAAATCTATAAATATTAATTATAAACGAAATGGTGACAGATAGTGTGTTATTCATAATTGTTGTTTGGAACGACGTATAAAGTGAAGGTTAATTATTTTGACAGTGTTATTATCTGTTGATTCTTCCCAAATATTTATTAATTTACTTAACTATATGGAAGTAATTCCATATTGTTTAATTTCGAGTTTTAAAAGAATTTCTTATCGTGCAATTGAGGTTATGAATTGTTCTCTTTGTAGTTTAGTATGAATGTAGATTATAACGTTGGAAATATGTATTAAGAGATAATAATATGTAAAACTGTCATTGCATCGTTTTACAGATCGTTAAGTTCGGTTATAAACACAAAGGAAACTTCTAAACTAGATGATCGATTAACAATGGCAATTCGAATATTAGAGAAAGTTATTTACCATCTATCGGTTGCGATTTGTTTCCTGCAGTATGTAGCTACAGATATACTAGTTTTACCTTTAGTGAGTTTTGTCTGATTTAATTCGAAGATGGAGGATGTTCACGTGTGTGTGTTTGCAGGATGGTCGTTACATAGAGGAGGAATTTAGGGATATGCCTTCGGTATTTGGTGCCGCATTACCATACGAAGGTAAATAATGTATAATTTTATGTGGCCACTTATTTAAGAGGACTAAGTTCCATTTCAACGCAAGCATGATTGACTTAAACAGCTTTATACAGAAGCTTAATATTATAATTAAATAGTATATGCAATAATTGATTAGCACCTTATTAATTTATGAGTCGTTTTAATGTCAATTAGTTGCACCAAGACTAATGACCGTTTGCACAGTTACAACCCAATAATTTAACCCTTGGTTAAGTTAGAAATAGCTATGGAAACAATCGTATCTAGAAAAAAATCAGTAACTTAAATAGGATTTAAATATTTAATTGGTGGCGGTGCAAATGGTCATAAATTTAACAAACGATCAGTTAGTTGATTCCAAAAAGAGGTTGCCATAACAACAACAACCTAATTGGCTATTATTAAAGTGATTGGTGATTATTTCGATCGATAGAAATGGACCATTTTTCGTATGTTTCTTAAGATCATTAATGATTTAGTGAATAATGCAGCCAGCAAATTCATTTTAATAGTATAAAATATTTCAAAGTTCTACAACGAAATTGAACTGCTGCCAAGTTACGAGTTACATAATAGTTCCAAGATAGAAAAGGAACAAACTGCATTAAAAATAAATCTATAAATCGAATAAAATGTTAAAACAGAAAGCATATTCAAGTTCTACTTAAAGGACAACATGTGGAGTTCATTGAACATTTATAGTCGACGATAAATATTACCCAAAATAAATAATTAAAGTGTAGGTGTGTTTCTGATGCGGTTGAACTCATTCAAATTGACTTGCTTATTTAATTTTAATTTACATTCTGCCAAAGTTCTTTGGATTATTTTTTTTGTTAAAAATTAACTTGTTTGAATTGTTATCTGTATTATATTTATTTTACGTCAGGGTAAATAATTAAAATACCAAGGTTATTAAGATAATATTACGTTTGGATATATTCAAGATATATTTCGAATAATGGCTCGTTTATGGTTGCAAATTAACTTTCAAATCATTTGTTTATTTGTATTTGTACAAATCATCATGCATGACTATATCGATGTCGTTTTGTCAAAATGGCATAACCGACACTTTTTGCAAAAATGAGTTATTTTATGCATTTTGCTTTTAAAGTTTTCGACGATAGCATTAAATGGCATGAATAGCATAAAATCGTAAACACTAATACCTTTTTTAAATTAGGTTTAAGAGGAATGGTGGTCTACGCAGATCCGCCAGATGCTTGTAATTCCGTTCAACCTCATCCCGACGTACCAAACTACAATGGAAAGTGGATCGTTTTGATTGCACGGTCGGCAAATAGCTGCTCATTCGAACACAAAATACGAATGGCTCAAAACGTCTCGTACGACGGAGTCATCGTGCACAATGTCGGCTCAGACGGCCTCGAACCTATGTCGGCGAAAAACAAAAGTGGCATATTCATACCGTCCGTGTTCGTTAGCGAAACGACAGGACGCATAATCAAAGAACTCTACTGTAATCCCAGTTATTTTATTATCATTAATTCCGAGATGCCTTTCAACATCAACACCCATTTGCTACTGCCGTTTGCGATCGTTGTAGGAATATGTTTTATTGTAATGGTTATTTTCATGGTAACGCGAATTTATAATTATCTCTCACTTGAACGTAAATTAAACGCTTGCAGATCGTTAAATTTATCAAAGATCGTAGGAGACAACGCAGGCATCGACTGTCGTCTTCGGCCTTGAACAAGATTCCGACTTGTAAATTTGCAAAAGGCGACCCGTACGACACGTGCGCAATTTGTTTGGATGATTACTTAGAAGGCGAAAAATTAAGAGTACTCCCGTGCGCGCACGGTAACTTTCGCACGCATTTTAAAAATCATCCTTTCTATACCGAAACTTGTTTTTGCAGCTTATCATTGCAAGTGCATCGATCCGTGGTTGACAAAGAACCGCCGCGTTTGTCCGGTATGTAAACGTAAAGTGTTTGCGCAGGACGAACCGCATCCCTCGAATTCCGACAGCGATTCCGACACCGATGACACTACGCCGCTGATAAATTCTGGCAATAGGATATCGCAAGGCGGCGGCACCTTCGACGAGCAGGACGAGAATCCGTTTCAACGTGCCGCACGATCCGTTTCTCAACAAGCAGATGGGGCGAATTTAGTAACTGCATCGGATCATCATAGTATAAATGGTGAAGCAGAAAGTAGTCAAACTACTACAAGTTACGAGTACTAACGATTAGTACGTGTAGACGATAAGGATACATTTGGACAGTTACCTATATAAATATCCAACAGCTTTTCATAGACTGTTTCATTGTATTAATAAGGCAATTTGATATTTAGTTATGAAATTAATATGGTGCTATTATTTAGATTATCTTAAGTTTTAGCTAGATCGTACAGATTGTGAAATAATATGTGCTTCTGGTTTTAACGAGGTATTTTACTTTTGACAAAATTATGTTCAATTTTGTGTATAATTTGACCAAAAATGCATAGATTTTAAGTACAAATATTACCTAACACAATACTTCATACTTTTTAAATTATTTATCCTTTATTAGACTGATTTATTTGATTGTCGATTTGCTATTATTTAGTTATGCTTCAATAAGTAATACATTATAAAGGATGCTTTAATTTTGTGATTCGAGCAGGACTTAAAAAATCTCGATCTTTTATTGTCGTTAAAGACCGAATTAGTGTACCAACATCAGTTTTAATTTAAAAACGATCTGTAGCATCAAACTCTATGCACTGGCTTATTGATAATAAGATACAAACTAAAAATGAACGAATTAAACTGATGCATCGTTTTCCACTAGATGTAAATCTTTAGATTTTTCATACAGCTTTAAATGCCTCAGTTTCATGTTATTCTATGTGTATGTAGTTTATGTTGATTATGTAAATAATTAGGGTTATTAACGCTTTGTTTTTTCATTTTGTGGATCCTATTTTGCGTGGTTGCTTAATTCGCCTGTAGTCGCAATAATTTTTTCGTCGATTGCCATTAAAATTGGATTTAAGTGTTTGCACAATTCCGTAACAAATAAACATTTGACAAGCACAACGATGGTGATTACATTAATAAATGCCAAAAATAATTATAAAATTAGCGTGAGTTTTAAATAATCGGCGAAGAAATTGTATGTTCAACAATAAGGCAAATCAATTACAGTTTTGCTGCCTCGGTCGGTTTCCTTAATTTATGATAAAACAAAAACTGAGACTATTGCCGGCCAAATATAAAATAATGTGGATACGAAATAAACTAAGGAAATATTATGGGGTAAGTTGAGTAACACGTCCTTGGATTATTATTCATGCAACATACAAATTTAGCAGATTTTATTTTCAAAACGACATGGTTTAAAAATTAATCGATTACAAACACAAGCGATATAATAAATTTTTCCAAAATTCCAGTCATATTTAAGAACTTATGCGAACAAATTCGACAAACAATTAACAAAGTTATTATAGCATACATACCGTGCAATTGTCGCGATTACGAATTGTTAGTAATATTATAATATTGAGAAACAAATAGTACATCAATAGCTTTAAATAATTGAATAATTTTTTCTTACCATCTATCTAATAAATACGATTATAAAATACAATATAAAGATAATTTCAATTACACTAGTATATATACTACTAATTGCGTTTTTAACAGATGTAAAATGGTTACATAACAAGACTTAATAGAAATTAATACGATCTATTCATCCAGAAGATTACCTTTATCAGAAAGTACGCGATGCCGAGACCATAAAAAATCTTCTCCTTCTGCAATTTATTCATATTCTCTAATTCCAAAGCCATTACCCTTTTATTTAATTTTGCCATTTGCCTACGAAGATGTAAAATCTCATCAGAAGTACTAAGGCCATCACCGCCACTACCAATGGGAGGTGTGGACTCGCGGTTTATACGATTCTGTTCGTTAACCCTATCTTTTACGCTGACCATTGCTTTTGCCTTAATGACCGGTATTTTTTGTTTCTCTTCGTACTTATTTTCAATTTCGCTTACGTCAGGAAATGGATATTTATCTAAAGTCAAAGTTCTTGGTGGTGTAGCGACCCTCCTATCCCCAGGATATGGGTCTGTTGGCATAATCGAGTTGTCATACACGATTTCACGCGGAGGAGCCCTAGTACCTATAATAACAGTACATCACGCCGCCATTCGTTTAAAAATTGTAACAGAAATCACCGATGTGCTGTTGTTGCCCAACTACCAGTATTCGTTCCGGTACCTGCATATTAAACGTCTCTTGTCCTGCCGTCCAAGTATTTGGAGTGACGCCGTTTGTCATATTATCCGGTCTAAAACTAATTTTATGGGGAACTTTCATTTTCTGATTAATATCGACCTTAAAATTTGCATCTGTAATGAAATTTTCGTCTAGGTCCTTAAGACGTGATGGACTACTACCGCTTAACGACATTATTCGATTATATCCTGAAATAAATAGCTGTTAGAGCGAACGAATGTTAATATTAAACTGAATTTAATTTAATCGATGCTGCACGGGCAACACATTTATTCTAAACGATTTTACCTATCAAATAAAAACACTGACAGTTACAAAGGTTTGACAGTCGTTGCCTTGCGGGTATGCCAGCGGTTCTCAAAATCTAATGATTAAAGAACCACAAAAACGTGCGATAAATAATATTTATGATGTGATTTTCGTCGAAAAGTTGTGTTTTTAAAAATGACGATCAATAACGATAATTACGTCGTTAAAATAAATAGTAAATTTTTTAAACATCGAAAAATGAGTGTGTATGTTATATGTTGGCGACGCTGCATAACCTCTCAATTTGTTGTGATCCTATCATAACATTAACACGTGTGTATTTTTTAAATATTACGTTTTAACGAAAATGGGAAAAACGAAGAAAATTAAGCCGTCGAAAATTGGAAGGAAAATAGCCCTAGAGGATGACATTAATAGTAGCAAGTACGCAAAGTCCAAAAATCGCAATAAAGCGCATCAAGAAAGACTCGACGATCAGGTGAGCAATACAAATACGTTCACAAAGCAACGCAAACACGTTTATTTCGTAGTATTTAGACGCCGGCCTGTCCCGTAAAATATTATCGGCCGCACGGAGACAACAGCGAGAACTGGACGATGGAACACGAGAGGACGAACAACAACCAAGCAAACAAAAAGTTATCAAGCTCGACGACGGGAACACGGACGAAAGCGACGCAGAAGAGGAGGACCAGTTAGAGCCGGACACGTTCTACGAGAACATAGAAATCAACGAGGAGGACGAGTGGGCGATCGAAAGGTTTATGAATCAAAATCCTGCGCCGCGTCGTACGCTTGCCGACATCATAATGGAAAAAATTAACGAGAAACAAACCGAATTGGAAACTAAATTTAGCGATGCCGGTTCGATACAGATGCAGGAGCTCGATCCTAGGGTTAAGCAGATGTACGAGGGCGTTCGTGAGGTCTTGCAGAAGTACAGAAGTGGAAAGTTGCCGAAAGTTTTCAAGATCGTGCCCAAACTAAAGAATTGGGAGCAGATTTTGTATATAATGGGTAATAATTGTTGATAAACACAACAAACATATCGTAGTTTAATTGAAATATCCGAAATATTTTAAAAGTAGTTTTAAAAACTGTTTGATTGGCTCCAAAACCGATATTAAAACACTGAAATCGTTTTAGACCCACCATCGTGGTCGGCCGCAGCGATGTACCAAGCCACTCGGATATTCGCATCAAATCTGAAGGAAAAAATGGCACAACGATTTTACAATCTAGTTTTGCTGCCGCGCGTTAGAGACGACATTGCCGAATATAAACGTTTAAATTTCTATCTATATCAAGCATTGCGCAAAGCATTATTCAAACCTGGCAGTTTTATGAAAGGTATTGTGTGCGAAATGTTCTATAGATTGAAAATTTAAACTAATTAACAATCTAGGTTTATTATTGCCGCTGTTGGAAAGCGGAACGTGCACTCTGCGAGAAGCTATAATAGTTGGATCGGTAATAGCTCGCAACTCGATACCTGTCTTGCATTCTTCTGCAGCAATTCTCAAAATAAGCGAAATGGATTACACCGGTGCCAATTCAATTATTTTAAGGATATTTTTGGATAAAAAGTACGCACTACCCTATCGGGTTGTAGACGCCGTGGTATTTCACTTTTTAAGGTGGGAGGGTCACGATTGTACTTTTTTCAAAGCTATTTAAACGTTCAATTTATAGGTTTGAGCGCGATAGGAGGGAATTACCTGTGCTGTGGCATCAAGCACTTTTGACTTTTACACAACGATACAAGGGGGACATATCGACAGAGCAAAGAGACGCTTTAATGGGACTTCTACGTAAGCAGACGCACGAACTGATTACACCAGAAATTCGTCGTGAACTTCAGCACGCAAAATGTAGAGATGTCGAAGTTGGAACGTCGTCTACAATTTCTATGCAGGTGTCTTAATTTTTATCGTTTCCTTATTGAAACATGTGTCAATATTTATTATCGTTGATATTGTAACTCAAAATAAAAGAATGTTGTATTATTTCGCTTTTTATTATAGTCGATTGGTAAAATGCACGATTGTAAAATATTGGGTGTGGTCTCAAACACAATTAAAAATACTTTTTTAAATAAAATTAACAAAATAATCAAATTAAATAATACTTATAAAAGTACAATAGAAAATGCTGTGGTATATTTAATTTCTTTTGACTGGCAATTTAAAAAAAAAAATTGAAAAGATAAATGTTCAACACCTGCATTTACTACATTCAAAAATTGATGATACAATTTTGTTCGTTGATTTTACTTGCAAGAAACAGTCGTAAAACGCGATTTTAAACCAGGATCGCAGAAATTTTAAGATAATTTGTAATTCAAATGTATTAATAGGTGGCGTCATCTGTGTTGTAAAACTCAAACTTGACTATTCACGTTAAACTATTATATGGAAAACATCTCTTGGCACTTATGAGATCCTAATACAAAATCGGTTTTTACGGACGTCTTCGTAACGGCAGTCGTATGTTGTAAGCAGCATACGGTGTTATTTTAACGTGCGTTAAAAATTCAAAAAAAATAAAAAAAAGTGGAAAATTCTATTCTGTGTGCACGGTTTTTGTTAAATTTTTAACACCTTTTTAAGGATTAAAAATTAACATTTTTTTAATGATTAAAGAAAAGAATGGGGTCACTTTTTGGTTTATATATTTTTTATAAATTACTACAATTTTTTGAAATATTCCCACTGCAGTGCCTTTATAGAGTTACTTTTTCTCAATAGCATTTTGTAGATTTATGTATATAAATGTATTAATTGTAACAAAAAAAATTGGAATTAAAAAAGTTTATCTACTTAGGTAAATGAAATAATTATAAGACTGAAAAATGTTCTTAAAAACACGTGAAACTAAAAAACAAACTTGCGTAAAATCCAGTCAAGTAAATAACAGAAGCTCAAGTAAGAAGCTGTCGTAAAACCCAGCTTTACATCAGGATCGCAGAAGTTTACAGAAGTTACGATGCGAAAATTTATAATTCATCCCCCCCCAACCACAACAATATACAGTATTATATCTACGTTCCAAAATTAAATCTAGTACTTCAAAGACGTTATTATATCGAACGGACCTCTTGGCGTTTATGTGATCCTAATACAAAATCGGTTTTACGGATGTTTTAACGGTAGGTGCGTGCTATTCTGTAAGTGTCGTTATTAATTTTTAACGTGCCTCAAAATACAGCAGGTTAAAGAGTAAAATTGTATTTTCCGTATGGGCCCGTTTTTTAATGTTCATTAATATTTTCGTCAGTATTAAAAAAAATTTGTGATTGGCTCATTTATTATAAACGTAATCTAATTTATTGTAAGTGAGTATTTGTTAACTTTCTTTCTGCAAAACGTTTTTCTTTGCACCTGCACGTTTCTTATTCTAAAAGAAGTTTGAATTTGAGAAATTTATACAGTATAGTCAATTTTCGTCAATATGTACATAATTGAAAGAATCCGAAAATTGTCGAAATTTTCAAATGCAAATATTTCTTTCTTTCAACATTGTAGATGGAAGTAAAACGCAAACAATAAAATTGATAGGTAGCTAGACGTTGTTATGTGGAATACAATAAAGTTTTAACTTGATTAGTTTTCGAGATATAATAGATTATGTATGGTTGGCGTTGACTTCGGCTTTAATACGGTTGTTTTCAAGCAGTTATAGTTTAAATAAGAAAATTATAATATAAATCAAACGAGATTTTTGTCGGGGAATTTTAAGAATTTAAATTCATAATTAAATTAATAAAAACTCTTACTTTTTGGTTCAAGAACATATCGTTTTCGAAATTGGCGTTTCGGATACATATTTAGATATGGTAATTCATTTATTATTTCGCAAACAACATTAGCGATTAGTGGGGAACGAATAATATGTTTTTTGTTTAGTGATAGTTATTGGGTATTTTGATTTAATTAATAATTATGCAGTACCCACTATTTATTGAGATAATAGGCGTTTATGAACCGCGGCGTCTAAATAATAACCCGAACCGTAGACGAGGGTTATTAACACGCTAAGGTTCATAAACGAGAGTTACGCTCAAAATGCATAGAAAATTTTATGCACGACCATCCATCGTGGTTTAGGTAAAGTTGAATACCTATTTAAATTATATAGGAAACATAAGAAATCAAGTAATAATGACATTGACGTTTCCATGGTGATCGAGTCGATATTGTTATAAATTTGGTTGTTATTGGTCAGTAGCCCATAGATGTTGACGGATATTTACTAGTAATCAGAATTGATTTGGCAAAATTCTACGAAATAATTAAGTATTCGATAACATGATGAACTTTAGGAAAATATAAATTTACAGAAGAAAATAAGGACCACATAAATACACGCAACGAACAACTATGGCAAAACTGTTAAGGGCGTACGGTCCCTATTGCCGCCAAACGATAATCCGTAGATGGCACTGTTAGTGAATTTTAGAGAAATTTTAAACAGACCATCCTTCTTGGTTGAAATAGCCTGCCTCTGTAAAGTCGTAAAATCTACCTGCTTTGAAGCTAAAGGTATAAATGTTTAGATACGGTGTTTTTACATTAAAACGTATTCGAAAACGATTTTAAAATTCGCAATACAAAAGTTAAGATTTAATGTTAAGTACAGGAAAAATCTGAGATTACTGATCTGAAAAACTGATTTATTTAAAGTTCGCTAATAAATAATCTACTTTAATTTTAATTGAAATTAGAAAATTAATTAATAATTAATATTATTATTATTATAACAATATAAATAGGGCGTTCTCGAGGATATTGAATGCGAACGGATCTCGGTAATTGTATTGTTATCAAAAAATGTTGTTTTTAAAAAAATAATAGATTTCACATGTGAAAAGTATTACATTAGGAAAATTGTAATTTAAGTAGATGTATATTAAAAGAATAATAGTATAGTAATATTGTATAACTAGTGCTAAAATATCCACCTTTCCGCACGTGTTATATACTATGCTTTTCCGACGACCACAAGTATTTTTATTAAAAAAAATTGATTTTTGACGTTTACGTAAGTTCGTTTGACATTTTAATAAAATGTCAAATTTGATAATAAAACAGTTTGTGCGTAAAGTAATTGCATGACAGCGTAGAAGACTTTGATTGACCGTGTGCAATGATCGCACACGGGCTGCAACGTTTTCGATTGGCTAACGAGTTTCTTTACGCACGGTCAGCCTATTTGTTTGTAACGGTCAACTTTTCATAACATTTATTGGTGTGAAATTATGCACGACCATTATGAAATGGTCGTCGGAAAATGTAACTTTCCGTACTAATAATGAAGGTATTTCTAGTATTTTTATTTGTATTACACCACCAAAGTTTTATAAATATGCTCATGTATATAAAGACCATTTATTAAATAATGACGTCAAAAGTAGAAGGTGTCATATACAAAAAAGGTAATATCGTAAGTACTTCAATTGCAAAATAGTCGTCAAAAAACTTAGTTACAAAATAGCAAGAAAAAAGAACAAAATTGATGTATTCCAGTGATCTTGCGAATTCCTCATTGTTAATTTTCTCAAATTTAAGACATTTTATTGGTGCAATATACGATGTAATGAGATAGCTAATCGTGATTAATATTTTGTTAATCAGGATTCCGTTTCTAAAATGTATGTAATATGTCATATACTAACCGTTTATTGATGTTACAATAAATTATGTCTAAATTCATAATATTGATTTAAAGGACTTAAAAGGAGAACGTTTCGCTTGATTTATACTGTTAAGTGACCAATGCTCGCGTTAGATTTTTAGGTTGTAAAATTTATGACCTTTTACAATAAAAATAGAGAGGTCTAGTCATATTACCCAGTATTTAACAATAGTTGTGGGACGACCCACAACCATTGTCCGATATTGGGCGTCAACATTTAAACCAAAAATTAAAACTTCCAACAACCTGCTTTTGATTATTTATAAAAAATTGATGTAAAAACGAAAATGATCATCAGAAGTGATTCTTAACGGCAAGACGTGCTAAAATTTCTCCAATTTATTCAAATGATCGTTAAAAACACACATTGAAATTTTAAAAAATTGCAAAGCAATTATTTAATTAAAATAAGTATTTATTAAGCAAAAGAGCACGTTGTGCCGTAGAGGGAATATTACGTTACCCACTAGTTATTAATTTGCAAACTTTGGTTACTCCAGTTTTGAGTTATGATTGCAGTAAAATTGTACTTTTTACACAATAATTAAAGTTTTTAAAGGTGTTATGGAAATGATAGATTTTTTTAAGTATTTTTCTGTGAATCAGAACATTGTAATCTATGGAAAACGTAATTTATTTCATAAAAACATCAATCTTTTTATTTGGACCGTACCACCTTAAGTAAACTTTGCCGTGGCAACAAACTTCGCCCCACGCAAATTGAATGCGAACGTGTTCTCAAAAAGAAATCAAAATCACCCAAAAACCGTTCAGAATGTTCGTCGTATCAAGCGACGCCCTCCAAAATAATCGCCGGTTCCTGACAATGTCATGTGGGAGTAACCGAACTGCTTTTCCTAAAAGTGACAAAGTATTCCTTCTTTGTAATTTTCGGGCCTCGTGCCCGGCACGCAGTTATGCCACGTGCGAATCGCGAGAGGCCCCACTTACATGTGTCAAACATAGTTTGTAACCACCCCTACACGTCGGCGTCGGTAAAGGACGGTCGGCGCCCCAACCAGCAAAACTCAATTGTTCGGAAAGATAAGCCAACTAGATTTGTTTGCGGCGAGCTTCGTGAATTTATTTTGGTTTTGTTATGGGCTTTGAATTATTTATTTGTTGATTTGTTCGAAGTGTGCGATCTTAATTTAAGCCGATTCCGTTTTAAAATAAGTCCCGATGGGTGAATATAGGAAACGTTATTGGATGGTCGAGTTTGGTGAATTTTTTCGATTTACGTATAATCGGACCGCAACAATAAACATAATTTTAGCGATATAATTCAGGCCAAAATCAGTTCTGCTCGAGAAGCATGAAATTTGTAGAGCACCGTTGGCAGTTGACACTTTTGAACAATCAATTTACAACTCCGCCCCGTGACAGGGGTTGCGTCCGCCACTCGACCATTATCACCGCAAAATAACCAATATACAAAGGATGCAAGTGAAATCTACGATTCTTAAACCTACTTAAAAGTGAAATTCTTAACGTGGTAGGAAATTGCGCGTACATACGAATATTATAAAAGCATCGTTTTAGCGCCAAGCGTGATGGTTTAATCGCACAAAACAAATTGAAATGGGCACGAACGGATCACCCTGTACATAAAGAATCGACGATCGTTCGGCATAACGACCCCTAATTGATAAGCCACGTTCCTTTAAGCATCGTCAATATGTTTAGGGCATTGTCTCGGTGGTTATCGCAACCCTGTTCAAAAAATATTATAGCCCTAGTTTAAATAGGGGTACGTCCTGGGAATTGCAGAAATGCTATTACGATTTGTCGGATTGTTTGCCGACACACTTGAGTGTGTCCGATTAATTTTATGGGTTATTTTAGTAAGTATTTAGTGTCCCGTTTAATTTGCAGTACTATTTTGAAATTCATACGGATTTTTTACTTTAAATACACTTCGAATAAGAATATTATATTTATTTAGGTATATTAGACATAACTAACTATTGGTAGGAGATCCCACCGTAAGATTTGTGTTATGATAAAACTTGAGCAAAAAAAATAGCTCGTTAAACTGCGTGTATAAACCTTTATAAAACTCTAATGCTGCCATCGATAAGAAGTCGTCGTTTTTTTTGAATAAAAAAATAAAATGTCTGCTTGTTTTTTGTAATAACTGGTATGATAATAATTGAAAAAATGTCTTATTCCAGTATTTAGAGAACAATTTTTAGATTCAAAACGGTTTATGTTGCCATTTTTTCATCGTTGTCTTATCGGCAGCAGCAGCGCTAAAGAGTTCAACTTTCTATTATCATCAAATTTGAAAATGATTTTTGTATCAAATGTAAGCTTATGCTTTCCCGTTGTAGAAAAATTTATGCTGCCACTCGAATATTCTTGTTTAATTCACGGCAATGGACCGTCGAATGTTTGAGGGTAACCCTAACCTAGTCCCTATCTAAGAGCCTAACCAAGCTCGATTTTCAGAGAATTTCTGTTAGAACTTAAAGGTCCAAGCATTCATACTTTATAAATACGTGGAGAGTTAGTCGACAAAGAAATATTCTACCTTTCCTCGTCGTATTAATCCATTTTTGTTTGTAATCCTTTTAGAGAACACAAACAACACACTCGCGCACTCACACGCAAAAAGGCCGTATAAACCAAACGAGCACTCCTCGCACACGCGACGAATAATACGACGCCGTAATTTAAAATTCGAACTACTGAAACAAGCACTACCACTCTGCACCAGTGACACGAATGATCTGAAACGGCTTTGCAGAATTCTATATATATATATATATATATATATATATATATATATATATATATATATATATATATATATATAAATGCATTCGAGTTTAAACGTGAATACTAGGAAATCTCATTTTTACTTTTAAAACATTCAATTAATTCTTTGTTTGCACTGCGATAAGCTATAAATGTAGGCGGTGCACATGATTTATTAGTTGTTTTGTATTTTATCGGTCGCATAAAAATGCGATTAAACTTTTATCTGGTTTATGGTTTATAATAGGGAACTTTTCAACGTTGAGGGGCACACGAATAGTTTTTAAATTAAAAATAGAGTAAATTTATAATTCTGCGGTATAAAGGCAGTAAGTAGATAGTGATTATCCAGATAATTTTAAACTGGTAAGTATTAGCGAATTTCCCTAGAAAATAAAGCTATTGCAGCTTGTCTGTTGACGGGACCCAGAAGTGTCCTTTTGGTTTTTCTTCGATCTCGACCTCTAGATCACCAAAATATAGGTCAAGTATTTCTCAAGTATTATCATACGTTATTACAAAAAACAAGCAGACATTTTATTTTTTTATTCAAAAAAACAACAACTTATCGATGGCAGCATTGGAGTTTTTTAAAGGTTTATACACGCGGTTTAACGAGCTACTTTTTTTTGCTCAAGTTTTATCATAACACAAATCTTACGGTGGGATCTTGGACTATATATGTAAATATTATATTTAGTTAAAATATATTTATTTTTCAACACTCCCTTGACATGATTTTTAGCTAGTTTTTCCAAATATCTAAGTACAGTAGAACATCTATTATGTATACCTTAAGTAAAATAGGTGTAAATATTAAGTAAATACAGATTTGTGAAAAGTAAAAAACAATTATAGTAACGCGCTATTTAAAATTAACGTTTTTAGCGAACAAAGCTCGCGAGATGACTATTCCCAAATAGCTCAAAGACATCCATTATAGACATTCTATGGATGTCCATAATATATCCCATGTGGATGTTAAAACGGTTTAAAAATCACCATTTTCCACCTGCCGAATGGTACCTACATAGGCGGTGCAAAAGACTTCATGTACTTTATAAACTATTATAAAAATTATTGCTCTCGAACTATAAACATAGCCATAGATTCAGGAATCGACAGATCAGTGCAAAATCTAGTCTAGTTTGTTTTAAATCACCTTTTAAGAAGTGTTTTGCAGTTTTTTTTTAATTGATTATAATATTCAAAATTTACGTACAGTAAAACCTCATTTATTCGCATCAAACGAGACAATTTAATACAAAGTTTGAGGAAAAATTATTTATCTGCACACAAATTATACATGATAAAGAAAGTACCTACAGTATTTATAAAATAACTATTGAACGTTTATATGTTTGAACGAATTATTTATCTGGCTGGGCGAATCTCTGCAAATTGACCAATTTCACTATCGAAAATCACACAAAAACGTTGTTTACGTGAGTTTAATTTAATATTTTCACGGTATTAATTAAAATGAAGGACACGATATGAAAAACAAGATGCTTTTTGAATTTTTAGAGTTTAGTTTTTAGATGCAAAGTGTGACGGAGTGACGGAAAATAACTAAAATTGACAACGTTGCTTTTAGCAAATGTTTTTTGAGGTGATATTATGTCATCTAAATATTAACCAAACTGTAAAAAATAAAAGAGATATTACGTATCCTTTCACTAGCACACCCGATGAGGGAGTGATGCATAAAAAACACGCGCAATCACAAATTAAATTAAAAAATCGCATAACTTTTCCCAACAGTTATTACTAAGAATAGTGTTACAATGTTGCCTGAAGGCAAGAAATGTGATAGTACGAGGGAGTGACGAACATAGTTTGGAACAAAATAAACAGCAACATACTACATAATTTAATCGTACTAACTATTTTACTCTAATATAATATATAAATACCCAAAATTATTAGCTAATTGTAAGCAGGTCAAATAATAGTGCATTCTAGTAGTAAATAGTAACACTGAGACATAGTGAGGAATTGACGAATCTGATGTATGCAATGATTTTAAACATCATTTAGAATTTGTCATTATTTTTTGATATATTTTTAAATATCAAATGCAAATACCATAAATCCACCAATTTGGTCAATTCGTAGAGAATCGGTCACCTACATAATATGTTCAAAAATAAATGAAAGAATTTAATTTGTAAATTCAAAACAAATACTTATAGTTACTTTAATATTTTAACAGCTATTAAAAAAACAGCGACAACAAGGCAGAAAAAATGTTTTACACGATAAACTACACTTTTTAAACTACATTTTTTACTGATCTATTGACTCCTAAAGTTTCGGAAATGCTCGATTTTCCTTGTCATTGAATACTAATAAATAGAATTCATCAAGTAAGCTTCAGAAACAATAGAACCATGATTATTATTTGTCGACAATTTACCATTTTGATTTTAAAACGTTTAAGTTTTGACAATATTTTTAATGTTTTATCCGTCAAAAATTGTAATGCTCAGGCGAATCTAGAATTTACAAGACAAGGCGAAAGGTATTTCCAGTAGATATATCTAATGATTTTTCCTCACCAGACGTCGACTTTTCTTGGAAAATGCGTGACGTTTTTCTGACCAAACGGAAATAAACATATACAAATTTTAAACGTAAATATTTAAATAAAATATAAAAATTTTTCACGTCATATAACTGAACAAAACAAAATTCAATCCTTAAACCTGCAAATGATGTGCAATTACGCCACCCTCCAGAAATGTCAAATCCAGATAGATCTAAATCGTTCAAAGACCCTCGCTTTCCTTATACAGCGAACGAGAGGAAAAACGGACCAATGCAAACCAGCTGAGATTCAGTCGATAGTGCGGCAAAATGGGATTGGACTGGAAATTCACGAAACCACCCCAAATCGATAATGAAAATAACGCGATTTTCGTGCCAAAAGTTTCCGTATAAATAGGGAATTTTAGGACGAATTTCGCAACAAACCCTTTTCGGGGGTGATTTTGTTTACAATTCGCGCCCTTAACGCGAACGTGCACAGAAGCGTACATACAAACGGAAAGGACACGCGCCATATCGTTTTGCGAGGAACTTTGTTTCCTATATAAAGGTGAACTCCCAGCAGTTTCGTATATATTTTTAATTGAATGATCGACGGATTAAGTTTATGTGATGTGAGCTAGCTTTCGAAAATTGATTAGCATGAGTTCGGGGCGTTCTCAAATGCCCGATTCTTCGTCTTCGCCTCCTGTCAGGTGAGTAACAAGAGTGGTTTGGAGTGGTTGGATATTTTTAGAAAAATATCGCCCCTTTGTAATTGAAAACCTTTTGCTATTACCTACAAACATAATTTGTTTCTGATGCGTTAAAAGAAAAATTGAGTGCCGATACAAGAGACGCCGATACTATTCACATCAATTTTCTATTTAAAAATTAATCAAAAAATTGACACTATGCTTTACGGTTTAAACCAATAGTCAACGGTAAAAGCTTCATCTTATAAACAAACGAACATGTAAATAAGATAAATAGTAAATTGAAAAAAATTTTGAAAAATTACCATAATGTGCAATGTCGATAAAATTTTGACGATCAAATAACCAAAGGAGGTGAATGAATCACATTTCAAAATGCGAGGGAGTTCCGCCCCCTTAGATCTCAACCTAATAGCAAACAAAACAAAACATAATGCAAATGAACTGTAGTAAATTTACGCTTCGATTTTGCAATAGAAAACTTGTCAGGGTCTGCTTTGTTTCGATAAAAAAGTCCAAAGAGCCCATATGTCAGCGTTGAAATGTGACTGCAGTAAAACGCATTCCAAAAGGCATAACTTTCAAATAAAACATCTCCCGTTAAATACGGTATAAGACATTATAGCAATTCGTGTTGATTAAAATGATATTTTTGGCGGCCTCTTGATTAGCGATGTCATGTACAGTCAAGTTCATATGTTTTGTCCCGCGAGAGTAATCGCAGACCAATGAGCGACGAAAGAGGATCAAGAGGGATGGGACAAAACACATGAACTTCACTGTACGTCTCGCGTTTTGCTCTGGAAAAGTGTCGGTAACAAAGCGCAATCCGATTGAATTTCTAAAAATAGCACAATCTATTTTAGGTATAGTTTTCTAAAAGTTGAATAATTTTCAACAGTTTACAATTTGGAGGCTATAGCGGCGGAGATTTATCGGAAGATGAAGTTTCTGACCTTCCCAGTTGTGCATTTGCCAGTAGGGCGGCTTCGAGCACGAGCATTCAACATCACTACCTAACATCCCTTCATCATGGTTCAGGTACGGGCGGAAATCTATTTTTTTTTCATTCTAATCCACTTATCTAGATATAAATTTAAAATCAGTTACGAACGACTGCATATTTGAATTCATTTACCGATGGATTTATACAGAGTGAGGCAAATAAGTTAAATAAAAAAATTGGCGTCTTATAAACACGCGAAATATTTATATAAAACTATTTTTTTGCAGACAGCACTCAGTGTTCTGGTAGTTCCATGCCGGGATCGGATTATTACGGGGGTTCCCCGTACCGGATTCAGAGGCACGCGGCCAACATCCGGGAACGGAAACGGATGCTGAGGTCTGCTATTGGACCCACCGGGTACATTTGTGTTGATATGTGGCATGCGCTAGTTATCGAGAGTCAGTTATCTTCCCCCCTTTTTTATTTTGTCTCTTTCGGAATGCTTTTATTTATTATTTTGGTATGTGTGTGTGTGCGTGCGCGCCCCGAATTGTTACACATATTTAACCTAATTCTTTAATGACGTTGCTTTGCAGCAGTATAAACTCTGCTTTCGACGAACTCCGCATGCACGTGCCCACCTTTCCCTACGAGAAAAGATTGAGCAAAATAGACACGTTGCGGCTTGCCATCGCTTACATTGCGCTGCTCAGGGAGGTGCTGACGGCCGATTGCGATCCCCTAACGTACGTCGAGAGATGTTTGCGAGGAGAAATAAAGGCGGACAGAGCTCACTGGAATACCAGCGGTAAGATGATTATCAACCCCTAATTGAATAAATGATTCGGGCTGTGATAGTAGATATTTACAGTAGAACTTTGATAATCTGAACCAATTGGAAACGAAGAAGATTTGAATTATTCAATAGTTCGGATTAGTAAATCATGGAGGTTTAATTGAATCTTGTAGTTAAAAACGTGAACACTGTACCGTCAAATTTAGTTCCTAAATACATTACGTATTAATTAAAGAAACTGCAAATTGGAGTAATAAAACCAAATATTTTGACAACAAACAGCGCAACGATGCATTTATTACAAAGCAATAACCATCTGGGATCGCGCGTTTTGCTCGATAACACGTTCATTTTAAATAGTATAGCGTCCGTTTCTTACTTTTTAATACATCATGTGTAAGTTGATCTATTTTACTTAAAGTGCGTTAGGATTATCTCGGTTCGAAAACTCGCGATTCTACTGTATCGTCTCTTTATTTGATTAAAGGTTTTGGTTTCTATTATCGACGTAACAATGTTTTTGGTTATTTACGACAATTAGATAAATACTTATATATCACCCCATCAATGCATATTTTAAAAAAGTTACGAAAGAAGAACATAAAATATTGTGCTATGGGGGAATTAAACAAGTGCGAAATATAGGAGATAATGGGCGAAAGTGAAAGATTAGAGAGTGTGATAGAGGAAAACTCACAAAGAAAATATGAAGAAAACAAGAACAGTAAGCGGTAAAAGCTTTCCCCAAAAAACTAGAGTAGATATTTAACAAAAAAGTTAAAATGATATTAAAAAGATAAACAAACAAAGAAAAAGAATAAGAATTTAATAACAAAAAATGTAAGTATGTCTATAAAGGTTTTGTAACGTTAGAACGATACTATAATTTATTTATTTTCGCTGTGCAGTCGACATAAACAATTGTTATTTGTGTATATATGTTATTATGTAAATATGTACTACATATATATATATATATAATCCCGTAGCATACACATTTGTGAGTAGATCCGATTATGAGTAGAGTACTGATTATGAGTACTGCATAGGTTGGATGAATACACTATAGATAGTTGAACAAAATAAACAAAAATAAAACGAACACGCTTGATCCTAGCGAAACTACATAGAAATACGATAATTTACTCAGGTAACACTAATGAGGAAGATCAAAAAGATCAAACAGAAGAAATATAAATCATATAACCGAAGAAAAACACGTCTTAAGAGGGAAAGCGTGTTAAGGTGAGATTTTTCATATTAGATTATTATGAAAGCGTTCAAGAGACTGATTAAAAATAGCCTATTAAACGGGAGCACCTGAACGAGGTTTTATTGTGAGTACTTAAAAAATATATACAGTATTAGAAAAAGAATTTCCGAAAATTTTTCCACATACTGAAAGATTGGAATATACAAAAGTGGGAAAGGAAATGCAAAAACGGGCTGTTAAAAATGATTTTATGATTGAAGGAACACTATTTAAATACAAAGATACAGATAAAACGACATGGAATGTTCTTGGAGTCAGTATTAGAGATCAGGTCGGATATAATAATATTATTATTATAACGAAAGGGTGGAATTTTCTCCATGACGCGGGATGAAAAAAACATCTACGACAGTGGCAGAGGTCGCGTTATTTTGCTCGCCGGGAACTCGAAATGTTAAAAATCGTAAAGTTTACGTATATTGTGCCTCTATAACTCGAACGGGGTTGCAAGATGGAAATCAAATCGTAGTGGCCTTTTTTGTAGGCCGTTAGTGGTTGCATCTGTCGATTTATAAATTGTAGCGCTACGAAGTGCGCGTAGCCTTCCGATCGCTTAAAGGGCGATACGACGATTTTGCCATTTTCTTCCGGTTTTTGGTGTAACTTTCGGACGCGGCGGGAAAGGGCTTTTTCGCTTACGGCGTCGTCTTCCCGCGAGTTTTGCGAACAGATTGCGGCGGCGGCGATATCTGTGCGACGCTCGAAACGCCTTCTGTCTCGGTTTCTACGTCGAAAAGTGCGGTACAGGCGCGATCGTTTCGAATTTTTTTGGGGTAGTTATGAGAACGCAAGCGTGGAAATTTTTGTCGTTTGTGGGTTCCCGAGTGCCCTTATTCCGTTTCCCAGCATAAAATCGCGAAATATCCTACTTTGACCGTTCCACTAAAATCGACGGGCAGCAGCACGGCGATTATTTTACTTCCATAAGAGCCTATAAGATAACACGCGACGGTAGATCATAGGAATTACGTGCGTTGAACTGCGAGGGGAGATGCGCTTTTCAGATTCGGCTCCGTTTTTCCAAAATCGTCGAAAAAGGAGATGGACGAATGGTGTTTCTGGAATGTGTCCGGGACGATAATGGGATGAAAAAAAACATCTACGACAGTGGCGGAGGTCGCGTTATTTTGCCCGCGGGGATTCTAAATGTAAAAAAATCGTAAAGTTTCTGTATTTTACGTCTCTATAACTCAAACGGGGTGCGATATGGAAATACAATTCTAATGGCCTTTTTTGTAGTACGTGAAATGGTCCATCCGAAAAATATAGTTTGCACGCATCGTGACAAGTTTCGAACGTTGCAAACATTGCTCATTATAACAATGCATTGTGTTTCAGAAATTGTTTTAATAACGCCGCATTTAAATTTTTACGTTAGGCTAGCCTCCCTTTAAGACTACCGTACGGTAAATAAAGGCGTCGCGACGCTTTCTTCGCTTACCTTTATGTGGAAGGTGGAAGATTGTTCGTTCTCGGTAGAATCATTTAGAATAAAGTTGACGAAAATTTATTAAAACGCTTAATACGATTTACTGCTATATACGGGGTGTTTATAAAGTACAGACTGTAGATGCATTAAGAGACAGGCAACTACAAAATAACCTCCCAGATTAACGCCATTTAATAGCGATTTCGACCCAAATCGATTCACGAGTCTCATTAGCGATATCTAAAAAGTTGCCGAAACAATTTCATCAATTCAAAATGGCGAACGCAAGATGGTCTGCCACGTCGCAGTTTATCAACCGAACGTGACCAAAATTTGTGTGGGGCATATAGATGTTACCCGAAAGGATGCTACGAGAATTTGTAAGATTCGAAATGGCAGATGCTATCGTTATTGGTGTAGTCAAGGACCTACTAGATAACGTTAAAAGCGATAGCGATTTCTTTGATAAAAAAAGATGGGTAGGTAGTTGATTTCGTCGCGTACCGACAAGCCGACTTCGAGAACAACCGTCGGTAATCGTAATAGTTCGCGGAACGAGTCGTTGACTTCGTACGAAGCACGACTCGACTGGTTATGTATATAAACAAATAAAAATTTTAATTCTTCAAACTTCAATAATATGACAATTGAGAAAACAAAAATATTATCTATAGTCCTCTTTTCTTTAAATTTTCGTCTTTCCGATTAAAATTTGTTATCACCACCTTAGGAAATTAATTTCATTAATATTCGCCAATCTTTGTTTACGCCAATAAGAAAGCGATAAAAAGACCAATTGACAAGCATGTCAAGTTTAAAATGTGTCGTTTTCTGATTGGCGTAAATAAAGATAGGCGAATATTAACGAAATTAATTTCCTAAAGAGGCGGTAACAAATTTTAATCCGAAAGACGAAAATTTAAAGTAAAGGATACTATAACTAAATTAGTTTAAATCAACTAGAATTTGGTTATAATATTCGGGGAGTTCTTCCAAATCTTTCTTTTCATTACAAACACATTTATTAATCTTGATATGGAGCATTTGAGATAGAAAGTAGTTTTTTATAATTTCTATCTATGTCCAAAATTTCAATATTTTCAAAATTAAAATCGAATAAATGTTTCGTTTTACGCGTATGTTTGGCCAATGCCGTGCTAAAAGGTCAAAGTTTTATATTCGATTTATGTTGCTATACCTACTCTGGTTTTCAACGGTTGCAGAGTAATTGCTAATGTAATTGAAATATACGGTTTGACTGTTTGAGTTTTATTTTTGGTTTAAAAACGTTTCGAATTTTTATGGTAGGTATAATTACAAAAAAATCAAATACATCTTATTTGAATTGTAATTAGTAAGACATTTAGTTTCTAATATTAATACTAACGTTTTCAGATTTAACTGCGAGATTGTCGTGGATTAACTGGGAAAATTTGGGCGTGAATCCAGGAAGACGTAACGCCGTCTCTGCCCTTAGTCTTACTCCAGAAAATATGAGTCACTAATTAAAAAAAATATGTACATGTACAACGTGAATATTTATTGGTGCAATATTAGTTAAAATAAATAATAAATATTAGAATTTAAATGATTACACGCAATCTAAAATATAGTTTCGATAAAAGATGTGACTTTAGAAAAATTGACACTTAAAAGTAGTTATAGATCGTCGATTTTCAAAAATTTACCTATAGAAAAGTAATCAGACTAAATAGCTTTTAAATTTTTTAAGAAAATTATAAAAAATTGAATATCCAAAGGGAAACACCAAAGTACCTCCTTATAACAAGATTTGAAAATTGACATTAATATAAAAGACCCGACTCTTTAAAACTCCTTTTTTAAAATTTTTCGTAGAAATAAATACATCTTTTGAAAAATTACATTTACTAGGGAAATATTCGCAAGAGTATTTTTATAGGATTTAAAAAATTAATCCCGATTATCTCGAAAACGGTGCATTTTATCCAAAATTTAAAAAATAAGATGATCGATAAAGAATTGTAATATCAAATTTGTTTATTTATATTTGGCTAAGCACGTGAATAATGTAAGTACGTATTGATAAGGGGCGCATGAGCGCAAGCAACAAAAGTAGAAAACGAAGACTTTCGCTCACTAAAAATGTGAACACGTGCGTACGAAGTTTCTATAGGACTTTGTATAGGGAACTCCACGAACGTACGTCGCTTTTGCGGAAAAACCGCGAAGTCCAAATGTGTCACCCTCTCACATACTTATAATAAAGCTAATTTTGAAATTATCGTGTCTTTGTATAATAACAAATACGAAATATTTAGATTAAAATAAGAGAAGCATTTTACTTATTCGTTGGTTAAAAATTATCTATGTTTGCGTTATTAAACAAAATTTATTTAATATTTTAATCGCCCTATATTTAATACAGGGCGATCTCGTTATACGCGAGAGATACGTTCCGCGAAATTGCCGCGTATACCGGATTTGCGTAAAACGGAACCTATTTAATAAGCAAAAGTTAATGTTCGGTTCTCGAGTACTCATGCTGAGATACAGACGTACATTAAATTAATTTATTTGGTGGACGCTGGACAATCATTAGAAATGCCGGATACCATTTCACGTTGAAAAGGAAAAAGCAGAAAATGCGAGTCAAAACTTACGCGTAGTGTCGTATATTATAAATTGGCGTTTAAATAGAAATCGCGTATATCCGAAAACGCGGATAACGAAATCGCGTAAAACGTGATCTTCCCGATATATTTTACATTACAACAATTTCGTTCGACTGAAAGTTTCACGAAATATTAATTTCGGAACAACCTTAGATGTCAAATTTACGAATTTCTTCATGATTTCTAAAAAGAATACTTTAGTTTGGAGTAAAACAAAATGTAGGCGGTTATAAATAATACGTAATTGAAACGAAATAAAAAACATTGCAAGAAAAGTTAGATAGATCTAAATTTTCTTCGTAAATGAACTTACACGTACCTTTATCTTTTGTTTTAAACGCACATCCACTCCCGTCAAAACGATATTTATGCGCCCAAGGGTTAGACAGATTAGAACTTAACATCTACTCCTACACCCCGAAGCGTCCATCTTCTGTTGCCTGTGAGCTAACAACATTGTGGACACTGTAGCTTATCCCCAAACCTATATGATGTTCACGTCATCGACAAAAAGTTACTAGATTGTTTATTTGTAATTCGGTTTAAAATTTGGAAAGTGACATATTCCATAGATGATTTACTTGCGCACATATTAGATGGTATAAAGAAAGACTACAATTTATAAGAACTGTCAAAATACTTATATTGATGATGTGAACATCAAATAGGTTTGGATGAGCTATACTATTTGCACAGATCAAGAAACGCAATCCCTAACGTGTTTAATTTTTGAGATTGAATATTACTCGTAATTCAATCTTTTACAAAATTGCAAAGTTATTAAATAACTTAAAGCCGAATAATTATTATTCGCTTAAATTTATTTGCCCATAGGAAATGTGAACCGGGGGGGGGCTCGATTTATTAACAGTTATATATCAGCGTTCAGAGCTTTAGTCTAATAATTTTTAATAATACCTATCTAGAAATTTTCTAAAACAAATTAAACGCTCACCGTTCGTAGTTCCACGTTAAAATACTCAAAAATCCTACCTGTAACAAATAAAACAAATTAGTTTACTTATTCTACGTTATAATCATTAATTAAATGTATTACCTTAATTCTGCGACGTCCTCCAATAAAACGTCTCCAACCGCTAACCATTTTGACCATTACGAGGGAATAGGCACACGACAACTGCAATAATTTAAAGATTAATACCTAACACATCATATAATAGTATACAATAGTTATTTTATGTACCTATTAAGTATACATATATGATATAATTATTAATGTAAATGTTCAATCAAAATACAGAGCGTTTGAAAAAATGTGTAAAGATGACAAGTACGAATCCATAAATACACAACGGTCTACAGATGTAACGGGTGTCGAAGTTTTTAAGTCTTAGGCATGTCTTACGTTAGCTTAAATCTTGTCACGTTATAAAATGTAAAACAAGAGCTTTCCACGAAGCTTTCCTTTAGCTTTTTTCACAGACAATCAAGACTTGGCGACTTTTTGGACACTCGTCACAAATAAAAACATAGGTATAATATGCATAATGATTTAATAAGTTTAGAATAACTTCAGACTGAATAATTTACAAAAATTAATAATAAATATCAGTCTTATTCCATTTCGACTCCCCAAAATGTTCACAAATTAAAATTCGAGTTCGAAATTTGATTAATCAAATTGTTTGCGCAAAAACAAAAAGCACGCCACAGTTCAAATTCAGTTTTTTTGTGCTCTTTTCGTACGTGCAAACGGATTTTATTGATTATTGTTAATCCGGACCTGGACTTATTTTCTCGATAGCACATTAATTGTTTGGATAGTTTAAGAAATCAATGTGTGCTAAATTTCAACAAAATATACACGTTAGTTATGACCTAAGAAAGAAATTGGAAAAATCGATAAAACACCCTGTATCTCGGCGTCAGACCCATATATATATATACAGTCAACTCTCTCTTGAGTGCCAAAAATGTTTCGAACTCGAGGACTTTTCTCGGAAAAGCGGTTCCCCCACTTTCTGCATGTTTCACCGCTCGAAGTTGTTCGCACCATTCGCATCATTCTCTTGCTATAGTGCCACTCGCAACGATGCAAGAAAACTCGTAATCAGTTGTGTTCTACATTTGCGATGTTTCATATTTAAATTTGAATTTTAAATTGACATAACTTTTTAAATACTTAATTTATAATTATATTTATAATAATAATATTGATAATTATTTAATTGTTGCCAAAGACGTGCCAAACATAAAATAAAGATTTGTATTTTATAAAAACTATATTTTTTCGACTTTTCGTTGTGGCACTATTGATGGAGAGAGATTGGAATTCCGGAGGGGAATTCAGGCCTCGAGAGCTACCTAAGAGTATCGAAAATACCTAAATAAAGTACATACATAAATAAAGTACCTCGAGCGAAAATCAGGGGAAGTGGCACTATTGATAGTGGCACTCAAGAGAGAGTTGACTGTAGTAGTATATTTCCCATAGTATATTTCGAACCGGCTGGGCGGCCCCTATTCATGGTTAATGTATGTCCGTTTCCCAATGAAACATCCCGTATAAATACACCTGTTTATTAAATCTCCATCACTTACGTTATTATTTTCGAAAATCACTGGACCAAGTTTTTCAACACAAATTTATAAACAAAGCGAATGTAGCGACGCTACTAGAAAAACAAGGGTGGCGGAAAAATAAACAAAAAACAGGTGACAGTTAAAAATGTAATTAATTTAATAAAGTGAGTTAGAAATTTACCATTTAACAACGCCTCAGCGAATAAAATTATTTTTAACTTGTAAATAATTAAGGTTGATTTTTATTTAAATTTTAAAATTTAGAAAAAGATGCGCCGCAGCCGCAGTACAGAAAGTAACGCGACGTATACACACCACCCGGTTATGATTAACTGAAATAAATTATAAAGCGAAAATGTGTTCTTCTGGCCGATAAGATATAAGAATACGTAACACAACTAAATAATCGAAGGTATGAACAATATTTATTACGTAGGTACAGGTATAACATTTTATTTGAAGCGACGATGAATGGATTTAGCGATAACGCTTGTTCGAAACGAATTATAGGTATTGATAAACAACATCTGTAGATAGGTACCAGACGATAACTTATTAGTATTTAAATTTTATATATCGTAGACTGGAATTTATTGCGTTATTTTTACAAAATATTATTGTTAAAGTAGGTACCTACCTATAAGCAATTTTTAAAGCAATATAGATATGAATTACTAAAAGATCATAATATGAGACGAATTCAATAGTTACAGGTAAATAGTCTTGAAAACAATAAATAATTAGAAATAATCTTTTTTACGAAGAGCTCCGTAGAAATAGCTACGTATTTTATCGAAACCTGATGCAAAAACCTGCCTTTCTTTGGGCCATTGTTTTAAATAAAAACTCCTACAAAATATAATATGAAATTAAAATAAAATTGTTGACAATCTTAATATTTAATACGAAAAATGACTTTAAAGCGCCTCGACACCTACAACGACGTCAAAATTTTATTTAATCGTATTTAGTGGGCCCACCCACTGAACCAAACCATGAAAATGAACCCTTATCCATGATAGAAACTTTGTCAAAAATCGATTCTTTATCAGTAAATGCTAATGAACTCGTTCTTATCATTTAAACACACCAAACTACACTACTTCATATTCAAAGACGTTAAATCTTCGGGTATGTCTTAAAAGGCATTAATCATAGAGGGACGTTTACGCGCGTATAACAAATACATATTACACAATCAAATATATTATCGATTATTTACGCAACGATGAAAAACTTTTTGTTCGATAAATACAAAACATAAAAATTATTTTTTTGAAATGATTACTGACCTTTTCGCAGATATTTGTAGAGGCTTCTGGACAGTCTTTCACAGTCGAGCACACGAGTTTTCACAAAAACGAAACGTACACAATCAACGCGACGCGACGCGTCACAGTAATTAATCGTCAAACACACCTAATCACGTTTCGCATCCAACTGTTTGATAATATTTCGAACAGATCGTGGTATGCATCGGGCGTGTAATATATCAGCAATCGAAGTATCGTATCTGAAAAGACATTTTGTTTAAGTAGGCATATTAAATTATGAATTTAATAAGTGATTTAAAAAAATAAGTTGCAAAAAGATATTTTGGTATTAAACTATTCGTTAGAAAATTATAGGTAAACGTTGTTTATCCCAAGCTTTAGATAACGTCACATACACATTTCATTAAATATTTTTATTTCTATTTCATATGACGGTATAAGTAAAATAAATCAAATAAAACATCATATTAAATTTAATGAAAATTGTATGACGTCGTCTTAAACTAGGGATAAACAACGTTTAACTATGTAATTTTCCAAGTAATTATATGTGGATCGTGACACACTCCAACATATTCGATTTATTTTTATTAAAAAAACTATTAGTTATATGTATTAAATAAACCAAGCTTTCTAATGTAGGTATATTTTCCTATGATAGGTAAAATTCTGGTCTGTTAAACTGTTCTAACAAAAAAAAATGAAATGGCGTTGTTGATTTCAACTATATATATATATATATATTTCAACACAAGAGGGATGACCGAAAACATACTTTTTAGAAGTGTACCTGTTAGTAGAAAATAATTGCCAAAATTTATTATTTTACCTTTTTCTCAAATTTGAGAAAAAATAAAAATTTAATTTTAACGTTCAATAATTTTTTTTAACGAATCGTTCCCGGACATACCTACATTTAAGTTTTTTTCTTACTTTGTGGTTCTGAATTCAGATTTTAAATTTGTTCGGTTAATCCTGAAACGCCCTGCACATATACAGGCTGACCAGGAAATGGTGGAAAATCTCTTAGAAGCGTATAAACCACGTCAAAATAATGCCACAGGTTCCTATAATTTTGTTCGCTACGGTGCTCCCTGTTGGGATATTCATCCTCAAAGTTGAAAGATAAAAATCAATTTTTTAAGTAGGTACCTACCTAACATTTGTATTTTTCGTTGAAATTTAATAATTTTTGGTATAGGTACCTGGATAATAAATGGAGATGTTTTAAATTGTATAAATATAATAGGTTTTTTTAATATCACCTCGACTGAGTCAGGGGTGCACTACCTCTAACTTTTATAAGGACATTTTCGGATTTTTTAGATAATTTATTATAAAAAATGTAGTATCAAATTTGAAATTTCCGTATTTTATGTAGATTAAAAATGGATCTGACTTCGTTAATCTAAAAAAACAGGTAAGTAACAGGTAACCTTATAATTGGTCGAGTAAATGAAGCGGAAAATTTGAGAAGCCGCAAGAACAGAATCGATTTTGATGAAATCTTTCTTAAAATATTTATTAGGTATACTACATTATTTAAAATAATATTTATGTTATATAAATACATAATATCTAATTAGAAATAATATCTTTAATAATAGGTAATACAATTAAAAAACAGTACCTTTTTTATCCTAAAATATAGAGGAAATCCAAAAATGACCTTAAAAATTTGAAAACTTAAACCCCTGAAAAATGTTGAGATTAGAAAGATTAGTGGTAGTACATCCTGATTCTCTTGAAGTGATATCGGTAGACCTATTACCCCATTTTAAATATCTTAATTTATTACGTATGTAAACCAAAAATTGTTAAATTCCAACGAAAAATAAATATGTTATTTAAAAAATTGATCTTTACTGTTCAATTTTGCGCCTCCAATTCTTCCACGAGAACGCCGTAGAAAAAGCAATGGACACCCCGTATCTTGTTGTAATAATTATTTAAACAATACAAATACCTACTTGAAGTGCGCCAATCGGAATGTTTCTAATTGCAAATAATGTGGTATAACAAACATTTTAAAAAAACTTTCATAAAAATCGATTTACAAGTCGAAGTTGAAACTTAATTTGAGATCTAAATGACCTCGAAAATAAAAAAATTGTGAAAGTACCTAGATTAAGGACTGAAATTTTCAAAAAAAAACCTGGTCCGCGATTTTATTAAATTTGATCAAATACCACAAAAAGTTTTTTGTATAGGTATCCATCTCCTACGAATATAAAAACTACAACTCATGAACCTCAAAAAGTCCGTGATGATCTTAAACTTTAGTCGAGTTTGAAGATTTTTCATAGAGGTAATGAGTAAACGGCATCCGGAGTGTCGCTCTATTTGAAAAATAAATCTTTCGATACATTTTGTTAAACATTTTTACTTAATTCTTGAAGATTTCATTTTTTTAATTTTAAAGATTTTAATTTGACAAACATCAAGACGCAAAAAATATTTACGACGTCATCAACTATAAACTTGAACAAACGAACACGAATATTTATCTTAATTTTAAAAACCCCGTAAGCATGACCAACTCGAGTTGCGACTGTTATCTTACATGTGTTTAGATAATATGGCCCTAATCGAAATAAATGTGAAACGTTATCCATTTCACGTTTGATGATAAGCTGGCGACTGTGCCTATCGAGCTGTCGTAACAGCGTGTACTACGTCATTTATTCATGTCTTTAGCAAGAAATTACGAACAGTCGAAATTATTGTAGGTATTGTTTAAATTGTAGTAAATTCGCGTGTTAGTAATAATCACAAATAATTATTGTTAGATGATAAATAAGTACTATATAATTATAACCTGCATAACACACTCGTACAAGTTCGTGCATTTTGAAAATCTCTAAAAAACAATTAAATTCTAAAAATTTCTCCACACGACTTACTTGTATAGTTTCGAGAAGAATAAGCCTCTTTAGATGTCCTTCGACGTACATTTATTAATCCCGTTAAAATTGTTTTTTGTTTAAAACATCACTAAAAGAAATAAGTACCATATATATACAAGAACTATTAGGAAATATGTCCACTTTTTCGAAAACAAACGGGAACACCGAAATTAAAGAACTAATCGCATCAATTGCTTAAGACGGTTCCGAATAAACTAAAACGTCGCGTCGGCGCGGACGTCGATATACCTACCTATTTATGGGGACTTGTCCGACAAAACACATGTGCTATCGTAACGTTGAGATAACAACATGTGTCCTTACGACGATTTTTGTTTCTGACATTAACATATGCACAGTTTTAAAAAAATATGTATAGGTATTACATACGATAATACAAAAACGAATTAAGGGCTTTTAATTGAAATTTTGCATTGTATTGTATTTATTTGAAGATAGGTAGAAAATTTTCCATATTTAGGAAATAACACCCCGCAAGGAAATAAACACTCTCAACCCTCAGATTAACTATGAATAATAGAAACTTTGTCAAAAGCCCATTTTCTATCAGTAAATGCTAACGTTAAATAACCACATGAAAATTTAAATGTTTTACGTATTTTCGTTGTATTTGCAAGGTATCTCTGTTATTACAAAATGATAAAGAGTTGCGGATTTCACATTCTTATCTTATTTTTTGTGCCGATTTCAATGGCCAAATCAAACATTACCATTGATTGGCACCATTTGATTTCGAGTTATAGCACGAAAATCGATTTTTTGATCATTTTAAAAATGATCACTCAGCGTTTAGAATTCAAACTATTTTATCATTGTTCCTAATCTATTTTTTACCGTAGAATTCAATGACGTGCATAGTTTTCTTCTTCTGTAGGGTACTGATTTTGAGTTATAACACAAACTTGTATTTTTTTTTAATTTAGCACCATTATAACGAGCGTTTCTTAAGTTTTTCAAAAATATTTAACTTAATATATTTATTTATATATAAATTTATTAAACTATTGACATCAACGTAGCTATGAAAATAACAAAAACTGAAAGAAAAGGGAAAACCTACAAAAAAATCAATTTTTTAAATTAAACATATAAAAAATGCGATGTTTATTTATGTATTACTTGATCAACATAGCTGGTCCTTCAGGTAGCGACGAATAGGAATGAGAAAATATGAATTTGTGATAAAGATGCATCGATTGCGAAGGCATTTATGCAAGCAATAACCCACTAAGGGATGTGAAGCCACCGAAGTAAATAAGCGATAGAGGTACATAATAAAATTCTTTTCGAGGTATAAATGCTATTAGTTATAAATAAATTTATGTAGTTCATTATTATATTGTTTATATTAATTGAACTTTAATTTGAAATTATGCTGTAAATTTAACTTTACCGCCGAAGCGAACTATACTACGACATAACCAGGAATAAACTTCGAAAAATCAACCTGAACTACATCAAAGAACTAAATATGTTTATTAACTATTACACACTTGTTTACTATAGCTTATCCAAACTTATATGATGTTCACGTCATCAATACAAGGTTACTAGATGATGACGTTTCACACAGTGCTGTTACCTCGTACCTCGTATTTTGACAGTTCTAATAAATTGTAGTCTTTCTTTATGCCATCTAATATGTGCGCAAGTAAATCATCTATAGAATATGTCACTTTTCAAACATTAAACTGAATTACAAATAAACAATCTAGTAACTTTTTGTTGATGACGTGAACATCATACAGGTTTGGATAAGCTATAGTAACGAAACACATATATTACTTAAAATTTGTTATCAATAGAAATTATTGATTTTTTTTCTGTTTTCACGGCTATGTTGATGTTAACTTTGATACATTTTGTTTAATTCTCAATAATTATGTAATATCTCAAAAATAAATATATCGAAATTATGTATTTTTGAAGAGCTTAAGAAACTCACATTAAAATGATACCAAAATCGATAATAGTTACCATTTTAAAAGATACAAGTTTGTGTTATAACTCAAAATCAGTACCCTACAGAAAAAAAAACTATGCCCGTCATTGAATTCTACTGTAAAAAATAGATTAAGAACAACGATAAAATAGTTTGAATTCTAAACACTGTCAATGAGTGAGATATCAAACGTTTTTAAAACTTTCAAAAAATCGATTTTCAATTACATATAACTCGAAATCAAATGGCGACTCGTAATTTTTGATTTGAACGTTAAAATCAGCACATAAAAGTAGAACGAGAATGTGGAATCTAATATCTTGTAAATACAACGAAAATGGGATACACTGTACAACTATGTGCACAAAATCAAAATAAAATCGTTGACAATCTTAATATTTACTTTGAGAAATGACTTTAAAGCCCTTCCGCAGCTACAACGATGTCCAAATTTTACTTAAACGTCTTTAGTGGACCTAGACATTAACACCCCGAAAGGAGATAAACCCTCAGCCACTCGGATTAATTATAAAAGATAGAAACTTTGTCAAAAACCAATTATTTTCTTAAAGTCCTAAAATTCGTTAACTTAACGAAACAAAATGCAAAACTTGCATTTCTTATCTAACGCTATGTACTTAAAAGATATTGTTTTAAACTAAAACTCCTACAAAATATAACAATGAATGGCATACGGCCATAATGGCAGATAAACACAGACCAGTCAAAAAGAAATTAATCTCGAAGCCCTAAAATTCGTTTTCGATGAAGAGCTACCGTAAAAATACATATTTTATCGAAACAAATACAAAAACTTGCTTTTATTATCTAACGCCGTGTAAAATATATTGCTTTTTCAAGAAAAACTCCTGGAAAATTTAATAGCGAATGGTATACAGAAGTTAAAATTCGTTTTTATTAAATTCAAATTCACACGACCATTAATGGCAGCTAAACACAGACTAACACGAGATATACAATAAACTAAAGCCCCGCAAACGGATTTCTAGCGGGAGTTTCTGCACAAATATGTATTTACAGGTGTTTTTTTTTTGTCGAAAGAAATGAAAACGGACGAACGTATGTTCCATGTAAATCATATACAGGGTATCCAGAAACTCTTCTGTCAAACCAAAAGTTCGAATTACAGAGATGATTTTTTGTCGATTTGAGTTAAATTATTCCTATATAAAAAAACGCTTCTTAAGAGAGATAGAGTTCTTTGAATATCCAATTCTTATTATCGGTACCTACCCTATTGAATTTCCAATTAGTAATATTGGAGAATTTATGCAAGCAAACGCGAAAAGTTCGAATTGATTTTTCTCGAAAACAAGAGCACCTTAATATTAAAAAAAAAAAAACGCCAAAGTTTTCCGACGGCAGAAATGTTAAAAAGGCGAAGGTAAAAATTCAGATTTGATCATTTGAAAATTAATTATTGTGTAAAGTTTGATTTGTTTTATTAATGAGGTTTTGAAAATATTTGAAAAAAAAACACGGCGAGGCGTCATCTTCAAAAGGGTCGTAACTTCCTTAGGAAGCGTTTTTGTATAATATAATTCGACGTTTTTAACGCCTTGTATAATTATGGGTCGTTGTGAGATACTGTACGAGAAAATATATTTAATATGTGCAGGTATAACCTTGCGTAAACAAAAATTAATTATGTATGTTATAGGTAAATAACTGGTAAAATAATACAGAACCTTCCGTCCCCCCCCCCCGACGCAGAGTAGATAGGGCCAACGTGAAACACCCTGCAAGTATGCACCCTATATTCGACCAGAAATAATTTGGAAGCACTATTTTAAGTTTTAACTCAAATGTTGAAATGTGTTGGTGCGGTTCTAAATCTAAATAATATAATATAAGGGGGCGTAAACTAGAAAAAGCTTACATAACCTATGATGGAAACTTTTATAGGCCTTATCTTCCATAAATAATTTTTATACGATACATAATTTCGGAAATGTTATTCAATAATAAATTGACGCGTTTTTAAAAATATTATTAAAATTGTACCTATACGCTTTTCATTCTAAATTTAAATCGTTATTAAATATCTAGGTAAATCCCTATACGAGTATATTTATTTTATTTAAATTGAAATACAAAATTAATAATCTAATGGTAGATGCTTATTAAAATTCAATGCAACAATCACATAAATTCCAAGACTATATTTTGTAAATATTCAAATGTTTTTCCTTTAAAGGAAAATTCCATATTTATGGAAGGCAAAAATACACTACCGCCTACTTAGATATCTAAAACTTGTACATAGACATGTATGTATTCTACCTATGTATATACATAAGTGACCAAATTTACTAAATCCAGTTAACGATTAAAAAGTCTTTTACCGTAAATAAATTTATATCTACTATATATATCAAAATTTGCAAAATTTCCATGATACACACGGAGATTTGTTTACGTACGCGTAAAATTAAAAATTCCGGAACTATTACGAAAATTATGGAATTTCCAGTATTTCAAGTAGATATCTAATAGTCTAAGAGCTGATGAACATTCTCACATCCGAGTTTATACCTCTTGAAATTTTAAAGGAAGGTAGTATTTTTAAGTCTGGTTAGGGAATGGACCACCCGGTTAAGCAACTCCGGTTTCGAACTGCCTCACAATCGTTTAAAATTGCAAAAAAAGGGATGTGAAATTGTAAGGGGAATTGTAGTGGGATTTCTATCTCATGAAATTTTATAGAAAAGTAGTCTTTTTTTAAGTCTGCTTGAGGAATGAACCACCTGATTAGGTAAATATGTCCGCGAACTACCCCTAATCGTTTAAAATTAAAGTATATCCGAAATTTTCATTTGTACCTCTTGAAACTTTGTGGGAAGGTAGCTTTTGCAAGTCTGGCTAAGGAATAAGACGGCCTGGTTAAGCAACTCCAGTCGCGAACTACCCCTTAGTCGTTTAAAGTTGCAAAAAAATGGGTGTGAAATTCTAATTTCTATCTCTTGAAATTTTGTAGAAAGGTAGGTTTTTTTATGTCTGGAAGAGAAATAAGGTAACTGATTAGGTAACTCCGTTCGCGAACTACCCCTAATCATATAAAATTAAAATATATTCAAAATTTTCATTCGTTCTTCTTGAAATTTATATCATCTCATACCTATTGAAGTATGAAAAAATAATTGTTAAACGGCCAGGCCGGTTTTAACCTAGTTACAGAGAGTGTTAAAGTTGCATTTTGAAATTAATGCATTAATTGCATTCTACCTTTTGTCGTTTTTACAGCAGCTTGTTAATAATATTTAAAAGAAAAAAGTGTCGTAAGCCAGAAAAATCTGGCAGCTTAGCGTCCAAAAAGAAAATCGGAAAAAAGTATTTTTACATTAGTGCGGCGGAGAGAGCATTACGTAGAAGGGCGAGTGCGAGAGAGGCCTTATATCGGAAGGCATATCGGCCCGTCATAGACATCGCCATGCTTCCTGTAAAATTTTTCATAATAGGTGTGAAATAGAGATGATTTAAATTTCAAGAGGTATAAATGACTATTTCAAATATATTTTAATTTTAAATGATTAGGGGTAGTTCGCGAAAGGAGTTGCCTAATCAGGTGGTTTATTTCTCTTCCAGACATAAAAAAACCTACCTTTCTACAAAATTTCAAGAGATAGAAATTAGAATTTCACACCCCTTTTTTGCAACTTTAAACGACTGAGGGGTAGTTCGCGACCGGAGTTGCTTAACCAGACTGTGTATTCCTTAGCCAGACTTACAAAAGTTGCCTTCCCACAAAATTTCAAGAGGTACAAATGAAAATTTCGAATATATTTTAATTTTAAATGATTAGGGGTGGTTCGCGGACGTATTTACCTAATCAGGTGGTTCATTCCTCAAGCAGACTGAAAAAAAAAAGACTACTTTTCTATAAAATTTCATGAGATAGAAATCCCACTACAATTACACATCCCTTTTTTTGCAATTTTAAACGATTGTGATGTAGTTCGAAACCGGAGTTGCTTAACCGGGTGGTCCATTCCCTAACCAGACTTAAAAAAACTATCTTTCTACAAAATTTCAAGAGGAATTTTCAACTCGGATGTGAAAATGTTCACCAAATCTTAGACTATAACTTAAAATTTTTAACTCCAGATGTTTTCAAAGATTGGTAAACACCTCGATTCTGAATAATTTCATATATAGACGAATACTTATTTCCCAATAAGACGTTTTTTATTTCTTAAATATGCACTTAACATTTTCAGAAAAAATCGTAAGTGGAAAATTTCGGAATAACTAACTAACTATACGTATATACGGACATTGTAATAGTTTTATGTAATCAACTCGAAACTTGGTTAAGTTAATTTACTCAAGTTTTAATAATATTTTTCTGATTTTACTTACATTTTCGAAGGCAGAAATCTACAGGCCTCGAAGGATCCGATGGAGTGTTTTTTGAAGATCTGTAAATTTCCAATGTTTTAAACAACGGCGACGAATCGAATAAAATTATTTTAAATTAGAAACAGCGGCGACGTTCTTATACATTATAGGTCGCAAAACACTTTATTAGATCTAAAATTATCATTTGTTTCGAAAATTTAAGAACCGAGAATCACGTACAAACCTCGACGACCCGCTTAAGAACACTAACTGTCGGTAAGCCGGTACTGCGCCGCGCAGCGAACGAAAAATGCCGTTGCGCTATAAAATTTCGAATCGACTGACTTGCAGGTGGTGTCATGGGGATGTCATGTCATGTACGGCATTTGTACGAGTTGTTCTCAACTTATAATACGACCTTGCGATATATTTTATGAAATAGAAAATAAATCTGAATTTAATTAAGTGAAAATATAAATCATATTTCGTTTTCGTTCATAAATTTGTTTTACAATTAGTGTTATTGTTTTAAATTGCTTTTTGTAAATAAATTGTATTCCAAAAGTCATTAATCATTAATAATCTAATGATGTTATCTCTATTATACCCATCAATAAATGAATGCGCTATGCGTTTTACTCTTTCCTTTAGTAAATATATGATATACAGTGTGTTCACAGCATGAGTGCCCATTAGGTGATTTTTGAGAGTTCGCATTGAGATAATTTTTACTGCTTATTACCTATGTATGCATATTTTACTACTTCTAAAGCTACAAGAAATTGAAAATGAAAACATTTCAATGCTTACCTTCTTGTACTCAAAATAATGTGCAAAAAGCGATATTCGTGTAATAAAACGTACACTTTAAAATTTATAATAACCGTGATATTAAAAGCTCATTTGGAAATTGTATGGGTCCGGTCTTAAAAATGTATTCAAGAAAATTTTTCGATTACCGATACTGAAACAGTCGTGAAAACCGATTTTGTAACAGGATCACAGAAAACAGCGGAGGTTCTAATGTTTTAAAATATCAGCAATTCACGAACAACGAGTCCCATCTATAGGTATAAAATTGAATTTCTCTTGCAGATCACTGAAATTTTATTATTTTTTATAAAAAATCCTCAACTTATGCGATCCTAATATGAAATCGGCTTTTATGGCGGATTTCCAGGCTGTATTCTCGAAACATACGAATTCAATTCGTATACGAAAACGACGTAATCGTCATTTACGTTATACAACTAAAATCTTAGACCTTACAAAGAATAATTAGATTGAAATATACCTCGTTTGCATTTATGCGATTCTAATACAAAATCAGTTTTACAAACGTTTTACCTCGAATCAACTTTACAATAAAAGTTGAACGAAGCTTATTTGTTTCCGTCTAATTGTGAAATCGATTTAAATCATTTTCGTGCGAAATACTCATTGAAAAAGTTAAAAAAAAACCTCCCGCTTCACCTTCCCTATTTCTTAAAATTAGCAATATCACATATCAATATTGAAATAAGTAAAAGGCGTTCAACTAAGATTACCAGTAAATAGGTGTAAAACGCATTTAACGCCATTAGCTGTTTTTACATTTTTAAGGTAGATACGATTATTTTAAATTTAAAAAAAAAGACAAACGTTTAAAAATCACATCAATTATTGCAACGGTTAATTTGGACACGGCAATAAATACGCAAAATTTGAAATATACTCAAGCACGGGAACTGACAGCTTCGAGACGTTAAATGCGAGTAAAAATAAAAACAACAGGTATGTTTACAATATTTTACTGCTAATACATAAAATACGAAGATAAAACAATTTTATCTGTAAGTTTTTTTTTTAAATACATGTTAAAATTATCTCTTTACCAGATCCTACTATGAAAAAATTTACATAGTATATATACACACTAAAAGTCGTAAGTTATTAAAATTTTAATTATCGGGATAATCTAACAAATTTGCAATGTAAATCTATACAATTGTTGATAAAATAGTGGATAGGGCTAGTTATTCCTAAAGGCTTCAGATAAGGAATGTTATCCAAAATGTATGCAGATAAGAGCGAAAGTTGGTCCGTTATATGAAGTTTTAATAGTGCAACAGGTATTGCTTTAAAATAACAAAGGAACAACTAATCTACAAAAATAATTTATGTATATATGTATATATAAATGGGCATCGTAGATAAAATAGGGTTTTCTTCTAATATACAATTTTCAGAGTAAACATTCAATAGAATTCTCAAGTTGCAACTATTTAAATTCATCACTTCGTAAGCCACTACATTAAATTGTAGACATCTCTTTCTCTCTTTCATTCTTACTTAGGAAAAATTATTAAAGCTGTGCATTCCTCTTAAAATCAATTTTCCTAAAGTTAGTTGGGTCGTTGTTAATCAAGACTGCTTGAGTGGCTTTTGGACGGTACACGTGGTTATTTAAATATAAAATTATTATTGCCCAAAAGTGTCTAATGTACAAGATTGGAATTTGGCGAGCCGAGATTGTCGATTTCTCTTTGTGCTCGCGAGATTTTGCTCTTGTCTTTGGGAGTTCCGCTCTCTCCTGTCTCCATTGCAAACATTTTCATCTTCTCTTTGAAGGAGAGTTTTTCCGGAACCGTATTCTGAGCTTTCTGCTGAGCTTGTTCCGCTAATCGACGAGTTCTCGGGTCTCTGTATACCTCTTGGGCGCCGATCACCCCTGGGGTGGCCGTTGCCAAGCCTGTAATGCCGTCCGTGGGTGTTGTGGGAGATGCCAACATTGATTCAGCTTGTCGAATGAAGCTCTGAAAACACAAAATTTTTAGAAGTCGCTTTTTCGTAAATTAATTAAAAATAATTGGCCGCGTTTACCAGATGAAAATGTTGTAAATAGTTGACAGTTGAATTGCATGCGATCGGAAGATTTGAATAAATAAACCAATCGCACGCAATTTACTGCATGTCCTAACCGAATCGCTCATTTCTGGTGAACGTGTCCATCGTAACACTTTGGGTGCTATTAATGAATATTGTGCTAAATACCTTCTTTATGTTTAAGCCAGTATTAAAACTGTATGTTTCAGATTTAGATCTAAATTAATTTTTTTTTTTAATGTACACAGGTCACGGCAACAAATTTCCAAGATCACATGCGCCAAAACACTTTTTTCTTATTTTCTCAAAAACGATGTATTTGATTAAAAATTGCATAGAGATAGAGAATTTCGTGGCGATTCTGAAACATATTTAATATTAACGATACGATTAGCCACATTTGAAACGTTCGATCGGCCAACATTTCGAAACAGGTCAGTTAATTTTTATAACCAACTAAGTCAGTCTTGCTATTCTGGAGGGCAACAACGCATTGTCAAAATTTCAGTTTGTTACAATCAAAATTGCAACCAGATTGTGTCCATAAAATACAAAGCGGCTCCGGCTCCGTATCTTGTTGTCAAATAAGTCGCAATAGTTTTATTTTCTATGCATATTAGCTAAAATCACAAACAAGATAATGGTTTTTTTTAATATTGTTCCGTAGAAAAGGAGTTAAAAACAGCATATTATCGTACAAGTTTGATAAGCTTGCGATAACATACAAGGTGTCCTGTTTATTAAGAAGATGTATTGAAATTTTAAAAGTACACACATAATCATATTCCAGGACATGTTTTAAAAACTCCCGCTGTTTCAAATTAGGTAATAATTTTGCCACATAATACTACGATACACGAGGTCAATATAAAAGAATTTCAAATACTCACGTTAGGATCTTCCCTCGTATTCTCCTCTAAAGGTAAATTGTTTGGCGGCGAAACTGCCGAAGTGTCATTGAATGTGACACGTTTGGTACCTTCTTTGTTATGCAAAGACATTATCACGTAACTAGAACCCCTCTCCGGCGGCGGCGGAGCTTCAGGTTCGGCCGGTTGGATCGGGACGTTGTTGCCAACGACGCCCGGCTTCAGAATCGACATGGGAGGGTCTTGTTTAGACACGACTTGCGCCGTCGCTTGTGCAATAGAGACGGTCGGTTGTGGTGCAAAAGGAGTGGCAGACGGACTTTCTTTTTCTTCCGTGTCGTCGTCGTCCTGCTCGGCGGCCTCCAGTGCCCTCCTCTGGAACTCCCTCTCTAACTGCAACACCCTCAGCTGTTCTTCCTGTTGGGAGGTGCGGTGGGCTAGCGAAAGGAGCTCTCTAATTTGTTGTTCTTGCCACTGCCGCGCTTGTTCGCGCCTAACTTCGGCCTGTCTTTCCTGTTCTTCCCTGGCCCAAGGATCGCGAGCGGGTCCTTTGTTCGGTACACTCGAGTTTGGATAGAAGGCCATTTTTGGAGGATCTTGTAAACTCGCCGCATACAAAGGATGGGTTGTTGTAGGGGGAAGTTCTGGGGGATCGTCCTGTTTTCGGCTAGGTTTCGGTGCTAATGGAGGCGATTTCGGATAGTTGGGCGAGGTCGGGCTGTTCGGCTGACTATTGTACTGAGGATGATTTAAAGAATGAGGATGATGTGACGGATAGCCGGATTGATTTAAGGTCAAATTTTGCAGATGTTGAGTATTTTGAATCATTTGTGGATGATAATTTTGTTGTTGATTATAATGTTGAGAATGGTAACTTGGAGAGTACTGTTGTTGTTGATGAGGAGGAGATAACACGCGATTCTGTCGGCGTCTAACTTCTTCTCCCATTTCTGCCAACTTGGCCTGGCTCCTTAGATCCTTTCGGTCGTCGTTGCTCGAGCGGTGTTGCTGGAAATGCTGCTCGTTTTGTCTTAATTGCGGCAATTCGACTTTTGCACTTTCTTGAGTTCTGATATTTCCGCTGCTCGCATACCTGAGCATGTCATTCTGTGTGGAAGCATGTTGTCGTAGCATATCTTCACTTCTCGAGGTGCGCATTTCGTTCTCTTGCATGCGATTATGTTGAATTTGAGCTTCTTGAATTCGTACATTAGTAGTACTGGGATAACGCATCATTTCTTCATTTCTATTTATGTGGGACTGCCTTAGTACATCTTCACGTAACAAGCCCGCGTTGTATCGTTGATCTTCTGGTCTTGGTCCGTTCGAATGTTGTTGCATATTGCTGTGATAATTGTGGGGGTTGTGGTTTGGACTTGAATACGAGTTATTCGTTTGCTGTCCGGGATATGACATGTTAGGGGTTCCGTAAGTTTGATTTTGGCCCCCATACATTTGATAGCCATAATTTTGGTTTTGGTTCATGTGTTGCTGTTGTTGCTGGTACTGGTGGTTGATCGGTTCAGCATGTAATCTTTGCGCCGGAGGACTTTTTAGATTAGGAATAGATTGGTGTAGATTTGCCCCTCGAAGCGGCAGGAATATTTGGTGGATAATATGCGGATACCGGTCGTTGTTGAGAGTTGGCGACAGACGACTGAAGGGAATTTTGGGAGCTCCTTAGCGCGGACGATCTAGAAAGAATGGATTTAATCGATGCTTAAGTGTCACACGGATATGTACATACCTGTCTCCTAATTGTTGGGGACTGGGCATTTTATTTCTATAAATGCTGAGGTTTTGATAAAACCCGGCGTCTTGCTGATGAAGGTTATGCGTCGAACGGCTTCTGAGATTCGATTGATTGTTAACGGCGCCATTTTGAGGAGCGGCGGGCGTACTGCTAGTGTTGATACTATTATTGGAAGACGTTCGGCTATAGCCGGGATTGAACATGTCGTGAGGTCCGCTAGTGCGAGGTTGCTCCGAGTTCGGAGAGATGTGGTGCAGAGCTGGTACCGATTTCGAGGAAGGGATGGTCCTTTCTGCGTCTACTCTAGATGGAAGATCACGTTCGGACATTCTTCTAGGACCTACACAAAATAATGTTAGGTTATAATGGGCATTCGAGCGGGTTTACTTTAATCGATGATCGATAGCGAATTTGAGTGAATGGAATGATTAAAATAATTTGACTACTAAAGAATGGTTACTCGTTCTATGTACACGGCCTAATTAAATATTTTGAATCTGTATCAGAAAATTGTTTCAAAAACATCTTTTTCGTAACAATCTAAAACAATCAAAGTTTCACATTACAAATAGAAAATTACGATAGATTGAATTTAACAAAATATCTACGGGGTGTTCTTTTGAAAACAATATTAAGCATAAACAAACTGAAACCAGAGTGTACAAATTCATATTTTCAGGTTCTATAAAGATGTTCATAAATTCTATATTGTTTAAAACTAAAAACCTTTTCAGAACCTGCAATCAATCAAATGCATGCATTATTTTATTTGATACCTAGCACCGTAACGTCGTCTTTGAACTTAAACGAGAGCACGAGTAAAAGTACGAATCAAGTCAAAATAATAACATTATACCATGATATAAATGAAAATTAATGTGCGACTTCATCAAGACAATCCAGTTATAAACCCAACGCCAAAAATAAACATAATTCAAGTTCAGCAAGTTAACAAAACTTATTGCTAAAAGCGTTCAAACAAACACAGGTCAGCTTCTTCTGTGAGAAACCAATAAGTATGGTAAAACATTAAACAGCAAAATAAACAACAAGAAATGGTTGTCCAGTAACGCAAAAACAGCAATGCCTTTTGTTGAATTAAACGCAAAAAAACTGTGCAACATCTAAAATCGTTCTTACGATCGGCATCGCAGTTCAATGGGATATCTTTTAGGGCCGCGACTCTCGCGGCAAAATCCAAACTCCGCCGGTCGAACTCTGCACAACTTTGTGCCTTTCGTCTGGCTTGCGGACTGCCTCTCAGCAAGGGACAAGTGCGTTTAGCGTTACGACAGCACTTTTTGATCAGTTTAGGTTTAGTTTTGATGTCCGAACAGCTTTTCCAGGTTTTCGGTAGACATTTTTTACGCACGACTATCACCTTCGGAGGTTTGTTTATGTTAAGTCGCGGCGAATGCTTGGTAATTATGTAGGATTCTGGAAACTTTTTAGTTTTGTTAATCGAGCTTTCACAGGAATTGGTTAAACGTTCGAGACTTCCGCATCTCACAATCTGGCCTACAAATGGTTTGGATAAAATGAAATCGCTGTGTCGCCGTTCCTTCTCAAAAGAATCGGGAACAACATTATTGTTTATACAATCGATGTTATAAATACGTTCGATGCTATTTTTTAATATGCCCTTAGTAGGCTTCTTTTCAACTATCTTATTATTTACGTCGATATTTATTTTGGTCCCTTGTAAAGGATCAAAGTTTTTATTAAAAATACAATTAGTAAATTTACAGTCGTGTAAAAAATCGGTATCTGTGAACTTATTGGACCCTAAGTTAACTTCCGAGGTGCACTTTGCGCCGAGACCTTCGGATAATGACAATTTATTTCTAACTTTCGGTGATAGATTTGGTTCAGATTTAAATTTAACGTAACATTCTTTCAGGTTACCGTTCGTAACCCTCTTACACCCTTTCTCCTCCAAATTTTTAAACTCTTTGATAATCTTTAAACTGAAGTTGGCGTCGCTTTTGGCCTCGCAGCCTTGCAAACTCCAATCGCACAATACTTTCAATACTTCCAGTCTTTCAAATTCGGTAAGCCTACTACTTATATCTAAATTTTCTTCGCTGAAACTCTTCAGCTTCAATTCCTCGCCGGTTAATTTATTTAAATCGGGGACGCTCATACTGCCCAACTTATTTATTTTATTGTTGAATACGTGTTCGAAATGGTGGGACAAAAATTTAACTTTCCCGTTTCTCAAGTCGTCCGGCGACTTCCAGTGCTTTATTGGAGTATTTGGATCGAGTTGGGTAAGGTCCAAAGTCGAATCGTGAATGCTACTATTTAGGCTCGACATTGAACTCGATAATTCTTGTAACGAGCTCGAGAATTTACACTGGTTCAATTTCCTAATACCCACGTTTAAAAACTTTTCGTTATCATTAGAACGATCACAGTTATCTATATAAGGTATGTCGGTAATATCAAACGACGTACTCTTACCCTGCAAAAAATCATTATTTCTATTTTTCAAAGGCATTTGAATAGTTTCGTCTACGTCGATAACGTCCTCATCGATATGTTGTTGCTTTACTAACGAAGAATTCTGATTTTTAATTATTAAACTTTTAGGAGTCGGTTCGGAGAAGTCCGTAACTTCAAACTTAAATACGGGAGCACACTCTATATTAATTTGGGGAATATTAAGCTTTCGTACCTCCGATTTGTATAAGCTATCGTCGGAATTAAAAAACACGTTTGTTTTAGGTTTAGAAATTGGCGGGGTAAACATGCGATAGTTCGTTGTGCCATGTAGCGATTCCTGTGAACCGCGAACAGGAGAATCCCAGGCTGCATGAAATGAAAAATTGTTACGATAGCTAGCAACAAGACACATAATTTTTAGAAAATTCGCTAGCAAATTAAATAATTTAATTTAATTTTTTTTTGGGGGGCATCCAATTTTTCATACTTACATTAAATTATACCTACTATAAATCAATTTTGAAATTTACACATAAAATTAGTAAAATTCACAAAAAAATTGTTGTACCATTTGTCAACTTCTGTTTAAACATCTTGATCTGAATAAATTAAAAATAATTAGGTTTAACGAGAGTCTCTTTGGGTTTTCTTACCTCTGTGGGGCGTGGGGCTCGGTTGCTGCAGCAGAGTGGCAAGACCATGGTACACGGCCCCACCCTTGGCCACTTCGAGGGTGACGACGCTTCCGGTGCGTACTAGAAACTCGGCCGCCTTTTCTTGAGTAATTCCCAACAGCGATTGACCGTCCACCGAAAGAAGCTGATCCCCGGCGGCTAGTCGACCGTCACGGTCGGCTGCTCCACCAGGAACGACCGACTTTATGTAGATTCCCAACCTTTCTTGTCCTGCCCCTTTGGCCGCTACAATCGATAAGCCCATGCCACCTCCCGCTTTGTGCAATCGAATGATTTGGACCTTAGGTTAACAAAAGAACCGTAAAAATAAGAAGTAAACGAAAACAAAAAACAAACCTCGGGCTGAGTGGTGCTTAAAGCCGAAGGTGGCCGCGGCGCACTCATATAAACAGTCCAATGTCCCGAACTAGTAGGTTGAGCCGCAAGTCTACATAAACCCGATGCCTGCAACGGTTGTAGAAAATCCGCAAGACCCGCGGGTACTCCTTGGACGACATCACAACTAAACCCATCGTCCGGTAACAATAGCTGTAGAGGCGGAGCGGGATCTTCGTGCAAACGAACCTCCCTTCCCTCCGCTCTTGCTAATTCGTCGGCGACCCCCTCTGCCGCTCTTGCCGCCTGTTCTAATAACGTGGCGGAAGCTACCTGCTCGCCGTGATCTCCTACAATAACAGTTAACATCTTAAAGTTAAAGACGTCTAAAATTAAAGTTATTATAATCATTTACCTTTGTATTGCGTCAATAGCGCTCTCAACTGAAGCGAATTCAATTTGAAGCAGGCAGCAGATAAATTAGCGAGTTCTTCGGCCGTTTGTTTCGGCGCCTGAAGCAAATGGGCGCATTGGACGATTTTCGCTAGATGACACTCGGCGGCCAATTCCAATCCTTGCGATTCCGCCCAGGCTTGTAAATTTCTTAATCGATTAAACAATTTCATTCCGAAATTTCTGTTACAAAGATTTGGGCTATTGATGATGGTGGAAAGCGACCTGGCCGATATCCAATGAAACAATTGCGAAAATAACTGTATGGTCAGCGCGGCGTTCACTCGACACTTTCTCAATAAATTCATGGCGGTACTCAACGTGTTTATGATTTCCCTCGGATGATCGTCGGCCACGTCCGACGTCAAATTTCCCATTACCGAATTAAGTTCGTCCGTCAAACAGGCCACCAAGTTTCGGAAAGCGAGCTGAACCGCGTCGGCAAGAGTATCTTGGGCTTGCAACGAAAACGCGCTAACGTGACGGTCGGATTTGAGGAAATGGAGAAGTTCGCTCGCGTTTGCCAACCAAAACGCCTGCGACGTGCTTTCCGTGCTTCTATCTTGAATGGTGTGTCGAACTAGCATGGCGGCGTGCTGAAGCAGCAGCGTCAATTTGTGCGCCCTTTCGGTCGGCGTGAGTTCCGGCCTGTAATGCGTCGAGGCGCGGTATCTCGCGCACAAATATAACGTGTAAGCAGGTGCTAATCTGAAGGTTGGAGTTGTAACGTCGAGATGAGTGACGACCCGTGCCAAAAACTGTTCTTGCGCGTCCTCTGGAAATTCCAAAACTGCCGGTAATATTGGATCTTGACCTCGAGGATACCTATCTATGCCTCCCATTCTGTAAAGAAAAAGTGGTCGAATTTGCGGTAAATTTTTGAAAAAGCACAACATGCATGCATGCATGCATACATAACGATCGAACATAAAATTACTTAAATAAATGTGCTAAACTAACCTATTTTCGGACGAGGAACCGAGAGATCTATTATCCTCTCTAGCACCGCTCGCCGTCGATATAGTTTCTACGTTTCCTTCTAGATCAAAAGTGGTTTCGAAATTCTCACGTGGGGGTTCGGATGGACTCAGTGCTCGAGGTGACCTGGTGTACGGGACGTTTAGCAAACAAAAAGACAAAAAGAAGCAAAAATTTGCAAAAAAATAAGTATAAGGAAGCCTATTTTACGAGTAGGAATGTTATTTACCTGTCGTACATGCTGGTGTTGTCCACTATGGAGGGGTGCCTCGATCTACCTTCCTGCGAGGGATCTAGGAATCGATATGTATTACTGTGCCCGAATTTTACTAAGCTGCCGTGGGTGAGAATTATCGTTTGGTGTATACGTTGTCCGTTAACGTAGGTATGGGCGTCTGCATGACAGGGAGTTACGGACGTAAGGCCATCGGTATTGGCAATAACGGCGTGGCGAGGTTGAATGTGAGGTCCGTAGAGTTGCAATGCAATTCCATTAGCCGAACCGACCTATTAACGATTAGATTAAATTACGTAAATTAAAATACAAGTTAAACGTAACAATCCCGCTTACTTCCATTACGTCGTTGGCCAGTCGAAGCGTCCTCGCCGTGTCGCCCAAATGCGGCGTAGAACCGTCGGGGCCCAACTCCACCAGGATCGGGCCGGAATCCGCGGATCGCGGATCCCGGGCGTTGCTCGTGGCGGCTCCCAAGGAACCGGGCTTTTTCTTGCGTTTCCGCAGGCCACCGTCCGCGGGCCTTCTTCGCACGTGAAACATAATCGAACCTGGAACGACACGCTCGAATTACAATCTTCAAGTTGATTATTTAGTTATCATTCTCATCAAATCATTTAGCGATTCATTTAGATATATTTATTTATAGGCATGTGTTTAAACCGTGGCCGTTGAATTATATACTGGATCATTCGTTATTTTATCGAGCACCAGGTCCTCCGCGAGACTGGCCAGGAGGGGGACGTGGCGCACGTGCGAGTGGTGCGCTATTGTATTATTCGACGTGCGCAACGCATTTAACTCGGCCAGTTGGGACCTCATCATGGGGGCGGCGAGGAGGAAGGGTGTCTCCGACTATTTGCTGGCGATGCTTGCCAGCTACCTCGGAGACAGAGCGGTGAGGATTGACGGTGGCAGGGGGCGCTCGGAGTGGTTGGAGTTGAGTAGGGGAGTTCCGCAGGGTTCGGTCCTTGGACCGACCCTGTGGAACCTGCTCTACGATGGAGTGCTGGAGGTGGTGCTGCCCAGGGGGTGTAGGCTGACGGCCTACGCGGATGATCTCGCCCTGGTCGCCTCAGCGAGGGACGCGGGTGTTTTGGAGGCGAACCTGCAGGAGGCTGCGGACGCGGTGGTCGGGTGGCTGACGACCTCGAATGATCTGGCGGTGGCGCCCGACAAGACGATCCTGGTGCTGCCGAACGGACGTAGGAGGGTCCTCCCGATCGCGTTGAGGATCGGGGGGGTTCTCGTGCGGCCGAGCGGCAGCGCCAGGTATCTAGGGGTGATGCTGAATAGTCGCCTGGCGTTCACCCAGCACGTGAAGGAGGCTGTCGGGAAGGCCTTGAGGGCCATGGCGGCGTTAGGGAGGCTAATGCCAAGGGTGGGGGGGAGCCGTCCACCTCGAAGAGGAGGGTGCTGGCCGGCGTGGCGTACTCTATTGTTTTGTATGCTGCGCCGGTCTGGGTGGAGGCCTGTAAGGTCGGAGTGTGCGTCAGAGCCCTCGACTCCTACAGCGTGCCTTGGGGATCGGCGTCTGCTGCGCCTACAGGACTGTCTCCTCGGAGGCAGTCTCGGTGCTGGCGGGCCTGATCCCCATCCGGCTGCTGGCGGAGGAGAGGGCCGAGGCGTGGGGTGGAATTGCGGCGGCTGGGAGCAGGGCGGCCAAGAGGCGGGAGACCTTGGAGCGGTGGGCGCTGGAGTGGCAGCGAGCGAGGAAGGGGGAGTGGACGAGGAGACTCATCCCCGACCTCGTGAGCTGGTACTCCAGGGCCCACGGCTCAATGGGGTACTATCTGACACAGGCGTTCACCGGGCATGGTTCGTTCGGTGAATACCTGTGTCGGATAGGTAAGGTGGAGTCAGCGGGCTGCAGGGACTGCGAGGCGGAGGTTGACTCCGCTGAGCATGCTCTGTTTGTCTGCCGCAGATGGGCCGCTCTGCGGGTGGGGGTGGAGGATGTGCTGGGGGGAGCCATGGCGGTTGATAGTGTGGTGGCCGCCATGGTGAACTCCAGCGTGGAGTTGGATGCGGTGGCCTCGTTCTTCAAGATGGTGGTTCGTACCAGGTGCGAGGAAGAACGGGGTCGCTAGGAGGCATCCGGGGGGGAGCGAGTGGTCGTCCACTGAGAATTTTGTTTGGTTTGCTTTTATTTTATTTTATTTTATCTCATTTTATTTCATATTTTATTTTATTTCATTTGTATTTCTTTAAGTTATTTACTGTATTAGTTAGTTTAGTTTATTTAGTTATTTCTGTTTATTTTTTTCTTCTATTCTGATTCTAACATCTGTATTGTGGCGGTAGTGAGGTATGTCTCACTGCCGCCATCAACTTGCAGCCCCCCCCCCCTGCCGAGGTTATGTCTAGCGACGGTTCCGGCAGGGGGTCACAATAAAGCAAAGTTAAATTAAAAAAAAAAAAAAGGTCCTCTTTTATAATATTATTTAATTTCCCGATAAGATGTGCGTATTGTTCAGGTGTTTTTTCGTAACCATCCATATAAACAGATGGTCGTTATTTAAATTTTCCCCATTCTCAGGGACGTAGTGGAGTTTGATAAAAAAAAAATATGCAAATAGTGACCGAAAATTTTTAAAATATGTACTTTTCAGGAAAATCATTCATGCGTTTATTATTTGGTATTTTTTATGCAGTAAAATTATTTGAATAATCACTATCTACTGCATTTATACCGTAAATTTAGAAATTTACTCTATTTTTAAATTAAAAACCATTCGTGTGCTGCCCTTAAACATTGAAAATTTCCCTATTACAAACTAGAAACCAGATAAAAGCTTTATCGCATTTTTATGCGACCGATAGGAACTAATAAAACATGTGCACCGCCTACTTTCGTAGCTTATCGAAGTGCCAGAATTGGCACTTCTATATAAAATATAGAATTCTGGCAAAACCACTTCAGATTTTTCGCGTTAATAATACAGAGCGATAGTGCTTGTTTCAGTAGTTCGAAGTTTAAATTACGGCGTCGTATTATACGTGTGTGCGAGGAGTGCTCGTTCGGTTAATAAGGCCTTTTTGCGTGTGAGTGCGCGAGTGTTGTGTTCTCTAAAAGGATTATAAACAAAAAGGATTAATACGACGAGGAAAGGCAGGAGTTTTCTTTGTCGACTAACTCTCCGTGTATTTATAAAGTGTAAATACATGGACCTTTAAGTTCTAACATAAATTTTCTGAAAATCGAGCTTGGTTAGGCTCTTGAATAGGGACTCGGTTAGGGTTCCCCTCAAACATTCGACGGTCCAATTTCGCGAACGAAATTTTATCCTACGCGCGTTGTCACGATTACAGTGAAATATGAAGCGTCCGCAAGTTCGAAATCAACGGAAGATCTACGGTGGAAATTGGCGATAGAGAGAAAACGACGACCAGAAAAAGGTAGTAAATAGAAAGAAACATTTAGAAGCTTCTAATTTTTTCTTATAGTCTGTTACAGACAAGTGACAGACGCAGCGTCGGCGGTGTTAGTCTGCATTTTACGTAAGTGTTAAAAAAAAATTACTTTCGGGGAATTAAGACCGGTTTTCGTATTTCGATCGACTTGTCAACGCACATATTCATCTAGCGTTCAAACACCTACAACTGGTCATCGTGATCGTTTTTGAAAAAACGCCCCTTAAATGTGTTTTATTAACGCTTTTGATTTTATTTGTTAAGACATTATTTCGTTCTTTCTTTCTTCAACAATACTACCTAATAAGTATCTCGAGAAATGTATTTTAATAAAAACATCTGGCGGAGTAATTTAAAAATGTCTCAAAATTTGCTCAAACGTTGTCGTGTCGGCTTTATTTATGCGAAATCAAAGAGTCTTGTCGGTAGTTTTAAAACGACATCGGTTGTATCCTTTACGTAAGAATTTAAAAAAAAGTTTCGAACGGGAATAACAGATATTTGAATTTTTTCAACATCGAGGATAAATATATTAAAATTAAGAGGGCGGGCACTATTTTAAATCGACAATATCCTCAACGCCGGTCCTGCACGTTCGCCCGATCAAAACTCGTTGGATTTTTTTTCGAGGAGCCGCTTAAAATTGGTAATATCTATACAATACGAAACATCGTGTTTTAGAAGAGCCGTGAAAAATCTGTAGCAGCATAATTTAGTTTAGCTAAAATTTTCCGGTTCCACCGGAAGTATTAGTGAAACAAACGGAAAAAAATTATACGAACTTTTCGCATCTTACATAACAAAAGCGTTATTAAACTGCTTCGCACGTCTCGGAACTCCATCTATGTATATATTGTAGTTACGCTTTGTTTTCAGAAAAATTACGACAAACAGCCGCCGAGAGCTAATTTGCATTTTTCCTTACTAGTTAAATTAATACAAACTCCATTATAGCAATTGAATCTTGTTTCGCTCTTAAACAGTTTGTGTTATAACTTTTAATTCTAAAAAAATAAACAGAACGAGGCAGATGAAAAAATTGACGAAAATATACTTTTAATCTCGGTCAAGTCAAACGGGTTGACACAGGAAATGACGATTTCCGCAAATTTAAATATAATAATAATAATTGGACAAGAATTTTTATGTCATGTGGCAAGACACGCAAAGCGCGAGCGTTTCGTGTGAAGAACTTCATTTTGACGAAAAAAAAAAGCGAAAACAAAGAAGTGGTCTAAATGAAAATTTAAATGTTACAGTTTTCCTCGCAACGGCCGCAGGGAAATAAACACGAAACGGCTAAAGATATTAATGACGTGCAATCGATTAAACAATTTAAAGCGACACAAAGGATCGTTTATCGATCGTAACGATGGCGAATGTCAGAGCTTGGTTTCAAGTCGCAGGTTGTCCTAATGTAATGTTCATTAGGTATTCAATTAACTTTGGCCCTCTCACCGAACCTAAAATATTTACGCCGCAATTAATAATCGAGTAAATCGGCATCGTTAGGTAACGGAGAATCGTTCCTTCAAAAATATTCGATAACGTAAAATTATGATATGTGGACTTTTTCCAGGTTAACAATCAAACTTGTTGCGTACCTACACAACAATTTTCACATTCGGTAAGTGCAGTAGTGCAGGTCATACAAAAATAGAAAACGTCATTAACAGAAACCAGAGCACCAAACGAATATTTCATTAACAAGGAAAAAGCTATCTAAGTAGTACCCATTTTTCTACAAACGTAAAAGTAAATTATTCATTTCTATATGGAGAAAATGATCGTTCGCTAAAAATAATTTAATAAACGTACGAAATGCGATATTACCGTTTTTAATTTTGTCATATACCTACATATACGAAAACTTTTATCGTGCCATTGTTATCCCGAAGGAATACGTTTCAAGGCGGAATTTGGATAATTGGAGTAAATATCATCTATTGTCGAGTTATAATATATATGTCGAGTTGCCAGGTATAATCTAGACGTCTGCATGTGGCTCACGAAACGCGACCCAGATACATTATTTAATTCGCAAACCTTCCAGTCGAGAACAATTCAACGCAAAGTACGTTTTAAAAAGTTACAGAAACAAAGAGATACAATTTCCCACTGGAGCAACGTAATTAATTCTTTCGTTTAAAATAAGGGATCGAGAATTTTAAATGAGCGTCGCATCGGCGTCGCGTCGTGCCCACGAGAATTTTCGATCTTCTCGAGTGCGCCCTAATTTGCGTCGCAAAGCCAACGAAAACGAAATCGCTTGCCTAATAACGGTAAAAGCCTATACAAAATTAATCAAATTAATTTCGGGTTTTAATATCTACCTACGTATTTGTGTAGATCTAAATCTACACGTTACGGACGTTGGGGGTATTTTTGTTCGTTATTACAAACACGCCCGTCTAATTTATTTAACTCGCTCGATATAGACAAGCCCGTGTTATGTGTGTGTACGTGCATATTTAAAAACAAAAAAATATTAACGAGAAGCGTAAGTAGCTTAATTTCGTGGCAATTAACTCGCGCTCCGGCCACAACGTGATTACGAACATTCCTCGTTATGTTCATTTTCTTAAACGATGTCTCTTCGATCGTGACGGGATTCGCATCCCAATTATTCCAGAACCTAGGTACATATATCTATTATATAATACGGGGAATTATCCCGAGAAGGAAACGCTCGGGACCTTTCAGCGACGCTTTCGATTCGAATTCGTTAATTGGCGGAGGCGTTTAATTAATCACTATCATGTGCCCGACAGGGCGATGCGGCATCCAGATAAATTAATATTTCAGCCATCATCGAAATCGACAGTGACCTACTCGTTAAAGTTTTAGTCGATAAAGTGTCCATCGATTAACCATTAATCATGATTTACAAACACCCTCGAGAAGTCGGGTAATTAACAGTACAACGCATTTTTTAACGATTAAAGAAAATTAAAGCGAACTATTTTGTGATTGTAATCTGATATCGCGTGTCGCGTTAATCCGACGAGTTAGTTGCTCGAAAGAATTCGGTTTGTCAAACATTTTTGGTTTTATTACAATTGCGGCCGATGAAAGAACGCACGTCTCGTTTTCGGGTATCGAGTTGTGGAATCGATGGTTCCACGAAAATTGCTCGAAATGCCACAATTGAATTGATGAGACCACAAACAGCATAACGACATCATCTAGTTATTTAGGGTGCAAAAACAACATCCGTCAGACTTGCCATTCGGTGCTAAAATGACGTTCAAAACTTCTAATGAGCGCAGGAATAACACAAATTATAGGCTAATGTTCATTTATTATACTCCCTCTGTCCGAAAATATGGTATACATTTGAAAGAAAATCTTTGATTATCTAGAGTTTCGAAAGCAACTAGTAATGCTCATTATATTGGTATTGTTTACATTGATAGCTAAATAATCTAATATATTTGACAGGCGTTGCTTTTGAGTTAAGTTGGAACTTGAAGACCAAAAATTAATTTTTTTAAGAAAAATAAAATAGTCACCGCTGTAATTTCAAAATGAAAAATTTTAACCCAAATAACGTGAATTTACAAAGAAGAGATGCCGAATCGAAGCAATTGACTAATGAACAACGTCATGATATCTTGCAACAGCTATTACAGTATATGAAGAACAAAGAAAAATTAGAACACGGTGGTATTAATAAAGTTGCAGCTGTATTCCACGTATCCCGTCTGACAGTAAGTAGAATCTGGCATACGGCACAAGCTCAATACAGAGAAGGTAAAATTTGTGCCGATGTTTCTTCAAAAAAAAAAAGGAAAAATGCGGAAGAAAACGAAAAGATTATTCTGCCAATTTGGCTGAAATAAAGAATATACCATTAAATCGTCGAGGAACGATTCGTAGTCTTTATTTCGCAATTGATATTCCAAAATCAACACTGTTTGATATCTTTAAACGGCGAAAGTATTTTAAGCCAATATCTTCTACAGTTAAAGAAAGATTACAGTTTTGCTTGTCAAAGGTAAATCATACCAGTAATGGAGCTTTTCTTTTTGATGATTTATATGATTACGTTCATATTGATGAGAAATGGTTTTATCTCACTAAAGTTAAACGCTCCTATTACATAATCTTAGACGAAGAAGAACCCGATAGAAACTGCAAAAGCAAACGGTTTATCACTAAAGTGATGTTTATGGCTGTAGTGGCTCGACCACGCTATGACACATATCGAAAGCATTTTTTTGACGGTAAAATTTGGAATACGGCCCTTTGTATATCAAGAACCGGCTCAAAGAAATTCCAAGAATAGAACTAAAGGAACATTAATAACGAAAAATGTGGAATCCGTTACAACAGCTGTAAGAAAATGATTGTAGAAAATGTTATTCCAGCAATTAAATCAAAATTTCCTCAAAAGTATAAAAACAAAACAATTTACGACAGCAAGATAATGCAAAACCACATTCCTCTGATAATGATACAGATATTGTTACTGTTAGGATCTACTGAGGGTTGGAATATTCAATTTAAGTCACAACCACCAAACAGTCCTGATTTAAACGTTCTCGATTTGGGTTTTTTTAATTCTATTCAATCACTACAACACGAAGCTTTACCAAACACAATTGATGAATTGATTGAATGTGTTCAAGATGCATTTAATAAATTAGAGAGAAATACTCTTGATAACGTTTGTATAACATTGCAAGCGTGTATGGAATCAATTATGTTGACAGGAGGGGGAAATTCCTATAAAATTCCTCATTTAAATAAGGTAAAACTTCGTCGCGAGGGTCGATTAGCTGAAAAGTATATATATTCAGAAGAAGCGTTCAACAAGGCTAAATCTCACTTTAACTAAATTTGGATTACACTAAAATTATTTGTATTTAGTTATATTGTGACAATAAAATGAATTTAATTTTTTTTATATATTTAATTTTAGTTTTATTGATTTTTTCGCAAATGTATATCATATTTTCGGACAGAGGGAGTAATATTTTTCGTAGTTCGTGACAAAGAAGGAGACGTAGAAGATGATTTGTTTTAAAATAACGTTTATAAAAGGAAAATGGGCATTTATCACCTTATTTGTATTACGTATCATTAGTATTAATTCGTGGGGTTCTGATTGAAATTAATCGTTGAAAGTGTTGATAAATAGTCTTTGAAGCAAATGGAGGCTCAGAAAATAAGGTTGATGGCTAAAAACAATAGTTATAAAATAGCAATACCTCGCGTCTTCCACATCACATTCGACCTGAGCTGCCATAATAAAAATTGAACGAGGTACTGAGATTTTTCAGATGACATACATCTCATCTCGTTGCTGTTGGTGGTAGTATAGACCAAAATGCCAAATGTTTACTTTTTAATATTTTAATTTTTTTTTTGCATTCCATTTTGTATTTGTATTCATTTGTAGGTATTGTCACTTACTTGGCATTACTAAAAAAGATCACGTTTTAACGTGTTCACTTGGTGCAGAAACAATACAAGTCAAATTTTGTTTTTATCTCTCATATTTAAACAAACTATTTAAACTCGGAAAGTTTTATTCTTCATAAAAATCTCTGCATACATATAGTTCTTCATTAGAGAATTCTTGGTTGTGCGAGGTTAGCAATTCATTTATGTCAGTCTCCTCCATACCTTCAAAATTAGACTCTCTAGCTAAATTAGAAATTTCATGACGAACAGCTGGTGTACCGTCATTTTCTGCAGCGCATATTCGGTGAACACATTCAGGCCATATTTTGCGCCAAACACCATTCATGCAAGATGGTTTAACCTCCTCCCACGAATCAGAAATAATTTCTATGGCTTTCATAATGTTGAACTTTTTCCAAAACTCTAGTATGGTAGTCTTATCTTGTCCATCAGTCTCACTTAAAAAAAGTTTAAATGTTCGTCGAAGGTAATAACTTTTAAAAGTCGATACTACTCCCTGATCCATCGGCTGAATAACTGGTGTCGTATTAGGCGGCAAAAATACAAATTTCATGTTTCCTGACAACTCATCAACATAAACTGGGTGGCCAGGAGCATTATCTACTAGGACCAAAGCCTTGAAGTTTAAGTTTTCCTTGTTGCAATAAGCTTTAATTTCTGGAATAGCACAAGTTAAAACCCAGTTTTGAAATAATGATGTTGTCATCTATGATTTTTTGTTTGCTCGCCAGTGGACAGGAAGCAGATTCTTTGAACAACCTTTCATAGCTCTTGGATTTTCTGATTGATAAATGAGAAATGGTTTAAATTTATAATTACCATTTGCATTACCACCAAGAAGAAGAGTCAATCTATCCTTGCTAGCTTTAAATCCTGGCGCAGATTTTCTGTTTTAGATATGAAAGTTCTTTTAGGTAGACGTTTCCAAAATAACCCAGTCTCGTCAACATTAAAGACCTGTTTCGGATCATAGCCACCTTCATGAATTAATGCTTTTAACTCTGTCGGGTAGCGTTCTGCAGCAGTTATATCAGCGCTAGCTGCTTCGCCTTTAAGAGCAATGCTGTGCAGATTTGCTCGAACTTTGAATCTCTCAAACCAGCCCCGACTAGCTTCAAATGTTTCATTCTTGTCTTTACTACCACTAGCAATATCGTTGGATACTGCTGCTTTACTTTTTATGTCATCAAATAAGCTTTTTGCTTTCGTCTGAATTACCATTTTACTTAATGGTATTCTATGCGCAACTTAATTTTCAATCCAAATAGAAAGCAAGGACTCCATTTTGATCATCAAAGCACTCCTTGTACGGGTCATCGTTTTAGCATCTAATGATGTTGCAGATTTTGCAGCCTCTCTTATTTTATCCCCATCTCGATCTCTAATAGTTCTGACAGTTGTTGCAGCCAGACCAACAGCCTTTGCTATCTCCACAGCCTTCTCTCCCTTATCAAATCGTCGCAGAATATCTAATTTTGTCTCCAAGCTGATAGTTTTTTTCTTATTTTTGGTAATTCTACCAGCAGCGCCCTTTCCACTCATTTGGCTAAAAAAATTATAAATGTATGTAAAAAAAATAATATAACTCTACCAATAAATAAATTGGAAAATATTTACCTTTTTTGTAATCAGAAACAACCCGTAAAAATTTATAAAAATGAATTATTCTCTTTTTTAAAAAGCACAAACACTAATTGAAACGTTACAAAAAGCACAATACACTACATAATTGAAACTGAACTCTAAAATTAGCAAAACAAAGTGAAAATAAAACTGTATTAAAATTGCGTTGATTTTCAGTTAGAAGAGGAATCCCCTAGTTTTGATGGCATGGCGCAATTAGAAACAAAAGTGGAGCCATCTGTTAGAAAACAAGAAAAAAATTAAAGACTCGAACCCAAAACAACGCAACCTCGAAAACCTAACGACGCACAGTGAAAATTAGTACTAATTATGCAGCGACGCAACTTCGAAAAAACGCAAAGCGAGGTATTGGTGTATTACAATTACGGCCGATGAAAGAACGCACGTCTCGTTTTCGGGTATCGAGTTGTGGAATCGATGGTTCCACGAAAATTGCTCGAAATGTCACAATTGAATTGATGAGATCACAAACAGCACAACGACACCATCTTGTTTACATCATCTAGTTATTTAGGGTGCAAAAACAACGTCCGTCAGATTTGCCATTCGGTGCTAAAATGACGTTCAAAATTTCTAATGAGCGCAGGAATAACACAAATTATAGGCTAACGTTCATTTATTATAATATTTTTCGTAGTTCGTGACAAAGAAGGAGACGCAGAAGATGATTTGTTTTAAAATAACGTTTATAAAAGGAAAATGGGCATTTATCACCTTATTTGTATTACGTATCATTAGTATTAATTCGTGGGGTTCTGATTGAAATTAATCGTTGAAAGTGTTGATAAATAGTCTTTGAAGCAAATGGAGGCTCAGAAAATAAGGTTGATGGCTAAAAACAATAGCTATAAAATAGCAATACCTCGCGTCTTCCACATCACATTCGACCTGAGCTGCCATAATAAAAATTGAACGAGGTACTGAGATTTTTCAGATGACATACATCTCATCTGGTTGCTGTTGGTAGTAGTATAGACCAAAATGCCAAATGTTTACTTTTTAACATTTTAATTTTTTTTTTGCATTCCATTTTGTATTTGTATTCATTTGTAGGTATTGTCACTTACTTGGCATTACTAAAAAAGATCACGTTTTAACGTGTTCACTTGGTGCAGAAACAACACAAGTCAAGTTTTGTTTTTTATCTCTCATACTTAAACAAACTATTTAAACTCGGAAAGTTTTATTCTTCACAAAAATCTCTGCATACATATAGTTCTAAATTCAAAATACACGCCATGTCAAAATTTGAATATAACCTTTCCTATACAAGATACAAAACTTTGCAAATACACAAAAATGTTATTTGGAAAAGTTTTCGAGAATTGCAAGATGTTAAATACGTAGACGCTCTTACTTTTTGGCCTACTCTTTTCTTTCCTCGTGGAAGGACATGTACATTTTGAATTTGGAACTATGCGAAGATTTTTAGGAAGAATAAAAATTTCCGAGAGATTTCAAGTGATGTTTAATTTTATGCCGGTCACTGCACGTCCGTCTATTTTGATTATAAAAGCCTCATATTTCCGGTTCCACTAGCTGGAACCCGAAACCCTTCCAGGTTTGTACTACATTGGTCTTGTCCTACAATAATATAAAATTATATTACAAATCTGGGTTAGCGTACAAGTGAAACTCTCCTATTAAGCACTTGAAAAAAAACGTTACAAAAACTACGTTTATTTTTTTATTGAAACAGGAAAATTATTGTTCTTGGGTACCTATGGTTAGTAAAATAATAGACCCTAAAAGCCCTTAGACAATAAGACACGAATACTGCTGTTAATTTCATTTTCGGAATTTAAAATTGCATTGTATCGATAACGCGTGCAAACCGTACTATTTTACAATATGCTCAAATCGGGCCTTACGGGCAATAGCCGAAATGTCAAACTAACAGTAGGTAGGTAATACGATTTGTGTTCCTATATGGAAACGAAATTTTCTTGCGGGAAAAACGCAATATAATTCTCGTAAAAATAACGACCCACGCACGAACGAAGACGTCAACCTACAATTTTATTACGAAATACGTATATACCTAAATGTACATATTTAATAACGTTTTGTGCATCAAACGAGAGAATATTTGGAGAAGATGTTGTTGCCACGATTGTACGTACGCTTCATTTCGGTTTAGGTACTTAATTGTTAATTTCATTTCATGTTCCGCAACTAATCGTGTTTAATTATTATTATTAAAATCGCGACTTTATATGAAAAATAAACGAATTATATTTTAATGTTATTTTTAATGGCTCTTAGAGGGTCAATTTTGGATTTTTTTAAATAAAACACGCCCCTTTTACAAACATTTAGAAAAATACGAGTTTTCGAGGTGCACATAAGCAGATTGTTGGAACAATCGTTACCTACGTTAGAAGTATCCGAAGAATAAAGTTATCTGGCCATAAGAGGATAAAATAGATTATTTTCATATATTTTTAGTGTGACTGGATTAGATACATTTTTATTGGTATTCTTGTTAATTAAAGGTTTTCAAAATTATTGTAGCTATACCTTATAATATCATTCAGTAACAATGTCAATAATTGATGTGATAATTTTGCCTATGTCAACAATAACTGATACCAACAATTTTCACTTATCTAGTTGAATTTTTGAAAAAATAACAACATATTTTTCTACGCATTATAAACATATTTTATGCATTATAAAATTTTGAAAAATAAGTTTTTATACACTAAAGAAATTCGTCGTAATATAACCTTAAGAGCCTTTAGGGTCGATCTTTTCCATTTAACTTATTTGACAGATATTCACCATAGAAACAATTGTTTCCATGATAAAAATTTGTCAAATAAATTTATTGGGAGATGAAAAAACCGACCCTTAAAGTGTCACCACCTTACATTCAAAAGTTTAAAGCTTAAGAGTCACTGAAAGGATTAGTTTAATGTGCTATTGTTTAAAAGAAATGATTGATAGTAATGAAAATGTATTAATCTAAAATTGCGAATCGTATGGCTTTCCTATCAATTTCTCCGTGTTGGGCCGATGATAAGATTTTTTCGTTATTTCATTATCTATCGAACGGTATAAAAATGGGCTGGTCTTTAGATTTTAATTTAAGTGATGCGTATTTCCAAATATTTTTATCTTCGATGTATTTTAATTCGATTTGAATTAATTCTGTGCAATTTAAACCGAAATGAATGTTAATAATAATAATAATAAAAACACGGACGTCACCTAGAACATATAGTTAATTATTATTATTAGTCGAAAGAAATTAATCGAATAATAAGCGATTTCGCCAATTATTGTGCACACGAGATACTTTTAATGTAGATAAAATTAAATTTTTATTACAATGCGAGCGTACCAAATAAAGCCACACTCATAATAAGGTCACTTTCTATTCGAAAAAGTACACGTGTTTTACCATAGGTCGCATCAATTTCAGACCATTTCGACCAGAAGCAAATATTAACCAACTGTACGGTTCTTATAGAGAAATAGCGGAATACACCAGACGTTTGTGTTTCATGTCTCGTCGCTACGACATTAAGGTAAAAAAATTATCTAATATTTATTTAACTACTAATTACTTATAAGAAATTTTAAACGCGTATCTAGAATGCCGGTTTTAAGGATACGGCAGAAAATTGATAAGTGTATGAAAAGATGTTGTTCACTTCTTGCGACAAAGCAAGTTCCCTAATAAGGCCATGACGAATCCGCGACCTTCTTACGTGCGTTCTTTAAATGTTTAAACATTTTCCAACAGTTTAATACGTTTAAGCAGGCTAATACGTTTCAGATGGATTTAAAGAAGAGATCCCAGGACTGGAAAGAAGAAAAAATGAAAAAAGCGTTGGTTGCCATAAAAAAGGGAATGCCGGTCCAAACGGCATCAAAGGAGTTCAACATACCTAAACGAACATTACGATGTTCGTCTGTTTTGAACCAAGAGCAAGAAATCGAGTGTTGCATTCGTATTACTCGACTTGCAGACGTCGGAATGCCCTTAACGCTTAAATTATTGAGAAGAGGCGTATTTATTTACCTTCTGCAACGAACTGAAAATTGAACACCGCTTTACAAATCGACCGGCCGGCTGGAAGTGGCTACAATTGTTTTTAAAAAGACACCTCGAAATTTAGAAATGTATGTCCACGAAACCGATAGTTTCGGATTATTTCGATAAATAAACATGAGCTAATGAACAAGCCCGAAAGGACTCTCCATTATCGGCAACGGTTCTTTGCAAAGAAAGTAACCAAACGAGAGGAGCTTATTGCAAACGAACACGCGGAAAACGTAACAATAGTGAGATGTGGAAATGCTCTTGATAATTGCATTCGACCTATGATTCTCCTAAAAGGTGAAGGCTCCAATCCAGAATGGGGAGACGACAAGCCAAGCGATACGGTGCGGTGATTGAAATGACAGAAGAAGGAAGCATGACGACGGAAGTATTTTCCAAATGGGCGAGCCATTTCGCTCGGTTTAAACCTGCATCCTGCTCATATTTTTCGGAGCTAAAAGTCATTCGGACGCGTATATAGGCAAAGTTGCCGACGAGCATAATATTTTTTGCTCTGGCTTCCAAGTAGCTGCAACCCATGGACGAGGCCGTATTTAAATCGTTCGAGTCTCGCTGAGGCGACGAAGTGTTCCTGCACTGGACAAGAAATCCAAAAAGATTAATAACACAGATCCGATTCGGGGAAACATTTTCCAAAGTACGGCTCAAATGCACGACTCCCGAAAACATAATCGCCGGCTTCAAGACAACGGGCATATTTCCGTATAATCCAACAATAACTGAAGTTCCAAGTCCAAAAACAACCACTACGACGTACAAGACAAAAGCAGCTTAACGGAAAGTCGTTTGTGACAGCGATTCAGAAGCATTCGTCGAAAACCCGAAGCTTTGGTTATCGCCTCGGCTTAAATTGAAGAAAACCCGATCGACTTTGTAACGTTGAAAAATAAAAGAAACCATCTCTGCATCCTGATCTAATCGTGGAAAAGGAAAATCGTCACAAAACTCGCACGATGTTGATTTGTGTTTATCGAGCGGCTAATCGAAAAGAAAAATCTTCAAACAGCCGATTTTGCGAAATGTGCTAAAACGATCGAGTTTTCGATACCTACGAGATAATTTAAGTGCATGCATCTACACGAAATTTGTGCTCGATTTACAAATTAGTGCGTCAGATATAATAGGACCTGATTTTGTTGTGCCAACCAAAATTTTTCTCAATTATCAATTTTTGAACTCTTGTACTTTATAAATTTGGATAATTTCGTTAGTTTTTAAGATTACAATATTGTTTAATTTTGAAATGATTTAGTGAACGTTTGGAAATAAAAATGATAAACACGTTTATAATTAATTTATTATTAAGTTAATTTGTTTGAAATTTCAACCAGCCTATTTTTTTCGAATAATCCACGTTCCCTAGAGAAGCTTAATTTACAAAAAAACCCGAAAGAAATGGTAAAATAATATTCTAAACGTCACGTCGGCGTCGCCGTAGTTGGTGTCTACGAAATCTCTCGAGACTATTTGTGAGACGACAGTTTTAATTTAATTACCCACAGGATAATCGATGGCTCGATAACTATAAATTTTCTATCACTTTCTCGTTAGGTAATTCTGGTTGGCTTTAGATTAAATGAAAATAAATCAAATGCTAGATTAGTCGAAGAACGCCCACCACGACTTCTTCACGACTTCCCACGTGCATCTTTTGTTTATTATAACAAATGAAATATAATATGATAAGCTACATCCGTAATTTCGATTAGATTTACAAGTTCCTTATTTGAAAATACTCGTTGCCAAAACGACAAGCATACAAATCTAAAATTTTTTATTCTTCATTCCTTATTTTCGACGTTTAATAGTACTTATACGTTATTCATGATAGTTTCCAATTCACGTCGACAATTAAACCTCGTATTTTTACAGTACATACTAATAGATTGTAATATTCATTTGCCATGTTATATGTGTGCAGCTAAAATATACCATGTTGAAAATTTTAAACTAAATTTAGTAACTTTTTGTGCATGACGTGCATTGGAACCTATCGTGAATAACGTATACCTAACGAGAAAGCACGTAGAAACGATAGATTGAACATTTTTATAACATTTCTGTCTTTCTATGGAGACGTGAAAATAGTAATTTTATAAAAAAAAGTAATTACCTATTTATGATTGTACGTTAACAACACAATTAGTATAGTTATAATATTTAAACTAATAAAGCGTCTTCCTTGTTTAATTCGCAATATCAATTGACATTTGACGTTTGTTAATTTAACATTTCTTAAAAATACGATAGCTGGTCCTTTTAAAATACAAAAGCTTCCGTTCATTGATAATATTTTCTATGTATTTAGCGTTTATGGCTCGCGATATGAGGGCCATTATTTTGACACCGCGAGCCATAAACGTCTATTTTACGTCCTTAATCATATATATTAATAACTTTTAGGATAACGAGATATGATTTGTATGTAAAAATGTTAAAATTTAAGTCGGCCGTGCTCCTAAATTAAAATACTTACTTATATCATTCAATTGTGTCAGTAGTTTGCGTCTATATTTGCGTGAGATACCGTTAAGGGGGTGGTTCGTTTTCGATATCATCGAACCTATGAAGTTTCAAGTTGGCCAAACAAGCAAGGTTCTCGGGAGACCGATTTCACGACGTCATAGTAACGCGAAAAACATAAATTTAGAACGTATAGCTCCTCGGAGGATTGAAAAAGTAATTTAATAATATATAGTTACGTTTAAAACAAATAACTACATTTTACCCTCCAAATGTCGTGGCACTTCGGTAATGAACGCTATGTGAATTCGTTGTCTGAAATGGAAGTAAAGCGTGGCGGGGGAGACTGTCAATAACAAACCTATTTAATTAAACAAAAAGGCTTTTATTTTCACAACAGGGTTAGTTCGGGCATCGTAACCTTCCAAAATAATCGTCGAAGTGGATTTATGGATAACCGTAAAAACGGGATTATCGTTCACGATTTAGCGGAGTTATCTCACGCCCTTCATTTAACAACCCTTTGAAAGTCAAGTAGAAATATTACGTTAAAAACAATCGACGTTTAATAAAGTGCTTCTCCCGCAATTGATCCTTCGGCGTTTGTTCGAATAATTTAATCGCCGAGCCGCATTATCATAATTGATTAAACGCGAAATTGAGAAACTCGGCTTTTAAAGTGCAATTAATTTTAATGGACGAGCCGATCGTAAACGCGCCGTACTACAAATGTTATTATTTTTTTTTTTAAATCTCACGAGAACTTCGACCCTATTCAAACCTGCAACTACGGAGATAGGTCGTGCACGTTGTCGCAACACCGACGCTTTTTTCAACGACCAAAAGGGGCGTCGCGTAGTAGCTGTTTTTGAAAATAATTCATCGAGCGAACTGATCAGTATCATATTTCGACGTCGAAATTTTTTTATCGCTTCACGTCGAAAATAAATTCAAGGCCCGTAAATTTTTATATACAGGGTGTCCCCGTTTTTTGTAGCAGGACTTTCACAACTTGTAGTAAAATTCATTTTGAAAACAAAAGTTCATATAAACATATATGTATGGAGGCCTCGTTTTCGATTTACAGGGTGTCGAAATTAAAAAAAAAAAATGGATGTTGTGAAAATGTTGTTTTACAAATAAAACAAAATTCCCTTTTTTGATTTTGTTGAAACTTGGCAGTTTTGTTTGTAATAATAATACACATTTTTTCACATCATTGAATTCGCCCTACTTCTTCCAGTGCCGCCACAACAGGGGACCAGCTTGATAAAAATAGAAAAAAATATGGTACGCCCCTGCTTTTTTGTAAGTTTGAAATTTTTTTCAGATTCAGCAATCAAAAATAAAACTTTTCTATTACGCAACTTTTTCCTATCTCGCTTCGTTTAGAGAAAATAAAACTTATTTTTTACAGAATTTATTGTTTGATAAATAATTTGTATGTCAAAAATCAACCGCACGGTATGAAAGGAAACTTATTCAATAAACAGAGACATAAAATCAAAGGAGCTGTTCAAAATGCCTGCCATTTTGTTCAACACATAAATTACAACGACGTATTAAAGACTGCCGAACGTTTTCCAAATGATCTGGAGTTATTCTAAGAGCGGCATTTCGGTTTCGTCGTTCAAGTACCTCTTGTGAATTGACAGGCGTAGAGTAAACTACTTCCTTAATAAATCCCCAAACAAAAAAATCCAAGGGTGTTAGATCAGGCGATCGAGGAGGCCACCCTACTGGTCCTCCACGACCCACCCATCTTTGCGGATATGCTGCATTCGGTCAGTTTCGCACCACCAAAGCATAATGGGCAGGGCATCCATCTAACTGAAAAAACGAGTCTATTCTTTGTTGGATTGGAACATCCTCCATCATGTTATGATACTCTGCATTTAAAAATTCCAAAAATAATTGACCGTTTAATCTATTGGGCAGGATTCATACCGTGTGGTTGATTTTTGACATACAAATTATTATCAATCAATAAATTCTGTAAAAAATAAGTTTTATTTCTCTCTAAAAGAAGCGAGATAGGAACAAAGTTGCGTAATAGAAAAAGTTTTAGTTTTGATTGCTGAATCTGAAAAAAATTTCAAACTTACAAAAAAGCAGGGGCGTACCATATTTTTTTCTATTTTTATCAAGCTGGTCCCCTGTTGTGGCGGCACTGGAAGAAGTAGGGCAAATTCAATGATGTGAAAAAATGTGTATTATTATTATTACAAACAAAACTGCCAAGTTTCAACAAAATCAAAAAAGGGAATTTTGTTTTACAAATAAAACATCCATTTTTTTTTTTTAATTTCGACACCCTGTAAATCGAAAACGAGGCCTCCATACATATATGTTTATATGAACTTTTGTTTTCAAAATGAATTTTACTACAAGTTGTGAAAGTCCTGCTACAAAAAACGGGGACACCCTGTATGTCTTATCGACGGGTCTATCCTGATAGCAGATAGTCGATTTTACAGGTGCGATATATTGTTCGTAGGACAACGCGGCCGCTTTCCAATGTCCCATTCTAACCACGCTGCATTTTACTATCGACGCTCGCAATAAAATTTCATAAAAGGGCGTCGATTCTTCAGAAAATTTTCGATACAAGTATATGTGCTGTATACATAATTAAAATGCTCCTCGAAACTTCTATTAAATACAACATCGTCCATCGATATTAATCAGTTTAAATGTACAGTTTTCGAATTACTCGTTGCCCGGGTAATCGAGCTGATTGCACTAGATTTCCTCGAGTTTTCTGTGAACTTTCATAACGTTTCAATATTTATTGAGAGCCGGCCGGCCCTTCACTTTCTAACTAATTTAATCTGACATTTCGCCGTTGATTAGAAACTTGATAATGAAAATTGATTGACCGTTGAAAAACCCACTCCTCCAGAGCCACCACTTTTGTAACCAGAGTCATGTAAAGTGGCCAAAAATGATGGATTCCATTTTAATTTAACAAAAAATTCGCACATTCCTTTCCTCCCGCTAACTTCAAGGGCGAAGATGAATTTGAACAACGATACCGTGTATTTTGATTAAATTCTTTGAAGTTTAGTTTAGATAAGATGCTTGACCCGTTTTAATTGATCAGAATATGGTCCATTCGAGAGCGTAGAATGTCACTTTTCATTCAGTCAGGAATATTTAAGGAATGTCAAAATTTACGAACAGGAATATTTACGCGAACCCGAGCTGTTTGGTCGAGAGCCATAATTTTCACGCCACAAACGCCTTCTTTTATGTCGTTGGCACATAAATATCTATTATCATTCGGCGGTTTTAATATGCACGAGACGGCAGCGTCGTTTCAGTTTATCGATCGAATTTTAATTCAACAATATAAAAGTATTAGAACATCAAAAAAGCGAATTACCGATTTTTAGAAAGACGCGAGAAATACATTCAGTAAAACCCGATCGAAACGAATTCCATTCGAGAACAATCGTACCACAAAATTCTCGGCCATCCCCTCCGTAAACAATAATTATAAACGCGCGATTAATCGAAGATACGGTAATGCAATAGAAAACAATTTACAACCAAACTGTAGGATAATGTTGCAATTTACCTTCCAAATCCCACGGTTTGGTCGGAAAAAATTATAAATAGAAGCTTAAACATTTCGTTTAACAATATAATGTTGCCTCTGTATAGAATAATTTCTAATATGGGGTATTAGCAAAAGACTAAGCGAAAACATTACGACCATACCTATTTGATATCCCAATATGGCTATAAAAACGATTTTCTCGGCAGTTCCGTGGCCTCTTAGCTTTTCTGATCTAAATCCGTCAGACTTTTCCTTTGGAGGACATAAATAATTAAACGATTTACGTAACCTAACGTAAAGGGAGTCGCTTTTATTCGACAAAGCATTTCTCGTAAATGTTTAGTGTTACTAATTATATGTCTCGACGTCTTACGAATTTTATTCGTCTCGTCACAGAACTAGACGAGGGGCCGTGCCGATATAGATCGTGTCGAAGTAATTTTTCGCGCAACTTCTTCAAGTTTCGAGCTTTCGATTCTTTCCTTCGATCCATCAGGTCACATCACATTAATCACGTTCAACTAAACACCATAAGAAACTTGAGCTTCAGTAGAATTCGCAGGTGTCAAGTCTGACGAGGGTAATTGTGTCTTTGTCGATATAAATTCGACGTTTTGCATAATATCAAGATGGACGTACAGCCACTTACAAAGCTCGTGTCCGCTGCTCAAACAATTCCGCGAAAAGTCACAAAGACAACTGTCAATAAGCAACTAATAATGGAAAAATGACTGTACATTACAAACATGCAATTCGTGAACGGCTCGATGGTGTATTCGTGGAAACTATCTGACAACGACGCGCCACCGTAATTAAGATTAAAAAACAACCATGAAAGTTGTTCAATTTTTCAAGTTGAATTAAATGCGCGTTTTGAATGAATTATGTGCTTAAATCGATCGGTCGCCTCGTAAATATTCTAAATTACCTAATTGATTGCGTTCAAAAGACCATAAGAAGATCTAATTATAAATAAAGACATGCGAACGTTCAAAAGCTCAAGAGTTGTTGAAGAACCGATAAAATTTATAATGCTTCTAATATAAAATGTACCTACTATACTGAAAAAAGACGTTATAAACCCAAGGAATCGTTGCAATTATTAAACAACAATAAAAATAATTAATGCGTATTTAAAATTTACAAAATACCATTCTGAACGTCCCCTTTTAAAAAAAAATTACGTCGAACAGTTTAAAATAGTTCCGAGCTTTGAAGGGGCGACGAAATTACGATCTACAAAAAGGATTACGTATAGAAGATCGCACGGTGCTATTAAGGACCTAATCGGGCGTGCTTAAAACAAACGAAAACACGTCGAATTTTACACTTACGAATTAATTTTATCTACGCACGGGCCGTGCGTAGAATTTGCAAATGCAGGTAGATATATAGGTAAATATTATTTTTCGGAATTGCATTCGGCTTTCGCCCGATAAATAATTTATGAAGGCATCGAAGGCGTCGTCTTATCTTCGGAGCCTCGAACAATGGGCAAGATAATGACTACGAACTATCGTCGGAAAGTGCGATGAAGAAGAACAACAACGGCTTACGATTAAGACATCGCGGATTTTAATTTGCTAAATTCGGATTTATTATAAGACATATTGCGAAGTTTTGGGGAAAATCTAATTTACGCAAGACGCGCTCGAAAGCGGGAGGATTCTATTGAATCCTACGGAAACGGCGCGAGAATCTCTACGTGTATATTTTGACGTATTAGAACTGCCACTTAATTTTTTTTCAAAGCTCGTCTATTTCTGTATTTGGTACGGAAACAAACCTATAGACGAGGAATGTTTACCGATTTTAACTTCTAGCTTTAAATTAAACTTAACAATCATTAAAAATGAATAGTACAGTCATTTGCAAAGCTCGTGTCGCGAGTAATATGTAGGTATTGTTTTCAAATTATAAGATTTTTTACAGGGGTTGGTTCATCGGTTGGTCCCCTGTACCGAGGCCTATTGCATCCCCGCTGTATGTATACCTATAGAGACACTCCTATTCTTTCAAAGAAAATTAGAATTTCTCCTATAAAATTTTTTTCCAATTATGAGATTACTCACTAGGTAATTTAAGCAGTGGACAAGAATTTTGAGAACGACTATATAGATAATAATAATTTTTAGCTAGGTACCTAATTGTGTATAAAAAACGAGTTTTTTAAAAAAACGTTTTAAGAATAGTTTTAATAGTTTTGATAAAAGAACAAACAAGGCCAAGAGAAATATAGTCCGATATTTGTCAAGATTTAAATACGAACGAACATTTCCAATTAAAACACCATTAACAAACAACGAACTAACTCTATTTACGCCATATTTCCCACTCAGGACAAACGCACTTAAACAAGTAAAAGCTCGATTCAGGGTGGAAATTGTACTTACATTAATTGTGGTTGACATTTAACAAAAGTCCAAGGCGCAGATGCTGCAATTATTGCAAACTCTCATTGTTTAAATTAATTACTCAGAATTAAATTACCTATTTTTCTTTTTATAAAAGTATAATTTTCCGTAAATTTTCGATTAGAATCGAAGAAACTCTATTTATTTTTATAACTAAACGGCGCGCTCGCCGCGGCGTATTTCAATTTGACAGTTATATGTTTATATTTTAACTCAAAAACCTTATGAAATCTAAAATTCCGTTTAAAATAAAATTAAACAATAGAATAATTAATTTACTCGACCTAACCAAAAAAAATCGCATTTCTGATCAAATAAAATGCAGGAACGAATTTCCAAAATTCATAAATAATACAAAACTAACCTTACCTAAAAGGACTTCGTACTTGGCGTTTCGCATTCGAGGGCTTTTGAAAGACCTAAATCCCATCATGTTGACCGTGGTTGTGAAAAGTCGACGCAAAAACTACCACGAAAATACAAAGGAAGCACACAAACGCGAAAAAAAACAACAAACAAGCGCAACAGAACCGCTAAAAACGACGAGCGTCGCAACGACGACGACGCGCTACCCTAATGAACAAGCGTCCGTGAACGAGTTCTCTAATAGACTAATAACGGCGCATAGAAAATTACAAAACGGTGGTAGGTAGTTGTAGCTCAAAAAATGTCTACTAAAGGTCGGCTCAACCCCATCTGCAGTCGATTTAAAGCTATGAGCGCCTTGCCCACTAAATCGATCTCGGGAGAAATCCAGGAAACATCAATAATATTAATGTTATCCGCGAATTTAATTAATTATTATCAAAGTTTCGAATCAATTACGTGTCGTTGTTGACGTGTCTCAAACGGTAGTTGTTAGCAAGTTTTGTTTAGAACGCGTTACGCGACTGATTGTAAGATGTTTGATTAATAACAATACGGAACCCGAAATAAATGCGTTTACAGCAAAGTGAGGGTAAACAAACAACGATTTTCGATTCGTCGAGGGCCCTGATGAAGGTGCGCAATTCAAACGAAATCGAAAATAAACTGAATAACGACGGATCAACGTAAGTTGTGTAAAGAAATCGTTACAGAAAACAAATACTATAAATAAATAAAACAGATCGACGTTTGTTAGGTAAATATCTATCAATCAACGGAACGTATATCTATGTACTCCTGCTTCCGTGGAAAAGACAACATTAGATAAATTGAATAGGGATGAAATTGAAGTTAAGGAAGTACTAAATTCGGGTCGAATTTTTTTGAATAGTTTGCTAATGATAAATAATATGTAACCTAGCCTTCAAATACCTACTAAAAATAGCATCTAACTTATTTTATTGGGATATGAAATACTTTTTGATTAGAGCTTGTGAAGGGTGAAAATTACGTCGAAACATGAAAATAATACACATAAATATTTTTAAACGACTCCTTAGATTAGTCATTTCCTTTCACACACACACACACACACACAATTTGTCGAAATTTTGTTAACAATAAAACATAATTGCATGTCTTGCAATTACAAATATGGGTAAACCAAAATAATTTGATGTTATTTTTTCCTTGTTTAGAAATATAAAACGAGCCAGCAGTATAAAGTAGTACGGAATTAAATTACACAGTTAATTTTTAAAACTGATCTCTTTTCGGGGGGTTTCGATTATCATCATATCCAAGATGACGCCTTTTGGGCCCGGATGAAAATCAAAATACTGTTTGCTAATAGGCTTATTAATCACAAGATACGAATTTTCCAACAAGCTCTTATAAAACAAATCATAATATTATATAAATAGCGTGTATGAAATAATTTGTAATATATTAGTTTAATAATTTTTAAGGGATGGCACCCATTAGGATTTTCACCCCTAATTTTTGTTTCATAATGTCTTGAACGGCCATTTACAAAAATATATAGTTTGTTGGCGATAGTTCTAGTTGTTCCAGAGATAATAAGCAAAATCGAAAAAAGTTTCAATTTTGAAGAGTGGATTTCGCCCTCTTAAACCGCGTAAGAGCACGAACGGAATACGGCTCTTGATTAGGATTGACTAGTACTGCAATCCTACAAAGTTTCAAATTTTTCCGAGATTTCCACCTGCCTAGCCTTTCTTGTTAGTTAATTAGAATAATACATATAACACTTAGGACGTTTCGACGCGGCCGTTTCGACGTGAACATTTAAACGCCAAAAAAATTATTTAAAAACAGAAATTAGTCTGGAACGATCACCAAAAATAACTTTAAAAATTAATCAAGACTTTCGTATTATTTATTTACTACATAACAATTAATCGCTGTTACGGTGATAGATTTAATTATTTAAGTAGTTTAATGGTGTTATAACGGGTTACGGATAATCACGTTTTAAACGTCCAATTCCGATACCAGAAACACGATAATCACCATTTTGATGTTTGCAATAATGCATCGTAAAATGTGTCCGCAACGTATCCACCAATTGATCTGAATTTGAACGGTGCCAAAAAATCCGCAATATAGAAAAAGAGAAAAATATAGATGGACACATCACGCGCACTTGAAATTATCTAACAGTCGCAACTTGAAAAACAGAGTTTGTGCAATGTCCAATAAATAAATAAAAAACAAATCATTTCGATGCGATCCATTTGAACGAATACAATAAAACTCCAACGTAACTATCAAACTATTATTGTTTGGCTACGTTGATATAACACATTTATCGATGACAGCGAACACGATACTTTCATTGAAATTGTGGTAAATTACGAATTATTTATTTAAGCCGCGCAGACGGAAATGCTATAAATATAAAATAATCGAATTTTGAAAATTGAACAATGCATGCACAAATCTTTTACCGATACAGCCATGTTGTTTGGTGCAAATTTTCCACGCTACTGGGCACTAAAATTACAACGAAACGGCATCATTCCGACATTAAAAATACATTAAATAGAACAACTGATTAATATAGGTACTAACAGAAATAATTCATCTTGATCACGGTCAAAATACCGAACTGCGGTGCACAATTTTGCGTGCGTATCGATCAAGAACTAACGCGAATCTGAGATGCGTGCCAAAATTTTGTTCTATATTCCTAGGAAATATCCAACACCCGTGTTGTACCAATAATGTAAAGACAACATATACCACGTGCGTTATTTCTTTCGATCCACAAATCTAAATAATCTAGATATATAAAACCTAAAGCCGAGCAAGTTTTACTTCTATTCTTTTTGGTCGACAAATATAGAACGGAACGCCGGTTATTTATATGTCGATCGTTAAAACTTTGGCAAAAATGTACGTTTCAAGAGCAGTTAAGGTGGTCGATCTAATTGTACGATGATTTTCCCGCTCTTGGCGCTCAAAAATGTTATTTATTGCTGGCCACTGTCCCAACTACGTGTACGAGTGGCCTCGATGGGAAAATAAAATTTTAATAAACGATCTAATAAACAAAAGAGCAAGAACATTAATTAGCATACTAATTAAAATATTAACCCCCCCCCCACAACAAGAATATCGTCGTCATCGCCTATATGTATTTTCCGTGCAAACTCTCCCCCTTCGTTTTAATCAACAAATTGCCGATACGATCGAGTTTCCTTTACGAAATTACTCGGCATAAAAATAATCGTTTTATGTATTTATCATTATTTCGAACGATGCGAAAATGTCGCAAGAATTTCGACAAGCATATATCGGATTAATAAAAGTTGAAATAAGTAAATGCGATTATCGCGCACTATTTTGGAAAATTGCGTTGCGCTCGAGGCGAAATATTTAGGGAAATCCCATGGCGTTCTAAATTTTACAAAGAAACTAAAAGACTAACATACCGATGGCGTTTTGGCAAAATAGTGTAAGCACCGCCTTCCCCCCATCATCCAAGGCAAAGACATTATTTGTTAAAATCTGGTAATAGCATTTCGATTTGTAAATATTGAGAAAAGGGGTTTGGTATAGTACAAAACATCGTAAGTACCGTGCATTTGGCAACGTCGAGTTTCCAACGGCTGTTATTGTTGTACTGCAACGTAGCTGCCATCGTGCGAATTTCGCGAGTACGTATAACAAAATGATTGTAGAATGACTGCCAGATGGCAGCACTGCCAGTAACTTTGTAGAATACGAAATTTGACGCCTAGTGTTATGTCTTTACGTGCTTGACGTCTTCACAGGTTGTAAATATATACAACCCACTGCAGGCTACACTACAGCTTGTACCTTGTAAAACACTTGTGCTACGACAGTAGTGTGTAAACTACTCTTCACACCTAACAAATAGAAATGAACTGTGACACGTTGCCATGTGTTCAATCGACACCACCACAAATCACAAAGTGCGAACATCACGTAAAAACAACTATATAAACAGTGTCAGAAGTTGTGTGTCTAACCACCCAATACAACAAACGCGTAGGTCTTACGATAACCTTTCATCGTATCTCGTTCAAGGATAGTATCTAACCTCCGTACAACTCCGATTTTCACAAAAAAACCCGTGACTGCATCGCAGAATGCGTACTTTATTTGGTACAAACGTGCCCCGAATATACGTGATTTGCGTGAGGTATTTGCTTGTAGTTACGCTACAACATAAAATGTGCGTTCCTGTAAAATTTTCTTTTTGTCACTTACGCTATCTGCCCAAACGTCATCGATATGTTAATAAGTAAATTCCACAATTGAAGAATTCGGACTTCATTTTTGAATTTGTTGGAGCTGCCACCCTGCAGTTTTTCCAGATTCTCATAATATATTTAATATTATTTATAGATATTTTCTTTCATTTACTTTTTTAAATTATTTTATCGACGCGTGCCGCAATTAATTATTGCATTTTGAAGTACTATTGACAATACTATTACAGGGTCCGGACTTTAATAAAATGATGAAATTTCCTGATTTTCCCGGGGTTTTCCTGACTATAGTAAACACAAAAAACAAATGTTTATCCAAAGAGTTACATAATCTTTTTATTACAAATCCTATGTTCCACAAATTTCAATTTTTTATTTCGGACCTTTTTAAAAAAGTTACCATCAGAATCCCTGACTTTTTATCAATATTTTAAAATCACCCGACTTTTCTAGGCTTTACGTGTTTTACAGTCGAGCCCGAACACTGAATCAATGATTTTTCCTGGATTTTCGCACAAAAGTTTCGAAGTTAAAAGAGCAAAAGGTTTCATAAAAATTTATAACTTATTTTTTGTTATTATAAATATGTCGGAATAGCTCAGAAATGTTTTTTGTTAATATCGTATACGTATTTTTGTAATGTATCAATACAATTTCTGAAAAATTTATACGTAATGGAAAAAAATTTAGTTCATATTCGTAATTAGCACCCTCAAATACCCATTAAACCGCTATTAAATCTAAAAAAGGTCCTTAAATTTACACGTCTGTGTTATCATTGAATGGAAGTCGAAAAAGTGAAAAATGCAAAAAAAAACGGTTTCACTACATGCCAGAGAATAAAACAACAACTATACAGAAGTGAAGAGAAAAGCTCAAGACCAACAGGAAAATTGGAAAACTGATGCGTGTTATATCAATTTCGAAACATTCAAAATTAAAGTCCAATTTCACGCATAATACGCTCGATTTAAACGATTTCCGTATTTGAAAATCGAGTTGTTACAATTTTAAAGAGATGGAATTGACCCAACAATTTCTCCTATCTATTACAAATTGATAACAAAATTTATCTAACTTATACAATTTGTCGGAACTAACGGAAACGAAATTTCCTCTCTTTTAAATTTAGAGTTACATCTAGCGACGCCCACGCGATTAATTTTTCATTTCGACGGCCTTACCTATAGACAGTAAAATTTATTTACGCGCCATTATAGTTTAATCAATTCGTCATGTTTGGGGCGTATTACCCGTAATTACCGGACACGGTATAAAAGCGGCAATTGTTCGATGTTTTTTTTTTACGAACTTTTAATTCGTATGAACACTAATATTTTACGGCACACAATTATGGATTTACTGATTGCGAGGTTGAACGAGTTGTTCGCAAAATCGGGCACCGATAAAAAAAACTTACGATTTTTATAACGACCACGAATTCTTTAATACGCCGAACGTATAGGTAATATAGAAATTTATCGAGCGAGTTAATCCGTATTAAAAATAAATCGATTTCCAAATAAGATTAAAACCAGTTGGCTTTATAAAAGCACCTACTCAATTAAAATCTAGTAGGTATAGGTATACAAAACGAGCTACATCGGTATTTTCGATGCAAGTTTTCAAAAATACGACTATTCGTTACGCGATTATATCGAATCGCATTCTATGTATAAATTTCATATTTTAAATTACGAAGACCTCAATTTTTTTTCGATAGATTCTGATGCAGCTCGCCGTATCAAGATTTTTATTTAAACAGGTCGCTCGAACGATATCAATCTTTCGGTATCTGTCAATATTCGAAGTATCTGCGAAAACAATTTTAAATTTTGTGTATCGTTCGGCTCTCGCCTTTTTAATGAAATAAAATCGGCATAAACGGAATTTTCGTCTTCTCCGAAAATTCGCACTATTAACAACAATTTTAGACAACCGCGTACTACCTGCCCTATAACGAAGATGGAGGGCTAAATGATATATTCGTTTTTACATTCTATTTCGTGTCGATACACTTATTAATTTTTGTGGGTCTTCCACTGAAACCGTATAATAATACATTTTTTGTTATTAATCTATTTAGTGATTTTGGTTTTTTTCCCCCCGACAACGTTTGCCGTTCCACGCGCTCTTTCCTAGACCAAAATAAGAAAAAAATTTACTCGTTAATCCGTTGATTAATTATATGCCAACATCACATCGTTTATCAAATGGCGATAGTACCCGTTAATTACTCAAATTTTAGCCATTTTAGCCAGCCATTATTCGGTTTTGAAAGACATAAGCTTTCATCAATAACAAGAGCGCGGCGACTTCAATTTGAAACTGATTCATTTTACAAACGCCATGCCAATTAAATCCAAAATTAGAAAAGAAGCGAATATATTACTAAATAATAAAATTGTGAAAACTGTCTGCGCAGCGACATCTTAAAAAACAATTGACGCTATTATACTTCTTTTCAAAGTACCACGAAAAATTAGTTTTGTGTAAAATCGTGGAAAAAGAATCCCATACAAAAATCGCAAGCTGTAACGCCAGATCAACAGCTTAAGAAACAATTAAAAAAATATATGTCCAAGCAGTAAGATGAGAATATCAGATTACAAAAAAAAAATCCTTTCCCCGCATTGCAGTTTGATTAAAAAAATATGTAAATAGTGACCGAAAATTTTTAAAATATGTACTTTTTAGGAAATTTATTCTAAAATTATATATTTTTTATGCAATAAAATTACTTGAATAATCACTATCTACTGCCTTTATACCGTAAAATTAGAAATTTACTATATTTTTAAAATAAAAACAATTCGTGCGTCTTTAAGCATTGAAAATTTCCTATTACAAACTATAAACCAGATAAAAGTTTAATCGCATTTTTATGCGTCCGAAGTTGCGACAAAGCAACTAATAAAACATGTGCACCGCCTACTTCATAGCTTATCGAAGTGCGAACGAAGATCTGAATGTTTTTAAAATAAAAGCGGGATTTCCTAGTATCCACCTATAAACTCGAACGCATTTATATATTGAATGCTGGCAAAACCGCATCAAATTTTTCGTGTTAGTAGTACAGAACAGTAGTGCTTGTTTCAGTAGTAATGTTTAATGCCCAAGTTTCTCGATTAGCTTTTTATTTTACCAACTCTTTACTTAAAAAAATATTCTAATAATACCAGTTTCCTCGTGGCATTCTTTTAATACTTCTTGTTCTAAAGCCCCTTTTTCTACTAAATTTAATAGTTTCATGCAATTGTTGTAGTTATTTTACTAACAAAGTGAAAATAAGGCAACTGTATGGGGATAAAGATACGATGCGGTTAGTTTCCTGATTACCTACCTAATACTCAAAAATAAGGAACTTAACGTCAAAACTGCAGTAAGCGCTTTCGATATTAATTTTTATGGGGTTTAGTCGATGCAAGCTGATCTTTAGTCTTACGATTTATTATTAAGCTAAGCTTAATTCAAGTTAAGCACGTATAAGATGGATTTCTTTTGGAAATTGATCTTCAAAGAAGGCACGTCAATGACTAGTATGTTGCGGTGCAAGTTGATGTAAATGAGGCATTCAGGAAGAAACGAAGACATAAGAGGGGTTGGCGGAGCGCTAGAAGAACTTAGTAGACTCGCACCATACAATAATTGGATAAAGAAGAACATTTAGTGCCTATTATGTACATAAAATAGAATAAGTTCGCGAGTTGTAAACAAGTTACACTGAGTTGCGTTGTAAAGGTCGAGATTTTGAATTGACCTTGGCTTGTTTGCTTTGGGTTGTACGTAGGAGAGTTTGAAGGTGCGATAGGGCTATAGGCGAAGTCTCGACCTTATAACGCACCTGGGGGAGTACCTCGAAGGTTGTGTGGAAAACTCCCCAACAATTTAATGTTTGTTATAAACACATTTAGTGAATTTTCATAGAAAATTATATTGCAGCCTGTCTGATAACGGGACCCAGACGTGCCGTTTTAATTTTCTCCAATCTCGACCCCTAGATCATGAAAATATCGGTCGTTCATTTTGTTCATATAGGTGCAAACTTAACAAACTTAAATACAAAAAAATTTACTTGAAATATTAAAAACGAAGAACTAAGTCGGCAAAACGTCACAATTTTTGTAACCTGTTAAAATTGTCCGAAAATGCTTTGCTTTTAAAATTTGGATATTCTTAATTTTTGTCTTATTTTTAATAAATTGTAGAATACGTATCAGACTGATGAGAAGTGAATTTTGACTCGCCCTGTACATTATAAAAATATAACACTTCAGCAAAACATAGTTCAGTTTTCGTTTTATTTAACAACAACAATGACATTTAGTAGATGATTTTTACTTTTATTTTTTTTGATCATAAGGTTTTCTATAGTAATATTTTCAATTATCTCCTATCTTCGCAAGGAGGTAAAAATGAAACCCCTGTCGGCTTTTTCAAAGACCTTTTTGGAAAGTTAAAACTTTGCAATTTAGAAAATCCCTTTTGAAAGCTCACTTTATTTAGAAACTTTTTTGGCTTTTAATACACAGTCGTAAATTCAAGGGCGCATTCTACTGAAGGGCAATTACCATCGCGTCGTAATTTTTTTTGGCGGTTACATGAAACTGCTTTTAAAAAAATCGACTTAAACCAAAATTAATGGGTTAGTGTTAAAGTATTCTAAATCACTTGATATACGTAGAGGTACGAAAAATTATAGAAAAACAAAAGTTGATAGTTTTGGATGTTATCTACGCGTCGAATGTTTTTAGGGCCTATGAAGTCACAAAACAAACAGATCGAAGATCCCTAGGTAATACGTCGTTTTCGTTTAAAAATGAATCGAGTGGCCGGCGCGTTTTCCCGACTTAACACCATTAATTCATGCAATCGGATCGTATTGGTATTGAAGGATTTGCGCGTGAAAAACCATTATGCCTAGATGAAAGATTGAATAGAATTGATCCGGTGAAGGACTTTCAATCAACTTCATTTCGGATTTTATTAATAACTGCGATAAGGTTGCAATTAAGTTTTATTTTCAAGTCAAGAACAAGAGGCAAAGATGCCGCTCAACGTCAAGATGCGACGTCTTTTAAGAACGAGATTTATTCCGATTATTGTGAGAACCAGACGCGAACGCGACGTCCCTATATAGATAATCTAATCTAGATCCGAGTTAGAATGCCGAAATGGTTTCTTTGCCGAACGACAATTAAATAAATTAGTGAGTACACTTAGAATAATGGGTTTGGGAGTCGAATTTACCAACACAACTTTGCGCAGTTAAGTGCTACATAAAGCAATTTAACTTTGTAAATGTATAGAACTTTTATTGTAAAAGAGGCAGTGGTAATCGGCGAAAGACATTTCGGTGTCTTTTTCTCAGATAATATACGTAAGCGTATCTGTATTTTTTTTTTGGGCGAAAATAGCGGAAACTGTCGCTTCGGTTTAAAATGCGCTATTCCGTTTCAGCTTCGTATAAATGTGTCAAACAAAAACACGGTAATACATCCTAAATTGTGCAAACGACGAATAAATTCGCAACAATAGCGATAATAAAATCAAATACGCTATTTCGCCCTAGTTATGTATCGATCGAAATTACGTTTTGTTTTATTTATTTATCATATTCACGTCTTATAGATTGCGACATTCAATTTGTACTAACCCAATTTTCTTTACCACCCATACCCTCTTTTAGTGGAACCTTCGGCTTTGGCCGAAAACCTACGGTGGCCATTTTACTATTAATACATAATTAATACTTTTAAGTTTCGTAAATCGACCACACAACTGTAGCCCACTTATTAAAGCGGTAATTTTAGAAATATAATTAGGTACCTACATCGATTTCTCAACAAGTTTTCATAAATGAAGTGTCGGGTAAAAATCGATTCGGCTCCGAATTATAACGTTCCATTACTAAAACACCTGTTATATTTTTCATTCGAGTAACCGGTAACATAACTGTTTTCATATATTATATCTAGGTATTCGTTGCCACCAAATATCCCCTCTAGACCAACAACAGGTTACTTATAATAAATTGAGGACTGGACATTAGCAACATGAAAATGCGGCCCGTTTAAAAAGTAAAGCAAAAAACGGGCGAGTAGTGGCAAACGCAAAACGTGACTGGTTTTCGAAAGTGCAAGTTCATAAATCATGCCGTTGGATAAGAAACTTGTTATTCTATTAAAGACTTGTACGATTCGTAGGTTGCTTCGTTTAAACGAAGAAGTCAGTTCTTTCTTACGGCAAACGAACGACCAACACCATATTTAAAAGTATACGTACGTCTAATTCCCCAATCCAGCATTTTGTTCTGTTATCATTCCTTTAAAAAGTTGCAAGTTACATCTTGACGGGCGAGAATGGTGAGCGCAAATCACTTTATAATAATTGGCGACGATTAACACACCGATTTCGACAAAAACTGTACACGATATCGTTAAAAAATTGGTCCCGAACGTGGAATGGCGACGGTCGCGAACTAAACAACATTTTTGGTCGGTAAAAGGAAATTTTAAAGTCAAGAAACGGACGAACAAAGACGTCCACCCTCGCGGCAACCGTCTAGTCGCGAAGTGACGTTATTCACATCGTTGTCTGATCAGCGAAGCATGCGCTAGGAAAGCAAAAAACCTTCCTCCTCATTCTAAACGGTCTTAACCGTGAAATAAAAACCTACAATAAAAGAATCATTTGCATTTCGAATACGAAACGAGAAAACATGTAAACATTTAAAAAAACCGCTAAGGGAATTAATTAGCAAATTAATGACGAGCGTTACAACACTTTTTCTAGTGAAAACACGCAATCGTGCATTATCATTTCCGCCCATCAATCCTAATGAATATTTTTTCGAATGCAAAGATTTTCAAAAAAAAAAAAGGAAAATAATTCATTTTCGCAATCGTCGCGACATCTACGAGAGCGTCGCGGTAACCACTTAAAGAGGTCTAAATCTAAATTCGATTTTCCATCATATCGTTTGAATACGGTTAGTAATTATTAATTAAACAAAAGGGCACAATTCGCTAGATATTTTACTAGTAACAATCTAAAGCGTCTAATCTATTCGTGTTACAAGATCTTTTACCTTTTAATGATTCATTAAAATGACGTTATCGTCGAATTTTCGACCCACTCTCCCACATAAATATCAATTGGATGTCTAAGCTCTAACTGGCCTTACACGAATTCAGTGGCGACTCGTTAATCGAATTTTCACGACGCGATTTAAATTTGGGCGTACGAAAACGCGGGCAAAAACTAATCTGACTCGAACATGGAAAAACGGGGGATTTTATTTTAATAACGTCGTTATATATTGAAAAAACTTTCCTAACGCTCGACGTGTTGCAGACTGATGGGTAAGTTATTGATCCTGATCTATGGACGATAAAAGCGTCCTACATTTATATAGTAATGGACGTCGAAAAAGTCTTTCGGTCTTGGTTGATTGTGAAAAGATAAACGTATGGTCTTATTGTTAGCTTAAATCATGTCGTGTCTTAGAAGTAAACGTTCAGATCGCGAAAACGAGCTTTGAATTCGCATATCCCGCATTCGAAAGGTCCATATTATATGTACTGATTAACTTGGCCGTTATGGGACATTAAACAGGCGACTGTTTAATACGAAAAGCTTAATCAACTTGATATAAAAACGGCATGGACGATTCGATCGGGTTGAAACTATCCAGATTTTGCAACTTTTTGCAATTCGAGCTTTCCCATTATTAATTTACGATTTATAAGGTAGCGATGATTTTCAGAAAATAACGGTTTCCACGGCGCGGCGTCCAATGTTTTTTGAATAATTGATTCGCGAAAAATTCGGTAACAGTCGATGTTACCCAAAAATTGCCGTTTTAAAAAATAATAATTAAACACAACGCGACATTTCGTCTTCTTGTCTTGTCTTTCTTAAAACTTTCGACAAGAAATTACCGAAATATACAGATTAAAATACGAAATCTGGAAATTTTAACTAAATAACTAATATTTTCTCATAAAAAAACGGATTATTTATATGTAAATGACAATAAACTGCTGCCCCAATTATGTAGATCACATTGGGGGTTTTATTCATTGAAATAAATTAGAAAGAGCAAATTGTGAAATGCATAGAATTTCAAAGTCAGTCAAACCGTGTCTAATAATACCTACATATTATAAAGTACACAAACCACTTGAATTATACACAAAAACCTTTCATTTATTTAATTACATAAGATTTGTGCCAACGTGCAGTTTGTGTATAGTTCATGTTACGGTTCATGAACTATTTTCTACGCATATGCCAATAAAGTACACTAATTTTTTTTTAAAGTTATTTATCTATAATTTCATTAAATTACTACCGCGCATGTACCCAACAGTTCATAAACTGGTTTGGTGGCGTGTTGGAACAAACCTATAAGCGCGTAGGGTAACAAATCAAATTTAAAAATCTACATGCGTCATAATTACAATGATAAAACTATTAAATTAAATGATTCATTATTAGCTGTACTTAAATTGTCAATTATCGTCCAATCTTTTTATAATTTGTCACAATTATAAATATATTAAAAATGAATTAAATGAAAATTTGAGTTTTGAAAAAACAAAATATTCCTCAAAGCGGCAACAGGAAGTTGAAATGACATTTAGCTGTTAGATTAGCATGGGTTAATAACACAATTAACTTTTGAACCGACATTCTTCCATTAGTCACCGACTTACTAATTTCATTTAATTCCTTCCTAGCGTCAATTTTACGTAAAAAGAAATAAATCGCTTACTTGTATTTGGTGATGTCATCAAAATCGAAAGGGGCACTCGTCGTCATCTAAAACGTACTCCGTATCCGGGGTTCCGTGAATCGAAGTAACTTGCACAAGACACCACTGGGACGGATCCGTTTTATGTAATCCATACTTGTCCAGCATCTCTCGGACAACATTGCCGGCCGTGTCTCTTATAGAAAGAAGAAGGGTTTTATAAGGCACATCTCTGCATAACGCTTCCCCGTATATTTTGAGGGTACCACCTTCCGAGAAAAACAATCAGGGTAAAATTTTCCGCATTTTATTAAAACTTGTTACCTGTGTCGGGACCGCCGTCTTTAGATCTAAACTGTTGTAACTTTCTTTCTAATTTCTGTTGCCTTCGCCTTCGCATCACTGCTTCGGGATTCGATATTGATCTAGTAAACGACGTTTCGGGCAGTTCTGAAAATAAATATTGTTGGCGTAATTCATTGTTATTTTTTTAATAATACGGTTAATTTAAATATTACTCATAAAAGTTGATAATTTCCAAATTAATCACATCTCAGAACACAAGTTTCTATTTGAAAAATCAAAATCCCGTAATTTAAATTATTTTTCTAGAATTTAAACTTCGTTTTCGTAATAATAAGAACAATTTTATAAAGTCGAACATTTCCTACACGCCATAGATTTGAATGTGGCCAAGTTGTCGAGATCTTTCTTTCTGGCATGTTCCTATTCAAAATTGAAATTACGATCTTATACTAACAAGAAACAAATATAAATTTGTGCCATTCGAGAAGATATAAATTTTGTTTGTGAACAATAAAGTTATAACTATATTTAGGAGGCCCACAGAAGCACTTATAAATACAATAAAGTAATTACTAACCCGAATACAGTTTTTCTGCGACGCCATCGGTTTTGTTTTTTCGTTGCCCGTTTTCACTCTTCATCCTTTGCAACTTCTCCTGTTTCTTCAATTGCTTCTTTTCCCTCTTTGATAGTTTTCTCCTAAAGCTAGCATTCGAATCGTGAGAATCTATGGAATGGTTCTGTAAATAAAAGAACATCAACATCGTGTACATTCAAAGAACTACTGGCAACTACTTACTGTTTTTTCGTCGATGTTTTTCAATAAAAAACGCCCTTCTCTGTCGTCCACGTGCCAATTGAGTTGTACTAAAAGGGGCTTCTCGTCAGGTGCCATACGTCTTTCCGGACAGTTTTCGTGAATTTCGTATAATGCGTATGAAGGCACCGAAAGCATACGCATGTCGGGTCGAAATTTTTCTATTAACGTACCTATCACATCTTCTACTGTTGCGTCAGAAGCTACACGTATACATTTCGTCGCTACCTTTTGACCAGAATCTTGAAAGTAGAAACGCATAACGCCATGGAACTCCAAATCCTGCAATTAAATTATTAATTTTTTTTTAAAAGTCAGTTTCGTATAGGCAACCCACAGCACACTCGAGCATGTATCTAGAATAAGTTTCATAAATTCCTTATCCTTTACCTTTCTTTGTTGCGTTTATCGTTAGATAAATTTGTGATAATACAAATGCTTTTATTTATAAACAGGTTTTGAATAAACTTGAGGAATTTACGATTTGTCAACAAAATATTAAAACGTTTATTGAAAATTATAAATTAGTGCTTGGTATAAACAAGATTTAATAATAATCGAAAAATGTATTAAATGACTACTAGTGATTGATTGTGTTATAAATAGTACCTGCAAGTTGCATTAATCATAATTAATTATAATTTAAGTTGTCCCACCGTGACGCCGTCACGATTTTAAATTTAAAACAGTTTACTATTATTTTTAACAAATAAAACTGGACGCACAGCGCTCGTTGTCGGATAATAACAATGTGTTTAGGACTTGGAAAGCATAAAATGTCATGTCGGTCATTAAATAAACCACCAAACGCAAAATGGGAAAGATTCGGGAAACGGAACGCATTTTAATATTAATTCGCAATAACAATAACTATTTAAATTGAATTGATCGACGAAAATCGTACGCTCTAGTTTTAAGAGTTTGAACGTAAAAATTGGGTCAGAGAAAAAATTGCTACACGCCGAGTCATATTTTTGTAGTAAGTATGTGAAAGCTGTGAAGTAGTGCGTAATGCGAGCTTTTAAAAGAGATATTTAAATGTTTACAAAATTGATAATTGATAAAAACAAGAAATTCGGCAAGTAATCCATTGTTTATGGGAATTTAAAATTTTTAAGAGGTCGTGGTTTAATCAATTTATCAGTCCTATCTCGGGAAAAAATCAACCAATTTTGAGAGGAATCTTAATCGTCTATCCAAACAAGTCCAAAAATGTAGGCAAGCTTATTTTCGTCAAGATTATGCGATGGTTTATTTTTGGATTAAGCAATAAAAACAATGATAATACCTTGGAACAATTGTAAAAATCATTTTTGGCCGACAAAGTTGGAATAAGAAAAGACATCGAGTATAATTTCCGAATCGATTCGTTTTCAAAGAATCCGCAATTTTCCTTTTCCCAAACGTGTCAAAATTAAATTCAAAATAGAATAAGCGGGTCACGACCGAAAAAATGAGGACAACTCATGCGGAGACCAACATAATTGTTCGGCGAATACCTTATCTGTTTATATTTGAAGCTATTAAAAAGCACACCTGGTCGAGATCTCGTAAACCGCGTCTGTTTTCTTTCGGGTGCCAACACGTAGGTCGAACGTCTAAATACGCGGTGTTTTCGGATTGAGCTACGTATCGAACAAACGCGAAATTCACAAAATCGGAAATGCGCGGCCACGTTTCGACCATTAATTCTACATTATTTGCAATTTGGCGTAATTCCCTTTGGTCGTTACAGCATTAAGACGATCACGTGCAAAACGAGGTTGGATGCCGGTAAAAGAACCGTTAATTTTGTCTAGCGCGGTCTTTAAAATATGAATCTACTACTACATCAAAACAAGAGGCCTCTCCTCTACAAGAGATTCGCTTGGAATTCCGTTACATCATAACATGCACCGTCACACACCTATTTGTAAGCATATTTTTTGCACCATTATCCGTATAATAATTAGATTAATTTCGCTTGCTTTCACTCTGCGCAGGAAATTCGCAATTTTCGAAAACTGGGTTTATTATTGCACACGCTCGTTCCTTTTCGAAACCGTTGTAAATTTTCCTGTACAAAGAGCGCCGGCGAAACGTCCTGCACGGCGACGCTCGCAAATTTCACGTGATGGAATTAGGCTAAAGAGTCGTACAAGAGACTTTATAGCTGGCCCACGATCAACAGTAGACGTGGTTGGGTGGATAACAACAATGGGCATGGGCGCTTCCTAGACGCCGACGTCAACGGAGCGTGTTTCCTTCTGCAAGCACCCTACCCTTAAATTGGGTAACAAGTGTGGTTAGCAATTGCACGGTCAAGGATGTGGGAAACGCCGAGAGACCGATTTGCATTTTTAATATACGATTAAAACGTTTTTTAACCGAAAATCGTCCCTTTCTCGAAACGAATCATTATCAACTTTTCGAAAAACGGGCATCTTCTACTGCAAAAACGAGGAAAAAACAAAACGCGCCAAGTGCGAATTGTAAACAAAGTCAAAGTAGATTCAAAGGTTCAAATCCTCCTGCGTCCATGAACGTTTGCGAGTATCACTATTAACCCACAAATTAGTAAAATGTATGTTCGTATTGTATTAGGTGTACAACTTTGCTTCCGCCGTTTTTTTCCGAAATTCGAGGCTTTATTGTAATAAACTGGTTATACATTTATGATTCAAAGTATTGTCCATCGCTGGCCACTACTTTCTCCCATCTTTCGGGCAGCGTACGAATCCCGCGTTGAAAAAACTGGTCATCTTTTGAAGCGATCCACGAATCGATCCAATTTTTTACTTCTTCATAAGACCGGAAGTGCTGGTCATCCAGGCCGTGTGCCATTGATCGAAACAAGTGATAGTCCGAGGGAGCAACGACTGGAGAATACGGCAGGTGGGGTAGGACTTCCCATTTCAACGTTTCCAAGTATGTCTTGACCACTTTCGCAACATGGGGTCGAGCATTGTCATGCTGTAAGATTACTTTATCATGTCTCTCGTTGTATTGAGTCTTGCTCAAGTAATGCCTCCAATTCTGCATCTTCGAAAACCTTCTCTCTTCCACCGCCATGCCGGTCTTCGACGTCAAAATCACCATTCTTGAAGCGTTGAAACCACTCTCGGCACGTTCTTTCACTAATAGCGGCCTCACCGTAGGTATTTGAGAGCATTCGATGAGCCTCGGCCGCAGATTTCTTCATATTAAAACAGAAAATTAAAACCTCCCGCAAATGACGAGAATTTGGCTCGTAAGCTGACATGTTTAATCGAGAATAACTTTATGATGCAGACACAAATCGACTAATATTTCGATGGCGTTATATTTACAAATACCTAATCTTATTGTATGACAGCTACGATCTATTTATTTCGACTACCACTTACCGCTACAGCCATTTATTGCAAAACGGCGGAAGCAAAGTTGTACACCTAATAGCTAGCTGGTTGGGGCACGTCTGTGGATCCACCAAGTAAATAAAGTGTCAGCCAGAACATTATAAAACAATGAAAAAAGCAAGACATATTAGAGTAAAGTAGGGAGAAAAAGTTCAGAGTAACAAAGTCATTTGGAAGGAGGAAACAAACAATCCGAGCCGTGGGCAATGGCGATTAGGGCAAAAACGCGAGTTTTAAAGAACGCCTTTCGGAACTGAAAATATTATTTCCGAAACTGAGAAAAATATCGCGCAAATTCGATCTATCGAAAATCTCTGTTTTTTTCTTGATGGTACGTACGTACCCAAGTATCTCAAACTTTGCTATCGTAATTAACGTTTAGGCCAATTGTCCAATCGTCGGTTAACACCACAAAAACAACTGATTCAACAATTATTTCTATGGATGCCTATATCGACTGCCCAACGTTTTCCTAATATGATAGTCTTAATATTTCATGTATCAACTCGAAAACGCCAGTCTTGTCGAAAAAATTAAAACGTGTCCCTAAAGGACTTATAATTAACCCCCCCCGCCCCTCCACAAAAAATGCGCCATCTTACCTCGTTGGGTTCAGAAAGTTCGAAGAGATCCAAACGATTAGCGTTCCATTGGGCGATAACGTTGCGTAAGGCCTCTCTTTCAAGAGCCCTACGATCGCCCACATTTCCGTGCATGCTAGCACACCCTGCAACAAAAATTCACGTCAGTTTACCGGCTATGACAAAATATTCCAATGGAAACTAAATGCAATGACGGCCTTTAAAGACAAATACGCGTACATACGTTAACATAATAGGTTTTTAACGTCTTTTTAGAAAATTTACATACGCACCATCATGTACAATGTTTTTATTGTTCCATTCGTACGTGAGACAAGTGCGATTCGTGCGGAATAATAAACAACTAGAAATTATAAATAATTACACGCAGTAATAATGTTCTACACAAACAACTGCGGATATCCTTTAATAATCGCAAGATGTATGTAGAAGAGAAGGTCGACTAAAGAATCAGGTTTTAGTGATGATCTCCACGAGTTTTGCGTCGTTTTACACGGTTGAATTCCTCAGCGTTGCATCACAATACATGCAATATTTATGCCCGTACAAATATGTTAATCTGCACGTCAAGTATTTAATCGAGTATTTATTTTTCAGTTTATTACGATAAAATTACAATAAACTAAACAAACAATCTCTACTATGCGTAGGTTTATTCGCGGTTTTTTTTTTTGGTGGGGGAACTCGATTATTTTTGTTGTCGTACTCTAACTGCGCATATTAATTCTACGTACATTTTTAAATTCCAATCAATGTAGAAGAGAAATGAAGAGAAGGTCATTTTACAAAAAGAAAAAGATGCAAACAATCACAAGCGAAAGACATCGGGCGTAACAATTCATCAAATGTTGATAATTCGGATATCATCGAGAGTCGTAGTTTGCAAACGTCACGATTGATTAGTCGATTTCCAAAATATCTCTACCCACATCTTTATACAGCGCGACTTAAGAAATGGAAACAATAAACGTTTAATGGAAAATAACGACAGTAACATGGACATCAAATCTCACCTCTTGTAGATAATGTGGGACACATTTCTGCAAGCACCCAACAAAAACCTCGTACCACGCGCTCCAACAGATCTATAGAAATATTTGCAAAATTGAGGCATGTTCTTCGTCTCAATTTGTTCGCAGATCAAACGAAGGCCCCGCGGTTGCGAATACTGCACGTGACACTCCAGTGGCAAGTTAAAAAAAAAGAAAACACAACGTCACCATCACCATCCCAACGAGCGAACGTTCTTTGAACTAATCTTTATCAGTCAACGTTCGAGTCGTTCCATGCGAAATCAAGCAATGGGACAAAATCTTGATAACTCAGAAATTTACATTAAATCTTTGAACCTTTAGTTTTTTATAAGTTTTAACTTGATTTGCTGCAAGGTTATGTTACTAAAACTTTTGTTGTTTTGTTTACTTTTTTTAATTTATTTATTAGCTGGCTCTGCAAAAAGATGCAATACACGACTATTTTACAATAAGATACTTGTAACTGAGATAATGTCACTTAGAAAGAGGGTTAAGTGAATATTTTAGAGTAAGTCTTGTGGTAGCCTGCGTTTGAGTCTTATATGAATGTTTCTTTGGCCGAGATTAAGTTTCGTAGCACTTGTGCACTTCACTAAATTTTCAAAGAAGTTATTGGTTAGCTTGCTTATGTAGTCTGTGATTAGTGGAACCTTTAATTCACGATGTATTTGGTTGTTTCGAATGTACCAAGGGCAGTTTAGCGCGATACGAAGAACTTTGTTCTTTGTTCATAGTTTGAAGTTTCTTCAGCGTAGTTTTAGGTCCAAACTGGGCACGCATAGGTCAGTATGGGTCTAAGAATCATCTTATAAATTAGAAGCGAACATTCGGATCTGAGATGTGATTTTCGGTTGATCAAAGGATAGAGTATGCCGAGTCTGGCATAGCATTCATTTAGCTTTTTATGAAGTTGGTATCCCCAATTAAGTTTTGCATCTAGGTGGACTTCTAGGTACTTTACCGCTAAGTCCTTAGGATTCCGCGATAGTTCTTTATTATGTAATCGCAGTGGTGGAAGATGGTTGTAGCGCTTGAGAGTGAACATTTTTACTTGGGACTTAGTATGGTTGATTTTGATTTTCCATTTTTTGTACCAACGACATGTTACATTTAGCGCATTTTGAAGGTGTTCAACTGTTGTTTGAATTGTATCACTCTGAGTTAGTATCGTTGTGTCGTCTGCAAACATGGCTAGTATTGAGTTATTTACTGTGGGCACGTCATATACGTAAAGGTTAAACAGGGTTGATCCCAGTAGGCTTCCTTGGGGGACTTCAACTTTTGTAATCTTGTCACTAGATAGAGTTGCATTGATCCTTACTCTGAAATTTCTGTTGGCTAGAAAGGATTCTATGATTTTTATTATGTATCCCGGAATGTTTAATTTGATCAATTTGTACAAGAGTCCTTCTAGCCAAACCTTGTCAAAGGCTCTTTCCAGATCTAAAAAGACAGCTACGGTGTATTTCTTCTCTTCGAATCCTTTCTCAATCAGTTCAGTTACCCTTTTGTTGTTTTAAACAATCGAAAAAAATAATATGTTGTTTGTAGACTAATTAAGAATATAAGTGTTCAATTTCGTGATGGTAACTCGATGGGATTCTATTGTAAAAAATATATTGACCAATAGTGCACAGAGAAATATGCTATGCACATAATTGACTGAAAATTATATTTTTTACCTTACAAAATTTGACGTTTAAAATCAAAAAGATGTTGAGATCAAGAGATAGTGTAATATTGATTAAATGTACAGTGTCCGTCAAAACATCTGCACTCAGATCTAATTTCTCAAAAAAAAAATATTCTTGATAAAAGTTGGTGCACGATCTAAAACCCAAACTACAAACATCAAAAGTCAATATTTATCAGTCATATACGAGGTATATACAAAAAGATAAATATGGCCCAAGAGTAAAGTACCCTTATTTTTGACACTATCGAAAATTGTTATTAAAAAAAGTTGTTTATAATTAAAAACTACATTTAAATACGCAGTCGTTCGATACAAAATAATTAACGCCTTAAGTCCATAGTACGTTTTAGTTTAAGTTTCCCTGCGCACTATTGGTCAATATATTTTATTAGAATATAGGATCCCATCATGAAAATGGGCACTTCATTTTCAAAGACACAGTAAAAATACAAAGTCGCAAAATTTAAAAACGTAGTTTTCGTTGATTGATTTCACACGAAACGAGTCATTCGTTGTTACCAAAAAAAAATCAGAATTACGGCATAAAATATCCTAATGGGATACCTGATAATCGTGACTAAGAAAACATCTTCCTCGAAACGCCGAGTTGTCGAACAATAAAAAAACACATGCACTCGCATAATTGATAGTAATTGCTAGGTTCAACCAGCATTACGGATTCGTTACTTTCGTTAATTTTCGACTTATTGTTAGATATTTCGAGGGTAACGTACCTCTTTAACGCACATTTTCAAGACGAGAAACAGACTTGTTTACGTTTAAAATTCCGAGATAACGTATCAGGAACCGTTTATTTTAATGCACCACTAAAGTGTTCTCTTTTTTTTGCCCTCAGTATATACGAGTAGAGTGTTTGATTTATGCGGGTAACTAGTGGAATTATTTTCAAGTACAAAAAAAATTCCATTCGTGTAAGCTTTAAACTTCACTTCCGTAAAACTGAGAGGCCCTGCACCTGCGAGCAACCTGCAAAAAGGAATTCCATCGGTTCATGTTACCGTTTGTGTGTGTACACGAGATTCGAGGCATGTTCCAGGCTTCTGTCAATGCTCGGAATAATGATACGGTTAAAGTAACACCTGTGCTATATGCGAAAAAAAGATTTCGCATAAGTATGTCAGATTACGAGTTTCGAGAAAAAATCGACACCTACAAAAGCCATTTTTGCTTAATCGGGTAAAACCATTTAAAGATCTATATTTGGATTTGTTCTAATCGTAAGTCAACTAACTACTTAATGGTTAGCTTCCAACTAAACGTAATTCTTTAATTTGGCACACGACTGTTTTTAACAAGAGTTCGACGACCACGCGAAAAAACGCACGACCTTAATAAATTTTTAAAAATTCAACATCGAAAAAATTGTACATCTTTAAAAAAAAAGATCTTTCCGCGCCCGTCTCGCCTACAATAAGCTAATATTTGCATGCGATAAGAAAAATAAACTACAGTTAAAGAAGCATTTAAAATGTTAGGTTAACGAACCGATAGAAAAGACTGAATAATTTCTGTTAATAATTTTCTTTGCATTACCTTATGTAATAGATATAATGCATATTATTATAAAAAAAATCAGAAAATTGTTGTTCAGATAATCATATCTATATCATTTTTGTCAAAAATTTCAGATTTATTCAGTTCACTCATATTGTTCTTTTTCTACATACAATTTCTAATGAAAAATCCACAATTATTAATTAAGGTAAAAGATCACAGACATTCTGATTGTTTTGATCAAATTCAAGAATTCGTATTCGAAAAATATCAAAAAAGACACGACCATTGAATTTCAACTCATAAAATATCAACTTGGTTTTAATTTTTTTGAAAGCGAAAGTATATCGGATTAAAGATGACCTGGTAATGATCACCGTATCGCTTCGATGTTTATCCAACTTGTCACACTATAGCGATCAAATTTCAAATTATAGGTTATAAGGTGAATATATTTACAACCAGTTGCGTTAATAACTGACGTGTAAAGATTCGATCGTTTTTTAAAATCCAAACAATTTATTGTCTTTATGCGATAGGTACCTATTAAACGTTCTTTCTTAATTTTCAATTTTCTCTTTTGAGACCGACGTTTCGTCAGTATTTTTCTGGTTTGTCCAAAATATTGTAATGATGATCTACGTTAAAACCACGTTCCTATAGTTCTTCCCAAATTCATTCCTTAGCCTATTTGGTTTATTTTCACTACAAAAGTTTCTTCCCTTTTTTTACCGTGTTATAAATTATTTGGTCCATCTTTCTCTCTTTCTGCCCTTATTCCACTAAATTACAAGATTAAAAGGAAACCCCGAGACGCATAAGTGTGACCTCGACCTAACTTTCTTCTCGTGACAAAAAAAAAACAACCTACACGAGGTGTCCGTTATAAACGTGACGAATCTAAATCAGAATAGATCAATACGTAAATTCGGCGAGTGAAAAAAAAACGCGCAACGTTCAAATACAACGGACCCAACACAAGGTAAACGAAAGCCGTATAAAAACGAGAAATTACGCGAAACTTAAAAATTACTTACTTCAATTCTTTTTGTGTTGCGTAAGATACTTGATTCTCGCAAATTAAATAAAAATGTTGGCGTTTTCTCGAACAAAGTCAGCTTTCAAAACTCTCGTTCGATCATTTCAAGTGTTGCAACTTATCGGTCAAACTTGATTCGGTTTATCGAGTTTAATTTTGAAATAATACGCGTTAGTTGAAATGACAATTAAAATTAGACGTGTTTAAAAAAAAAAAAACTAGTATAAAACTATTAGGTGTACCGGTATGAAATGTCGTTTTACTTTGTGTATTATTTTTTCATGAATAAACTTTTTCTCATAGCGTTTGTTTGTATCTATCTTGTAGAGCGTTTAAAGCGCTATCTAATGCTTTTTGAATTTTTAGAAAAGATTCACATATGACATTTCTGGACAATTTTTAAGATGACTGATGAAGTGCCAAAAAAGGAGCATCTGCGGGAAGTTCTTTTGTTTATGTTTAATTGGAAGAAAAGTGCTGTTGAATCTCACAAAATGATTGCTGATGTTTACGGGCATGATGCAATTACTGTCAGAACTTGTCAGAGGTGGTTTAAAAGGTTTGGAGAAGGTGATTTTGACCTAAAGAACAAGGATCGTGGAAAACCACCAAAACAGTTTGAGAACGATGAGTTAGAGGCCTTGCTTGACAAAGATGACTGCCAAACGCAACAACAGTTGGCTGACTCACTAGGTGTGGCTCAGCAAACAATTTCAGATCGTTTGCATTAGATGGGCAAGATTCAGAAGAAAGGACGATGGGTGCCCCATGAGTTGACAGAACGTCAGCAGGAAAATCGAAAAACAACTTGTGAAATCCTCATTGAACGACAACAACAAAAGTCGTTTATGCACCGTATCATCACTGGTGATGAGAAGTGGGTATATTTCGACAACCTAAAACGAAAACGTTCATGGGGCGATCCAGGACAGCCATCAAAATCAACGCCAAAGCTGAATATCCCCGGACAAAAGGTGTTGCTCTGTATCTGGTGGGATCAAAAGGGCATTTTGTACAATGAACTTCTCCAACCTGGTGAAACGGTCACAGCTGCTCGTTACAAAGAGCAATTAATCAATTTAAATCGAGAAATTGCAAAAAGACGACCAGAATGGGCCAAAAGACACGAGTGCCCTATACTGCTCCACGACAACGCTCGCCCGCATGTTGGAAAAATCGTTAAAGATACATTGAAAGAAATGAAATGGGAAATTTTGCCCCACCCGCCCTACAGTCCGGACATTGCCCCATCTGACTATCACTTGTTCAGATCAATGGCTCATGGATTGGCCGAGCAAAAGTTCACGAAACATGAACAAGTGCAAAAATGGCTCGATGAATGGATTGCCTCAAAACATCCCGAATTTTTTTATGATGGTATCCATAAGTTGCCCATAAATTGGAATAATGTTGTTGTTAATAATGGCAATTATAGTTAATAAAGTTAATTGAAAACGATTCAGAAATTTACTTTTTAAATGTGCAAAAAAAATGACATTTCATACCAGTACGCCTAATACATAACTGCCGACTAAACTGTTAGTATTGTGGTAACTTTAAAGATGTCGAGCTTCGCGCTATTAATGACGAAACGAAGTTGAGAAAAAAAAAACAATTTAAAAATAAATTGCAACGATTAGCATGAAAGGCGAAAATTAAAAATATATCTAATTAAAAACCACGATGATTCGATTTAAAACCATGCCTAAAATTTATTGATATGTCCAAAAAAAAAACAAATTGATTGCACATACTTTATAGTCCATTTGCTGAGCGTATAGTTCTGTATATCATTTATTTACTAGTGTATCACTCATTTGGGGCTTGTTGCTAGTGGTCTAGTGACGAAGAAAAAGTCGGACGAGTGGCTATTTTGGAAAATCTCCACCATCTTTATTTTCAGCATCAAAACGCATCGTATAGACATGTTAGGTGACATTTTATATGTTTCTTAGGATGCTGAACACGTTAAAAACGTAAAAAATAGTTTACGAATAATTTAAGTAATATAGAAAACATAATCTCGATGTCAAAAAAAGGATCACTTTGTAAAACAATAGACGAATCGCGAGTGAATTGTTGGGTTAATAATAAATATTATAGATCGTTTCGGTGTAATTATTAACGATATTTTTACGACTGCCGTACTAAATAATAATTGGTAACCACCATACAGTATTTATACTACTAGAAACGTGTTCAGTATACTAAAAAAATATATATAAAATGATAAGAAGCAAAGATGATGGCGATTTTCCAAAATGGCCACTCGTTCACACTATCACCAAATTTTATCTTCATTAATAGACCACTAGCAACAATTCTCAAATGAGCGATTACTCTGGTAAATGAATAACATAGAGAACCACGCTCGGCGGTTGCATTATTAAAGTTAGTTTAAAGTTCTTTTGAAATCATGATTCATAACTGCCACAAAAAGCATACAGTTACTCAGAAAACATGTTAGAAAACTATTACCTACGACTTATCCAAACCTATATGCAATTCACGTCATCAATAAAAATTCACTAGAGTGTTTATTTGTAATTCGGTTTAAAGTTTGGAAAGTGACATATTCTATAGGTGATTTACTTGCGCACATATTAGATGGTATAAAGAAAGATTACAATTTATTAGAACTGTCGAAATACAAGGTACGAGGTGACAACACTGTGAGAAACGTCATCATCTAGTAACTTTTTATCGATGACGTGAATTGCGAATAGGTTTTGATAAAGTGTATGTGGGATTATGGCAACTGAACGAATCACAATTGCTCACAAAAACAAAACACTGTTATCAAACGACGATAAGTCATATATCGGTGCGGATAAACAGAGGCATTCGAGACTCGTAGATGTCATCGCCGAATGTCAGTCGTATAAAGCGAAGAAAAATTCACAAACCGACGTCTAAAGATTTTTGGAAAATGGAGTTTCTCTTTCTAAAAGAAACTGGTCTAATCGTAAGTAATTAATAAATTAATGTTAAAGTTCTGAGATTCACGAAAGTTTTTCACTAAATATTCTTTTCCGTTACGGCCCAACGAGTCAGCGAAATAATTCTGTTTCTAAATCATATTAGATGTCAATTTGACCTATACGCCGTTATTCAAAATAGGTTTCAATACACGTCATCAATAAAATCTCGTATTTTTAGAGTAGATACTAATAAACTTTAGTCTTTCTTTGCCATGTCATACGTGTGCAGATAAATCACCGGTAGAAAATGCCACGTTCAAAACTTTAAATCGAATGTCACAAATATATTAGATCTGGAAAGAGCCTTTGACAAGGTTTGGATAGAAGGACTCTTGTACAAATTGATCAAATTAAATATTCCGGGATACATAATAAAAATCATAGAATCCTTTCTAGCCAACAGAAAGTTCAGAGTAAGGATCAATGCAACTCTATCTAGTGACAAGATTACAAAAGCTGGAGTCCCCCAAGGAAGCCTACTGGGACCAACACTGTTTAACCTTTACGTATATGACGTGCCCACAGTAAATAACTCAATCCTAGCCATGTTTGCAGACGACACAACGATACTAACTCAGAGTGATACAATTCAAACAACAGTTGAACACCTACAAAATGCGCTAAACGTAACATGTCGTTGGTACAAAAATGGAAAATCAAAATCAACCATACTAAGACCCAAGTAAAATGTTCACTCAAGCGCTACAACCATCTCCCACCACTGCGATTACATAATGAAGACCTATCGTGGAATCCTAAGGACTCAGCGGTAAAGTACTTAGGAGTCCACTTAGATGCAAAACTTAATTGGGGATACCACCTTCATAAAAGTTAAATGAGTGCTATGCCAGACTCGGCATACTCTATCCGTTGATCAACCGAAAATCACATCTTAGATCTGAATGTTCGCTGCTAATTTATAAGATGATTCTTAGACCCATACTGACTTATGCGTGCCCAGTTTGGAGGAATGCACCGAAAACTACGCTGAAGAAACTTCAAACTATGCAGAACAAAATTCTTCGTATCGCGCTAAACTGCCCTTGGTTCATTCGAAACAATCAAATACATCATGAATTAAAAGTTCCACTAATCACAGAATACATAAGCAAGCTAACAAATAACTTCTTTGAAAATTTAGTGAAGTGTACAAGTGCTACGAAACTTAATCTCGGCCAAAGAGACATTCATATAAGACTCAAACGCAGGCTACCACAAGACTTACTCTAAAAATTCACTTAACCTATTATTAATTTTATTTTCCTCTTTATTAATTATTAATTTATTTTTTCCTCTTGACATTATCTCAGTTATAAGTACCTACTATAAAACAGCCATGTATTGCATCTTCTTGCAGAGCCAGCTAAAAAATATTTAAAAAAAAAAAAAAAAAAAACAAATATATAATTTAGCAGCTAGAACGTAACGCCCGCGAATGTTAAGAGATTGCCGTATCTATATCATAAGATACACAAAGTTCCATTAAAAAAAATTTGAGATTATCAACTTAAATTTGAGAACTGCAATATGTGTTAGATAAATTAAATAAAATTTCGAGATATTTACAGTTCTGCGAGCGGAATTTTTAAAATTCTTATCGGCTTCTAAAAGTTTCAAAAACAACATAAAATCAGACGAGTAATTTGAAATTCGTTAACAATAGAATCAAAAATTTAAGTCGAAGGAGTACGTACGACATTTTATTAACACACGAAAAATAAACAGTCGACAACACGTTTTATTTAGGAGGCATAGATATCGAAAAGTGTTCTGCGTAAAAAGTATTTTTAAAGGTATAGAGACATAACTTTTGATCCTAAACAAGGTTTAAACTAGACACTTTACAGATTTCTTACTCCCTCCCTTACGATGATGTTGGCTAATTGATTAGCACAATCAGAGGGTTGTAAGTGTGAAATTAAAAAAATTATATGAACAATTCAAAACGTCTATTCAAATCGACACGCTCACTTTGGCACAATCGAATGAAACCTATTTGTTGCTTTATTCGCGATTTTTTTTGCTCCAGCCATTTCGACAAAAACCACGCCTGTGCTAACTGGCTAAATTTAAGCTGGCACGGCCGTCCGCAAAGAAAATTAAAAACGTCGAAACAAGGAGGTGTTTGTAAAGTACTATTTTGTTGCTTTATTGCTCAATCTTTAGTACTAGAAAATTCACCTCTATATTATAACGCTGCACAAGTACAGTATCATCTAAAATACATAAAAACGACTAAATTTGTAATGAATTAGTGCTTTATGATGCTGCTATTGTCAATACAGATATAATAGAATAAATAAAATGTGAAACATCTGCTTGTAAAAAATGTTAGGTTTATGTAGGTTATTGAAAAACTAAAACTTAGGGTACCTAAGGTACCTATATAAACTAGATACACTTACACCTACCTAACATTTAAATACGGTGATTTTTTAAATTTTACTTAATAACATGCTTTCGGTTTTTATTTGTTTTCTCAAAAAACGGCACTTTTCATCAATTGTTTTTAAGATACAAAAAGGTTTCTAAGTAAAGTTGTTAGATATCTATTCATTGTTATTTTTTTTCAAAACGGTTTTGTCAAAAACAGAAACGTTCCGAAAGGTTTACACCTGAACGATCTTCAATAACCACGTTTCTAAAGACAAAATTGTATTTCACGCTAATTTATGCAATCAATAGGAGTTTTAATTAGCATCGAATTAGCAACAAAATAGTACTTTACAAATAATTCTTCGTTTTTACGTTTTTTTTATTTTTTTTTGTGGGCGACCGTGCTAGTTTAACTGTTAAGTTGGCACGGCCATGATTTTCGTCGTAATGGCTGGAGCAAAAAATAGCACTAAATTCCTAAATAGGTTTCATTCGATTTTGCCAAAGTGGCCGTGTCGGCTTAATAGACGTCAATTCAATCCTTGATCGGGATCAAAAGTTTTACCTATTTATATCAATTACGAAACCAGTCGAACAGAAAAATTGCACATCGTCATGTTAACACGAGTCCCCATTTTGAGAGTCCCAAATTGTCGTGTCTTTAGACAACTTTAATCTCCCCATCAAAGACCTACATTCCTACAGTACCATAGTTACATTTAATTGCTGTTTTTAATAACACAGACACGTGTTGCTTTTCATACTATTGGAAGACTATGCATATCTGTTGGTTTTTTTTAGAATTTTCAGAAACGGATAATTTGATTATCTATAAATATACACGGCCGGCCTTGAAACTAATACAGCAGATAATCGGCGTCGAAGTATGCATTTAATTGATACTGCTATTTTAACGAACAATAAAAACTTCCGTTTAAATGAAAGTATACTGTCATTTCATTGATTCAAATTCGCCATTGACGTCATCACTTCCTACCGTCAAAAAATGTAATATTTTACTAATTTTGAAAAATTAATTTTTAAGACGCCGACGCCGACGCCAGGGCAGGGACGTGAATTGCGAAAACGAAATCTCGATTGTTTCTAATGCATTTTATTTATAGTCGGTCTATCGCAATTTAGACACTCGAATACTCCGCAAGTCATGGACATCTCATCGAGTCATTCTCAAATTGCCAAGTAGTTGACCTGTAGGTGCCGCTTATTGTTAGTTTACTAAAATATCCGGCGCGCACATACAAAGACATCGTAAATTTACGCACTCGACGTGCTCGAACAGATCGATCGTAGAGAAAATAGCAAGAAAAATCAAAACATCGAAACGAGCACCGGATGTCGACGACGCACAGGAAAGAACACGTGAGAAAAACCGAAACAAAACTAACAATTAAAAATAATATCACTTTTGCTTATTTATACCTAGCAGGTGAAGTTACGCTAGGCTGCCTGGGAAAAAACAAAAGTAATATAAATAAACTTAAACCGATTGAGCGCGCGTGGGGAGCCTTATCTCTTAGTGGGTTATCTGAGTGCAGTTTTCATGCCGCTTCCTAGATAGAGCATGACCAAAAAAAAAAAGCGACGTGTTACATTCCAAGTATGAAGAGATGTCGTCCCGAACATAAACCACCACCACCACCAAATTTTAAACAAGAAAAGCAGCTCCTGCATTGTCTGCTTTTTTTTTAATCGGTTTCGCTTAAAAACCCAAATACTTACGTACGTAGAAACCATTTTAAGTGCAGCTGGTAATAATTACATTCGCTCTCTAAACCAAGAATTTAATTAAAAGGATTTCCAGCGTTAACGGTCATTAAGGAGGTCACGTCAAAATACGCTTCTCGAATTATATGTGTAAACAACGATGACGGATCAAAGGGCAAATATACTAAGGGAAACGAGGTTACTCTTAAAATTATCAATGGTTTCGTACAAAATTTGTGGCTGTTCAATAGTTAGTGCCAGTTTGTGCCAGTCTATTTCACTTTTGCTAACGTGTATCGGCTCTTTCACGATTTATCAAACCAAAGACTAAATAGGAAGTGATATAGGAAGCGACGAGTTCGTTTAATTATTTATTGCATTCCTTACCAACAATTATTCCGCTTAAAAAAAAGAGAGAGAGAGAGAGAAAACGCACCTGACGTGCTCATTAAGATCGCGAGACCGGGCTAGGGTTTTTCGAGAACCACTTCACGACTACGACCGCTTCGAGTTACTTTCTCACCCTTGCTTATCTAGTGCCCTCATTAAAACGCAATAAATTTAAATCAAGAGCCATTTACACTAGATAAAATAACGGGGTGTTGTGAGCAAAGGCAGGCGCGGACGCGTCGCGTCGTCGGATCGCATTTTCTATCCGGAAGGGTTGGACGAAACGCAAGCTTCTGCACCGTGGGAATGACCATTCAATTGCAACAACGTGCATTGTTCTCTTCCCGTTCCTAAACACGGGGATATTGTTAAACCTCGGAAAGGGATAAATCCGAAACTTCGGTTTTCGAAACAAGTGACGATTGTCGAAGCGGTTAACGACATCGACACGTCGAAATGATTATTTAAAGAGATATAAGCGTATGAGACAACGTCTATTTATAAACCCATAGATTAAAGTACTCTAAATTCAATTTTAATAAGATGAATAGGCACGCCCGAAATAATTTAGGAAACGAACGCAATAGGTACCCTATTCAAGATATTACTTTTATATGACCCCATTTACAGACACGGTATCTTAGAATTTGATGGCGTTTGTTGCCATCTGTGGCAATGGCGCAACTGTGCGCGTAGACCAAGCAGGTTAATTAGCTCATCGCAAAGTATAAGCAAGTGCTTTAGGATCATTTGGACTGACAAATAACAATTGCGACCGATCGACTTCGTAGAAATTCATTTAGGACAAATCGACGCGGCCTTTTCGACGTCGAACATTTAGTTATAAATGGAAATATACGGTGCGATGCTGATTGCGGCATCCTCGTAAAATTGAAACTAGAAAACGATTTACAACAGCGACGTCAATCAAAAACGCGAAGCTATCGGTTTGGCCCTGTACGATTCTGTTCGTCTTTGCCACACAAGGTCGTCCCTATTTTCCTCTTTCAAAATGCAACGCTCTCGTAAGCCAAAAAGACGATTGGAGTGTCGTAGATGCCGTTTTAGAGTAACGCCATCTTCGAATATGGCAAAATATCAACCTTACACAAAGGCATAGACGAAGAAAATCTTCGTCGTTTTCGCCCTTCTAAGAATCTCGGTCACGATTGGCAATGCCATCGTTAACTTCCTATGAACTTAACGGACTCACGTTAATTGCCAGCGAAAGGGAAACGATTTAAGGACAACGTCGCGCAAAAAGTGCAAGTCGCGGGGCAGGCAATCTATGCAAACAAATACGGGAGCGTTTCGATAGTGAATGAAGACAATCAGCAGTCACGCGGGTGGGTTGCTTTAAGGTCATTGGAACTTGAATTAAGTGGTGTCGGGCTGTAGTCAAAACGAGTCAGAGGTTAGGAACGTGAATTCCTGACGTCACCATACATAACTCGATTATTGTTAAGTGGATGAGAAGACCGACTACCTACCGTATGCCGAGTTGACCGGTCGACCGATCTGCATCCATAGATTGCTGACGTCCATTCATAAATTTTTTGGCGTCTAAAGAGAATTGCCGAAATATAGTACCTACGGTACATCTTCCCCGGCCACGTAGTGCAACAACCCCGTTAATCCAGTCACGCGAATTACCATTCACCTGACACAAAGGGAAAAAGCAGAGCAAGAATGCCTATAGATAACGTTACGAAACACGAATCACAAAGCTAAAGATTTAAATGCCATTCGAAAAATAAACCGTGTCACCGGAAATGCTCCACGATTGCCGTTTAAGCGTGAAAAATTTCATATCCAGTCTAAAACTCGACTGGTTCTAAATAATTATCGAAATTTAAAAGTACGAAATAGTTCAACGTCAGGAAGGCGTGGCAAAGGTGGTGGATGCCGGATACGCAGGTTGAATTTGGGCAATTTCTAGGTTCCGTTAGGGCCGCGGTATAATTTTACCGTTTAACAAACAGTAGGAAAATTAGTTAATACAAGAAGTCTCTCATCGTTAACATTTTTATTAAGGGAATTATTATTACTAATAAGCGCCTTCTCGGAACTTTTAACAATGGAAAATGACTAAACCGGCTGAATATTAATTTTTAAGAAACGCCGTAACCTCAAAAGTACGCGATTTGGTATTCCATATTCGTTGAACGTTGTTTTTAATATTCTCCACATTCCTGGGTGTTAACGTTATGAAGATATTTTGTAAGTAGCTAATGTAAGTGAGCTATGACACACTTGCAACTCACACTGCACAAATTTGGACGAATGACAACCTCGATCTTGACCTAAACAGGACTTTTAAATCAACTCTTTGCTATTCCACCAAGATCCAACGTTTAGGTAAAATTTAAATTGACGATCCTAAGAATCTAGACAAAGATGAAATAACTATGGCTATGTATCTGACAATTGAAATTGTTCCAACGAAACATCTTCCATGATTGCTTTAATAAAAATAAATGAGTAAAATAAGTAAGGATGCATGGAAATTAAACAGTTTTTCCATTTTCTCTGGAAATTAAACCAAGTTTTCTTAAGAAAACTAAAATTCCCGAATTGTTTGGATAACTAGCAGCACGTTTCAAAGCGTCTTCAGAATCAAAGTTTTCAACCAAAAGACTTTAGTTGGTTTAAAACACTACTAATTTTGCAAAAACTATACGTTTGTGTAATAAACGTATTACATTATGAGAGATTAACAATCGCGTGTTTCGCATCCATAAATCGTCCGAAATTAGCTTTTGTAGGTTAGGTTAAACATCAACAGTCGGTTTCACAAGGAAATTAGAATTTTGATTGTCGATTAACGTTCTATCTTTTTAAGTTTATAATAATTACCTAATTGGTCTAACGATAAATAGAAAAGAAACAACTGAGGGGCGTTATTTTCAAAAATGGTCATATCCAAAAATTTATGAAAAGCGAATTAAGACCGGTTTTCGTGTCTTACTGGTCATAATATGACCAATTGTATTAGAACGCAATATGGATACGTGTTTAAAGGTCGACCAAGATACGAAAACCGGTCTTAATTCGCTTTTCGTAATTTTTGGACATGACCATTTTTGAAAAAATGCTCATCAACTGTTACAATACCTGAGACGGGTTAATTTCAAACGTAATTCGAGATCAAAATCGTGTTTACTTCGTTAAAATGTTCCCCGTTTATTGAAAGTATGCTCATCGAGGTTTCATTATGTACTTTTCATTTTTTTTAATTGGACATTTTAAATCTAACGTTACGTAATAGTACAATGTGAAAAGTGAAGAATTGCGAAACTTTGCAAATTATCGATTTCTACATGTTATTATTGTTTTATGAAGAAAGTTTACTTTTCAATTCTGCATCGAATTTTCCAAAGGAATTTTTCTCTTTGCGTTTTTTTGCATATAGGCATGTTAAATTTTTATTTTTATTATAGAACGTCGAAGTCTCGTTATGTTTAAAGACGATTCGTAGATATATTTTGAGTATAATGAATGATGGTGTAATAGAAGAAGAGAATCGTTCAGAAATCTGAAGAGCAAGAATTTTGAGGAACGAATTAATTTTGAAAACATGATGCGTGACTTTCGATGTAGAGGAACATTTAGACTTACAGGTATGTAGTTACCCAACTAAACTACATTTTATTAAATAGGTATATAAAACTTGGCATTATTTGAAGCTATGGAAGTTAAATGTGCGACTCACAACATTGTGGGTGAGAACACTATCACATCATCATTTGATGATAACCATGATAATCAACTGATTTATAGATTGTTGAAAGATTTTTGGAAATTGATAGATATCCATGTGTGGAGGGATGTATTGATGGGACGTTGATAAATGTTGATGCATCAATTATATACGAGCAAAATGTCATTGAGAAACACACTAAAAATTCCCTAAACGTCATTTTTCATTTTTCGATGGACTCAACTCGATTATACATAATTGTGTACATGAAAATAAATGAACTGTGCAAATAAATTCTCATTGCACTAACGACTTTCCATTTATCAAATTTTTAAATTTATAAAACAGGAAATCAACAAAAAGTAAAACGGAAAGAGCGAAAAGTTGAAAAGTCTTGAAAGATCTTCTTTCAAGAAACGGGAGTCCGTCAGTTAACAAGCCGTATTGTTTTGTTAAAAAAGAATACGAATCATATTTGTAATTTAAAATTTAATACACAACCGATTCACTTATTTTATTTTCGGATGATAGAAACCTGTTAGTTATAAGATTATGATATTTAAAGAAACAAAACCTAAATAAATTTTGTAATTGCATGTTGCCCATTTAAAGTTAAAAAGGCAACAAGTTTTATATCCTGAAACGGAAAAAAAAAGAACCACCTACGCGACCGTGGTGGAACGTGCAGAATCTCGCTGGAATACCGCGTGTTCATTGCCCCTGTGTGAACGTGACTTTTACCTGTCTTGAACTTTTTAACTGTTTCAAACTTCCGCGAAAGGTATTTGTACATAAATATATATGCAAATTGTGCACTACCGCGACGTGCACTTCAAAATCTATCCCAAAAACTATCGATAGAAACTAAAACTAAACGACAAAACTCGAAATTTACCTGTTGTTTATCCGACACTTCGAAAAGTTGCATACGCGAACACACATTTATAAGACACTTTTCTTCCCGTTAACGACGTTCGTAAACACTGATTCAACAACGGAATTCCTACATGGTTCGCACTTGATCACTTCAAAAACTCACACACGTCTTTAATTAAAAACAAAACGCTGTTTCGAATTATTTTACGAAAGGTGTGCCACTCTATTCAACGCGTCCTCGCAACTCACGTTAAATCAAGGTAACTATGGGTTTTAGCAGTGCGCAGATGGTCGGCGCAGGAATACAATTTTGAGAACTATCTCGAACTTTTTTCAATCGCGAAATTTTGATTATGATCCATTAAAAATTATTAATACTTAAAATTGTAACGTACGCCTGTCGTCCGCTTAAAAATCGCATTCGAAATTGCAAAAGTAGGTATCAAAAAGTGAAGTACGCTCAAAATTATTTTCCGTTTAGAATTAATAAAAGTTTAACGTGGAGGTTATATTTTTGTATTTCAAAATTAAAAACATTTATTAGTGTTGTTTATAATAATACAATGGATAACGTAAATATTTACGAGGACTTACACAATACCGATCTTGGTGAAAAGATAGTAAAGGTAAGATTATAATAGAATATAGGGATATTAACTAACCTCACTCTGTGTGTGGCGCAATTAATTTTCAGTTACAAGAGGATAACGGCACCTTAATCCGTCAGATTCAAATTCTCGAGCACAACATAAATAAATTATGCAGAGAACTCACACAATTGAAAGACGTCGAGCGCAATTTAACGAGGAACATTTCCGAGCTATACAAGACTGCCAAAGTGGAAATCGATCGTAAGGACCGAATGATAGCCGAATTAAGAAGCCAACTCGATGAAGTACTACGTAACCGTGGTAAAAGGCGATTACCATTTCATAACGACAAAATACATCATGCGAACAAAATACCAAGACACGAAGTTCTTGCAGAAACTAGATCCAACATTATTCACAATGGTTCTAGAGAACACGAAAGGGAACAAAGTCTTCGCGATCATATGTCGCACAATCGAACTAGCCACCAAAGTAAAAGGAGTAGAAGTCGCGAACGTGCCAGAGACGCTTATAAAAGTAGGGAATGTAGCCGGTATAAAAGAAATAATCGTCATGATCATCCAGCGTACTTGACAAATAACAGGCACAATCTGCCCAATAACAAGTCGAGGAGCAAATCGCGGGACGATAAATGGGACTGTAGGAAGAGCAAACGGGAAGAAGAATCGCAAAAGATCGATCAAAACGAAACGGTAGGATTCAAGATAAAACAGGATAGGCAGTCCATTAATAGAAAACGTACGGTCGACGATCTATCCGAGGGCGAAATATTGGACGACGAATCGCTTAATAAAAGTTATACTAGCAATGCGGATTCCGAAAACGTCTCCGTAAAGTTAGATCCTAAGTCTGTAATGTTAGAAAACAATCATGTCGAATCGAAAGCTTCAAAATTAGAAAATTATCGTGTAGAATTAAACAATGAACCTTTAAAATTAGGTAGTGATGCAAAATCGGAAGACTGTCCTGTAAAATTACAGAAAACTGATTTAGATGTTTCTAATAACGTCACAAGTAACAGTTTAAGGAGACGACGATGCGTTATGAAAATTATCGGTTAAATTAATTTTATTTATTTATTTTTTTTTGTAATTTCAGGCACATGAACGTAAATAACAAGATTTAAATAATTTTACTGAGTTTTTATGGATAAATTAAATCGACAATTGTCGGTCCGTGTTATTGTTGATGTGCATGTATGTAATGCTAATATCGATACACTTCAATATTCATTGTAATATGACAAGAGATATTTACTGTAAAGTTTTGATCGAGCGCTATTTTAATAAAATTAATTCGGGTGGTATTAATACTAATCGTCTGAGGCAACTAGATAATTATTAGCATTGAACTATTATAAATTTGTACAGTAGTAAGTTTAAATGTGAAATATGCATTATTTGAACAGTTGCTTTTAGTCGAATTATATCAAATTTTTGATACAACCGAATTTTGTTTTTTTTTCTGTTTACATGTAAAATAATGTTTTTTGCTTAATATTAATACAACGAGAGAAGAGTAAATAATTTAAATTGTGCGTTTAGAATAAGTATTTATAAATTAAATGCGACGAGCAATGTGGGAATAGATATGTAAGATAAGTTGCATAACTTAACTAAGAGTAAAATATTTGTTTATAATGGATGTAGGTTCACAAATTGTTTAAAATATAATAAGGTATCGATGAAAATGGGAACTAGTCTAAATATACAAATTAATTTTTACAAGGTTTTGTTAAATATATTGTCTATGGCTGTAAGACAAATTGTTCGAATAGAGCTGATATTTTAGAGAAACGATCGCTTAATGTATAAGTAAGTAAACAGCGAACTAAATGTTCTATTTAGTTTAACTTTAAATCTCATTCGTCAAATAGTAGTCCATAAATCAACGGTTAAAAAATTCGACGTCCTTATTGGATTGCTTTCTTTTAATTTAAATCAAATAACTGTCAGTTATCGCGTCGTTATCGCATAACATTTGACTTTTGTTTGTGCTTGGAAATAAGAGTAGCCCCTTTATTTTTCGACTCTATTAAAAACGATACACAGTTCGATGAAGAAAGAAGCAAGCAATACGAGGTATCGTTCGTGTTCTTTGTATCCAAAATATTCATTTCCCATCAATAAGTGTACAAAGCTTTTAAATATAAATTTTCTAGACATTCATTTAATCGACTGACCCTTAATTTATAAATCGACTTGTACCAACATACACAAATTGTTATCATTTTATTTTTGGACTTCGTTTTTACATTAATCATTACTGATTGTGTTGTTGTCGTTCGTAAATATGTTTTTAACATTGTTTCCTATAGGTGCCTATTTTTAAATAATGAAATTTACTAAATTAGTCGTGGAAAGGCTCCTCGCCCGTAACGTCGTCAATCCAATAGTTGCCATTTTGGGAAACGTAACATATCCGCTTCCGTTTCTAACGACAAAGAAGATTTAATCGTCAATTACGGCGACAAACAGGAACACTTTCCGCTCGTGTGGTTGCGAGACAATTGCACTTGCAAGAATTGCTTTCACGAGTACACGGCAGCTAGACTTACAAGATGTTTAGATTTAAAGATCGACGTCAAAGTGAAATCCGTGGTGGTGAGCAAGTAATTTTGTTTTTGTTTTTTTCGATAAGTCTAACGCCCTATATTTTAGACGACACCTAATAAAAGCGTCACGTTGCGTTGGGAAGACGATCATACGTCGACGTTCGCCTTCGCTTGGCTACAAGAGCGCAGCTTCGAGGAGAATAGTCGAAAACGATTCTTGAATGCCTTTTATAAACCAGAAAAAATACCGTGGAACGATAGGGATTTCGATCGTATTGCAAAGAGATACGACTATGGCGAAATTATGAACAAGTACGTTAAACAACTTTGTCCGTATTTTCTTCCAAACAAAAGTAGATAGAATCCCCAATCTCTGTCAGTAGTTGTGATTTTGGACTTTTTTATAACGTCGAAAACATGTGGTACGCATTTACGAAAGTATGCCCACACTCGAAGCGGAAGATACCACTTCGATGGACAAACATTGCCTCGAACAAACGCGAAAAATAATGAGCCCTTTCGATTTCAGCGACGAAAGCCTCTACAAATGTCCTACTGAATTTAGCGGCGTACGGCGTCATCTTCATCGATAACACCCCGTTAGTGGAGGACGATTACGTCAAATTTGCGAATAGGATCAGCTACGTCAAAAAAACTCATTACGGGTAGGTAAAGTGAATTTCTGTTACGATTTTCGAGCGGCCCATTAATCGCCGTTTTAATTGTTTTTAGAGAATTTTTCCATGTAGTTACGAGGTCGGATGCAAAAAATATCGCGTACCATCACGAGCATCGTTTGCAGTTGCACGTCGACACGCCGTACTTCAACTATATGCCTGGGGTAATTATTTTATTCGCGAACTTATCGCTTTATACGTCTTTAGTAGAACAGATTCATGACGATCAAATTTGCCGATCCTGCATGTACCCGCACAGTTACACTGTTTCTTATTAACAATTAGACAACGTCCCTGTTTTATCTTAAACAAACCGACGGAGAAGGAGGAGAAAGCTTGTTCGCCGATGGATTATACGCGGCCGAAAAATTACGAAAAGAGCATAAGGAGCATTTCGACGTTCTAACCAGTATCAACGTGAATTGGTTTGACATTGGGGAAGAATACGGTTTTAAATACAACGTCATGCATAGGGATCCAGTAATAAAGTCGGTATCAACTAATAACTATAGCTTTTTTCGCAAGGGTCGCGTTGACTTTTAGATTGGACTCCGAAAGAAACGTGGAGGCCGTCCGATTTTCGCAGCCCCATCGAGATTCGCATTTTAGTGTCAATTTAAAGTGCGTGAAACCGTGGTATAGGGCGTTCAAAATTTTTACCGATTTAATTGAAACGCACAAGCACCAGTCGAAAACAAAAGAAGGTGTGCCAGTTTTTTTTTTCTGATAATCGACTAGTAATCAAGGTTCGATTTCCGTTTCAGGTGTAATATACGTTATCGACAACACCAGACTAGTGCATGGACGACAACCTTATCGAGATACAACGCAGAATCAAAGACACGTTATGGGGTTCCATTGGGATTGGGATCAAATTTATTCTAAAATACGTTTACTTCAGTCTGTATTAAAAAAATAATATTTTTTATTACCTAACTGATTGAACTGTAAATTTAACTCAAATATAACGATATTTAATAAATAAATTTAAAAATCTGAATTGATCGGCAGGAAATGATTTAAGTAGATCGCCCCGTGCCAACCAACACGATGTTTAGCACAGAAAAGAAAAGAAGTTGTAAAATTACCTTATGTTAGATTAGGGGTAAAAATTCTGTTTGTCACATAGGTTAAAGCTAAGCAATCCACGATACTGACTTATGTATGTCACAAGTTCAGGGCTTTTAGTATTTTAACCTCATTTAAAAATGGACTTGAGGTCAAATATTTTCAAAAAAAAAGGAATTTTAGGGGCCCGACATTTTCTGCACATTAGAGAAAATCTTCGCAAATGTACACCTGTAGAACTAGTTGCTTTTAACTTTCTTTTAGCCACAACTACAGAATCAATCGTCTTGAGAAACTAAAGGTTTAAAATACCGCACCAATGGCAGGGGTTTCTTATTGCAAAACTATCGAATAAAATAAATAGATAACAATAAAACTTATGGACAATGTTTTAAACGTACTAATAAAGCGAACAATATTACGAAGTGTAAATCAAAAAAAAGCAAGCCAATATCATAAATTATAAATTATTTTTAATTATTTCCTTTTACGAATGTATACTACATTAAAGCCTGAACTGTCCAAAGAAACACAAAAGTAAGTTAACGCAGAAATGCAATTGAAGGGGTTAGAGCCATAAGGTTTTAAAGCACCTTTCCTAATTCTGTAGCCAAATCCTAATTCTGTCTACGAGTCGAGTGCCGTGTTAAATTTTTGAATTGAATGATTGTTACATTTTTAATTTTTAATTAATTACAAAGACTGAATAAATACTGAATACGAATCCGACAAACTTCGCCGAAATGAATCAGGACCGGATCAAAAGAAGTAGAGCGCGGAGGGTTGCCCCGTGTGTGGTTTAAAGGGTTAATAAATATAAGTAAATACATTTAGATGTATTGACTGTCAAAGCTTTGAAGATTATGGGCAACCGGTGTGTACGTAATATATTTGAGAGTTAAAAAAATGGCATTGCAAGTCGCAGAAGCACTTGTTTTTTATGTCGCCAAATAAATTAGATGTTCACATCTACAATTTGCGTAGCTTAATTCAATTTTTCAAGAATATGCTCTTAAAGCCTTCAATTTAAAATATGACCAGTGCTGCAACATTATCTGTTGCACTAAGACGACGGGAAGCACAAGTTATACTCGAACGTCCCCTCAGTTTACTTCATCGGAAACAATAACAAATTTAAATAAAATGGCACAAAAATTCACTATATTCAAACATGAATACGCTTAAATAGTACAGCGACGGACACAGAGAATGTACCGGTTACGAACACATTCAAATTTTAATACGATCGACCTTTCTTTGCAACGTTCGGTCCTAATGGGAATTCCTTCTCAAATATAGGTAATAGACTAAGAGCTGGTGAATATTTTCACACACGAGTTTCTACCTCTTAAAATTTTGTAAAAGTTAATTTTTTAAATCTGATTAAGGAATGGATAACCTGATTAGGCAAATCCAGTCGCGAGCCACCCCTCAATTGATTAAAATTTTAGAAACAAGGGAGCGCCGTGTTCAGGAAATGGTGAAAATCTATCGATGTCGAAATAATGCTGCAAGTCCCCATAATTTTTTTCTTACGGCTCTCAGCTGTCGAGATATTCACCTCCAAATTTCATCACCTTCGGGGAAGAATATTTCAACAGCAGAGCGCAGTAAGAAAAAAATTATGGGGACTTGTGACATTATTTTGTGACACAATCCAGACTCGTTTATTATAACAAAATTATAACTTATTGTTGGTATATTAAAAAAAAGACAAAAAACGACGAAATTCAAATCCTCGATTTTAAATTAAGAGCCGAGCACAATATAAAAAAGCAGAATAAATATGTATTTATTTTGCAATTAAAAATAAATAATATAGTTAACCAATGTATTTAAAGAACTGTAGCTTTGTTATCATAATGATACTCAATTTAATTTTTTTTTTAATATTTATTACGGCAAATATACCCACTTCTTATAAAATATATAACCTATTAATTTTTATTAACAAGTTAACTGTTTAGATTCAAAAACGTATTTTTAAATTTACTCTAAAAACACTAAAGAGTAAATAATAGTATGTTGAAAAATTATTCGGAAACAAAATCACCACGAAAAGTAGACGAATATAAGTTTTTACGAAAACCAGACAATATTCGTAAAATTCATTTATTTTGTCATTTATAGCTGACTTATTTGGGTAGGATCCGAACACTGCAAATAAAAATCGACCGTATTAAAATTTCATTATTCAAAACGGTTCGTTATCTGTGTCCGCCGCTGTACACGTCCAGATGTTAGATACGTTGCAGAAAAGGCAAATTTGTAACCCTGTAGAAGTTTAAAGTACACATTGAATAATTTTCATCGGTTTACTAATATTTTTTACCAAGAAAACGAGACTTAGGGGCTAAAATGTCGAAAAAAACTACTTTTAAGGGGCCAACTTTAAGAATAGAGACTTAGGGGCCTCCCCTAAAAGCCCTGCAAGCCACATTGCCTTCTATAACACCTTAAAACTACCATTTCATGTTTATGCGGAATATAATTGTGAGAAATAAATAAATTTAAATTTTTGGCACGACTGGGCTCGTATATATTTTTTAATTTAGCGTTAGGTTAATAATTGGAAAAGCGAAATGAAAAAATATATATGATATGAAGGTGTGTGTATTTTGTTAAATTGATCATCCGCCAAATTCTCGAATAAAACGAAATTTATTTAAATACCAGTTAAAATAAGAATCACGCGAAAACCGCCGTCTACGGTGTAGTACATACGAGGTCTGACCAATAAGTAACGAGACTGATTTTTTAGCCGCGCTTGTGATAACACTGCGAACCTGAAACTTCGGTCGGTTAATCTCCCATCCCTCCTCTATCGATACATGTGCTCGCGACTTTCGTACGTTCGTTAGTTCTCCAGCTGTGTTGTGTTTTCGACAACGTGTTTGTAAGGCGTGTCACGAATATGGAACGATCCAACTCTTCTCGATCGTGTAATTACTGGCGATGAAAGTTGGTATTTTCAGTACGATCTCGAAACAAAACGGCAAAGTCAACAGTGGCTGTCTCCTGGTGCAGCCAGACCAAAGAAGGCAAGAATGAGCAAATCAAAAGTTCACAAAGAGTTTGTACCACCTGGACAGACCGTCAACCAACATTTCTACCTGAAAGTACTCGATCGGCTGCGAAAACGAGTCATTAGAGTCCGTCCAGAGATTTCCAAAACGTGGATCCTTCATCATGACAATGTTCCTTGCCATCGTGCCTCGAGTGTGTCGCAGTTTTTGACCTCTAAAAACACCGCAGTGTTGCCGCAAGCGCCCTATTCGCCGGATACGTCACCCTGTGACTTCTTCTTGTTCCCCCAAACAAAATTGGCCGTGAAAGGAACGCATTTTGAGTCCATAACTGACATTCAGACCGCCGTGGCGAGGGTACTCCAGGACATTCCAGTTGAAGTCTTCCAGAAATGTTACGAAAGCTGGAAAAAACGTTGGAACCAGTGTGCAGTTGTGGGAGGGGAGTACTTTGAAGGGGATCACATCAATGTACCTTAATTTTTAAATATACGCATTTTATGGACTTAGTCTTATTACTTATTGGTCCGACCTCGTATATTATGAATACCTCGACGGTTTCATTGAACGAGTGAGTCCTCGACGAAGGTGTCTGTTTAATCATGAAAAGCGCCCAAATTTGGTTATCGAATTGCATAATGTTGATATAAGCAGCATTCGTTCCAAACGATTAAAAAACGACTCGGATTCTAAAAATTGCTACGTTAACACAATCGTGCGTTAACCCGGGCGATTTCTCAACTTGATCGATCTAATCGATCGAAGATCGTCGCCATTGACGGTGGCGGCCCGTCAATCCGACTCGAAGGCCCAAACGCTTTGCACGTCGTTATCGAAACCGCCAACCGTAAATTGGTTCTGCGTCAGACCAGACGACCAACCAACTGACTACCTTAGTAAATTGTTCGCGCGTGCATCAAAAACGAAAATAAAACTTTTTCGAAAATTCAAAACCCATACAACACGAACGAGATAGTGGAAACAATGAATCATGAAACATCGTTAATTTGGTCAGTAGCCCGACCACCTCACTTTTATAAAACGTTAGTATCGAGGCGGTCACAATATTGATTAGTCGCATAGCGTCGTCGCCGTCGGAAATGGACGCATCGCGACGCGACACTAACGTCAAATAGTAAAAACTAAAATTCTACAATGCCTCGTTACTACACGAATTAAACAAATTTGATCGAAGAGACTTAATGATCACAAGGTGTTAATGTAGTTGTTAATAGTGGACGTTGTAGTGTAATTTCTATTCTTTAAAAATGGGCTCGATAGTGCTCAAATCGCTTTCGGTCCTGTTGGGATTGTTTTTCATTTTCGTTGGGTTTATGAAACTATCCAGTTACGTTTCTAAAGATTTGCATAAAGATTTGGTAAGTGATGGTTAATTTTCGTGCATTACACAACGTAATGAGGTATTTTAGAATTTGGCGCCGTGCCCCGGCCGGGACATTTTAAATATTTTCGATGCGAGTAAAGAAAATAGCGTACGCTTATTTGTTTTTTTTTCTTTGCCGAGACGTCGAAACGGTGACGTTTTGTTTCTGTTGCAGAGAAGAGAGTACGTCAAGTACTCGAAAGTTTTCCCGTTTTCCGAAACTCTCGACTTGAAAATCCCCAGCAAATGGTACAGGAGGACCGTGGGAGCCTTAGAAATTGCCTGCGGAATAGCGATGACGTTCGTTCCTAATCGTTAGTACATGTTTTATTAATTTTTTTCAATGGACGGTTACAGATGAAACACCTGTAGGCGCAGTATTTTTGGATAACATTGAATAAATTTAGATTGGGGTCGGTACGACTTCGTCAGCTATCTTTAAATAAATAGCGCTTTTAAGATAAAAATATAATGCAACGTCAAGTTGGTTTGATATTTAAAGACACGGTTTACTGCCCGAAATCGCAATTTGTACGTATCTAGATATAGGTATCTACGTGGGAACGTTTAATACGGACTATAAAATATTTATATGGGCTCTAAAATTTCAAGAACAAGGACACACTAGTCGGCGTTTAAGTTATTTTTGGATTTAATGACGATTTTTATGTTCTATTAAATATAAACGATTAATACCAGTATTTACGCTTCGAATACTACCCTCCTATCATTTAAATTTTAAACTATTTATGTAACAAATTGTGAAATGCGAGTGTTTTACGCACGAGATGTAAAGAATGTCGCCGAGAGCGAAGGTCGAGATGAACAAACACATTTCGCACGTGTTGCACGCAATTTTTTCCACGATATTCCGTTTTATTCCGCAACGAATTAAAACAAAAAAAGAATGCGGTGATTGGTTTGAGTAGATGTTGCTATTTCGGACGCACAGACGCCCCACTACACCGCTACATAATTTTGATTCTTTTTCATATAAGGTACTAACATTTTATCCGTTATTTTTTGTTCAAGATAAAGTAAAAAATGGAGCAAACGTATGCCTACTACTACTGACGCTGATGGCGGTCTATTCCCATTACATGGTCGCGGACAAACTGGAGAGGACCGCGCCCGCCCTCGTGTTCCTCTTCATGCTCAGCGGCCGCTTGGTCGTTTTCTGGCAGCTCACTCGTCGCGAGGCAGGACAGACCGAAGCCCAAGTGAACGGGTTCAAACAGGAATAATGGCCGTCGACGAATTGGCACTAAAATTTGGGACACTTTTTTAAACGGAACGGATGATGCACGCACGCACATACATACATACAACAACGTAATCCCATCACCTCCCAAGACAAGCGCATCGAAGTGAAAATAAACATTACCCACGTAGGTTTTAACGTGCAAATTGTTATCATTATTAGAATTTTGTATTACACTGCCATTATTCCGGATATTATGTTGGTTGTAACAATATAATGATATAAAATTAGAAGTTTGTCATTCTTGTAAGTATCAAAACTGTTTCGCGACCAAAATGCCAATAATTATTTTTAGACTAGGCGTCCCTCCAACAGTGGTGGCGATCCACGGTTTGAGCGTCACAATTCTATGATATAATTACTTGCACGTGTAAATAAAACACGGCATTGCGCTAATATTTTATTTACACTTTACTAGTGACAGTCATCGACGGCTGGTGATTAGTCAACGAAAAATCCTGACACATTTGCCTGGCGTATTTTTCTCAAAAACAATCAATCACTGCATTGTAATATGTAAAATTTAATTAATATTGTATAATTTACATTTACATGTCGGTTATCTTCCGACCCTGAAAGATTAAACGTTTAAAAATAATGTGATAATAATTCGAAACTAGATAAGGCTTATCCAACCCTATATGATGTTCAGTCATCAACACAAGGTTACTAGATGATGACGTTTCACACGGTGCTGTCATCTCGTACCTCGCATTTTGACAGTTCTAATAAATTGCAATCTTTCTTTATGCCATCTAATATGTGCGCAAGTAAATCATCAATAGAATATGTTACTTTCCAAACTTTAAACCGAATTACAAATAAACAATCTAGTAACTTTTTGTTGTTGACGTGAACATCGTATAAGTTTAGATAAGCTATACCTATAAGTTCAAATTTATGAGAGTTTAATTCTTTTTTATGTAGTTTTGTTGATCTTTGTTTTAATGAGTTTGTCATCGCCACGAAGCACGAAAGAGAAGAGGCGTTGTTTTTTTTTAATTAGAATTAGTTGTCCTGGTTATAATTTGGCAATTGGGCAACATTTCTTTTTAGAAAAATATCTTCAATTTGAAATAATAACGAATAACTAGCGAAAAATTTCATGCACATTAGGTACGTAATGTTATTTATTTCTGCACACCTATTTAACCTACCTACAAACTTTGTTTCTTAGTACATATTTTATTGTTCGGAATTTTATTTTTTAACCTTTCTACGACACCGAATCAAAAAGAACTTTGCACGATACAATTTTGAATTTTGTTTGGAGATATGGCCTATCCAAACCTATGTGCAATTTACGTCATCAATAAAAAGTTACTAGATTGTTTATTTGTAATTTGGTTTAAAGTTTGGAAAGTGACATTCTATAGATCATTTACCTGCGCACATATTAAATGGTATAAAGAAAGACTACAATTTATTAGAACTGTCAAAATACGAGATACGAGGTGACAGCACCGTGTGAAACGTCATCATCTAGTAACCTTTCATGACGTGAATTGCATATAGGATTGGACGAAGTGTAGTATCTAATTTCTGCACCATCGACTGTCGACTAATTTATTGTTGTTAGTTCACGTGTATTTGCAAAAGCTAACATTTAAAATTAAAGCTGTATATTTATAATTACCTCTAATTAGTGAATTTCCATGCGAAATAGAGCTATTACGATTTGTTTTACGACGGGATCCAAAGAAGCCGTTCTTAGGCTTATGAATAAGATGGCCGAGTTCATTAACCACAAAAAACGCGGCTATCTCCGTTATTAATTAACGGACCGTTAATGTAAAATGTGTTTTAGAATTGTCATTGCATACTCTATCGAACACATCTCTTCGCAATTTTCGATAGATTGCACTGTTTTCGAGAAAATTGAGGAAAACACGATTTATGCGTGCTCATCTCCATAGAAATTCGTTATCATGACTTGTGCACGTGCAAGGATTTTTTAAATTTCGAGTTAAATTTTTAAATGAATATTTAAAATCACATACTTGTACTATCTTAAGTATATATAGGCAGCTGTTTGTTATTAAATATTAGTGTTCGTTTTTAATTGCCGCGATAATAGTAGGTAATAAACCTGTAAACATATGACGATTGATATATTTTTTACAGAATATTACAAATCGTGAATTATATTCCGTATGTGTAAACGTGCATTTTTAACTTAAATACTCTATCGCACACCTGCTGTTTATACGATTGTTAATCGGTAAACCATGGAAAACCAAGAAATAAAAATAACCAGAACTGATTGCGAACAAATACTCGAGAAGCACTTCGATCACGACGAAACTTTAGGAATAAAAGCGTTTTGCACGACGCCCATAAACGCGAAAGGATTTTTGGGAGAATATTGGCTTTTAAAAATTCAGTTGGTAAACGACGAGGTGTTACAATTTTTTGTAAAAACGAAATTAATCAAAGGGGAAGGTATCTTGGCGATCAGCAACGACGGTAATGTATTTAATAAAGAACTCTACTGTTACGAATTTATGGAGAAGGTCGCCAGAAATTTCAATTTCGACGTAAGTTTCGCGCCGAAGTATTATTTATCGCGCGATAACGAGATGATCGTTTTGGAAGACATCGCCATCCAAGGCTATCAGAACGGTAATGATAATTTCATCCTCGATTTGGAACATATTAAGCTAATGCTATCTAAAATCGCCAAATTCCACGTTACGAGTATTATTTATGAAAAACTGACATCAAAAACGTTAACGGAAGATTATGGTGCGTGGTGCGAAGAGGTTATTTACGCAGACAACAAACACCACGCTGGATTTCGATGCGTTCAAAGTGCTAAGAAAGGATTAATATCGCTAATAAAATTACTACCTAAAAATATATTATCGGCACAAGATTTTCAAAGAAAACTCGTCGATCTGTGCGAGCGCGCATTTCAAGATATAAAACCGAGCAAACGATTCAAAAACGTTTGGTGTCACGGCGACGCGTGGGCTAATAATTTCATGTTCAAATACGAAAACGGCGTTCCCGTAGATTGCAAAATTTACGATTTTCAATTGAACCGATACAACCCACCGGCGCACGACGTTTTATTTGTGATTTGCCACACGGCCGACGAAGCAGTTATGCAGGAAAACTTTCGCGATCTTCTCGACTATTACTACGATGAACTGAAAACTGAATCGTCGAAGGTCGGGCTGGACGTTTCAAAAATTATCAACAAAGACGATTATTTTAGTAGCGTCAAAGTGTTATTTCCGGTCGTTAAGTTGACGAAGGTCCTTTACAAATCGTTTATGACCCTTAATAGTTCTACATTTGAAAACCTGACAGCCGATCAACGAAAATACAGCGATTTTCTGCTTGTGGATCGCTCTGACGTCTTGCAACAAGCATTTCAGACCGATGAAAATTACAGAGTCACGACGAGTGCGTTGTTGAGAGATCTGGAAGAGATTTTAATCGACGACATAATTACGAGAGAAGAGTGTTACGAGATTCTCAATAAAAAATTAGGCGACTCGAAGTACAAATTGCTTCGATACAAAACCGATCCGGTCACCGCAATAAATTGCGACGATTACGTTAAATTAGCGATGCAAATTAATAGAAAAGGCGAAACTCGAGAATACAGTTTCTTGGTGAAAATTTTGCCAAAATCGGAAAATCAATTGGAATTTAATCTTCACACCAAAATATTTTCGCGCATAGTGGAAAATGCGTGCGTTCCTTCTTGTTATTTAGCACGAATAAAGGACGTCATGGTTTTTGACGATTTATATTCGAAAGCGTCCGATAATATTACGTTGTTGAATGACTACAAAAACGTGTCGTTTGTTATTAAAAAATTGGCGACATTCCACACTATCGGTTTTATCGCCGACAAGGGGTTAAAGGAAAATCGCGAATTTTTCGATTATTACAAGAACACGTCGATGGAAACGATCGTCGATCGGAATTTGTTCGTTCGAAAATTGCACGCGGCGTTAGATTGTTTTCCACAACTCAAGTCGAAATTGGATGCGGATTTGTTCAAAAGTCGCACGAGCCATTGCATCGAAACGATGTCGAAAGCACTTCGACCGTCTACAAGGTACCCCAACACCATTTGCCACGGCGATCTGTGCTTCAAAAACGTCGTGGTGCAACATAAAGATGGATCGCCCGTCGACTGTTACTTCGTGAATTTCCGGAAAAGTAAATACAACCCACCCACGAACGATTTGATTGTTTTTCTTTACACGTTCACCGATAACGCGTTCAGGAACAAACATACACCCGAATTGTTGAAATTGTATTACGATCGACTCTCGGAAACGTTGAAAAATAATTACATCGACATTGACGAGTTCTATCCGTATTCGAAATTTTTGGAGAGCTACGAAGAAGCGAAGGAATTTGGAATTGTGCACTGCTTGCTTGCCTATTCCGATTTGATCCTTAACGAAAGTAGGTCTTTTCCGCATTCAATTTTTAACCGTTTAAAATCAATCATTTCGTTTGCAGATCGATATACGAATAATTGGATCGTCGCGGGGAAAATTCAAGAATGCGCCGACGATTTGATGGACACGTTCACAAGTCAAACTTGCGCACCATAATGTGGAAAATGTCACGATAACGCTTCAATTTTATATCCCAAGGATCCTGGCTAACGCTGTTTTTGTTTAAGAGAAACACTTAACCGTCAGTCAAGAAGTGAGGTAATTAAGGCGACGTTCCCACAGCTCCGAGAAATAGTATGTTACGCTAATTATAAAAATCCGTATGCTCAGCATCTCATGTAAATAATCGTGGTCTTTGTTGACCCCTTCGTGTTCGTTAAATTTTTAAGATTTAGTTGGAATTCTAAGGTCCTCGCACACGCAATAAAACAATTAATTTGTATGTGACCGTCCGGGGGGACGGACGCGGTTTTGTCACCTCCACGTAATTTACTCGGATTATTATTGCACTTCTTCAGAGCGATACGTGTAGTTCTCGGTATTTCTGTGTACTTTTCGTAGGCGTAAGATAAATTAACGCAATTGCTACTGTTAATTCTTAACAATTTATTTTAATCTCTCGAGTATAATTATTTTACAAACAAAAACGTCAGTAATAAATTTTACGTGTTTTCTAAAGAATGTTACTTTTTCCCTGCCGTTCGTTTCTCTTTCATAATTTATTTAGATATTAATTGGCGAAATGAAAAAGATAAAGGTAAAAACAATATATACGTGGGTACTAATTTCCTTAAAAAAAATCAGGTAGATTAACACTAATTTCGGGCTAAAAAGCTCTGTCAAAATCGCGCCGACGAAAAGAGAGCAAACAAAACAGAGCTACAGAAAGTATTACAGCCGACAAAGATAAGTTGTAGATAAGTAGCTTTGAACCAAAACATCAAATCAACAAAATAATCAATAAAATATCGAGTTCGTGTGTTTTGTCAGTCGCCTGTGTTGGTTTTTATTTATTATCCGATGTGCCCCTTTTTATAATTCAAAAACAGCTGCTACTCGTCATCCCATTTGATCGTCTCTCGTCGCTCGTTGTCCTGCGATCGCATCTCACGGAACAAAACATATGAACTTGACTTTTATAGCAGAAACAAAGGTAAACGTGTGGATAAGTTACACTATGAGACAAACTGACACAAATATAGCAATAAAAATCGTAAACATTTTGTACACCATTAAAGATAGTGATCTAAAAGTACCAAACTCACTATCTTACTCAAATTAAATTATACCATATCCAACCGGCCCGGCGATCACGTCATCAGTAGAAAGTTGCTAGATTGTTTATTTGTAATTCCGTTTAAAGTTTGGAAAGTGACATAAACTATAACTATGATTTACTTGCGCACATATTAGATGGTATAAAGAAAGACTACAATTTATTAGAACTGTCAAAATACGAGGTACGAGGTGACAGCACCGCGTGAAACGTCATCATCTGGTAACCTTGTATTGATGACGTGTCGCCAGATCGCTTGGATAGGCCATAGATTTTCAGCAATATCTGACATAAAATGTTTACCTAAATGTTTCAGTATGTGTCGAAAATTGATCCTCAATTAGTTCTATTTTGTTTTTAACGACCAACAAACACCACGAATACAAGTGCAATAAGTAGCTCGTTTTGAAGATGAGATAAGAATAGGTTTTATTTTATGAATTTGAGCTTGAATTTGGTCATCAAAGCGGTACCTTGACATTATTCACGTCCTGAAATTAACTACCATCTGATATAAATTCACATTTCGTTTTTATAACGATATTCCATGCGCAAAATTGAGGTTCACGGAACTTTTTTGGAATCGCATAAAATGCAGTAAATCAAAAATAACATTATAAATACCTATTACTCGTAGTCTCATTTTTATCTTCGACCCACGCAAGGTATATTTAATGTTCAACACTTGTTTACTTAAAACTCTTGTCGCAATTCGTATAAAGATAAATGAAAATCGTGGGCGATGACGAGATAAAGAAGCTATTTTAAGAACGTTTAACGCATAAATTTATATATCATATTTAAGCGAGGAATGTACATAGGTATTTACATACTTACATAAGGTATACCTATTTAAAAAATCCGGTCCGTTCAAGTGAACGTTTACGAATTTACATAATTTTCCTAATATAGCGAACTTAACAAATATGTAGATATTTACTTGACTTCCATTTTGATAATGTAGGTGCTTACCCAAAAAAATACTGAAATACTCCTCGACGCTAAATATTTAGCTGTTTAAATAAAACTGTATTATTAGTTGTTTTTCAAATATGAAGAAAATATTAGTCTTGCTTGCGAACACCCTTGTATCTAAGTAACAGTAGAGTTCTTAACAACAATTCAAGTACGTACTTATATTAAACTTTGTAGGTATTTTAATACATAAAATTGATTGATGTATTAGAAGCACATGTTCCAGAAACACTCTGTTTTATGTTTTTATTGTTTTCATTTTAAAAATTGGCATAGGTAATATTTATTTTTGTGGGATTAAAAACAAATTTAAACCGCAACTTGCATTACATAACCATCGTTCAGAAACTTGCGTAAAATTAAAAAAAAAAACCAAAATTAATTTAATAATTTATCTTTCATAATAATTATCTATCTGATGAAAGAAATCTCGGTAACATACAACCGTTGCTACGTTCTGAAAGTCTCTTGATTGAGTTAATTTAATATTTCGTAATAATAATAATATTCAATCTAAAATAAGCGAAAAAAAATTAATAAGCTAATATTATTATTATGTACCTATCTATTTTATTCGTTTCGGTTAATCACTCAATAAGATCATCGGGGTCAATCAAGTTTTTTTTTTATACCTAGTCGAATATTTTCAAAAAAAACACTGTGCCATTATAAAGTGTTCTTTTTTAAATAAAATCTCGCTTATGTGGACATTAATTAAGATAATGTAAGTGCTGTTAGCGTTTATAACTATTTATATTTAATGTAGGCTGTAACCTATTTATGACACGATCGTTAAATACTGAAATGTCAATAGCAGTAGATTATGCTAAATTTATATCTACTTAATATCTTCAATGTATGCAGTATAAGTAAACTTTCCTTGCTTCGGCATTTACTTAATAAATTAAATTTATGGCGACCATTTATAATCGCATTTATATTTTATTGCGAACGCAATCTACACGGATACGATATAGAATTCGATTGCACGTTAAACAATTTATTCTATTCCGACAGTGGCTGTCCGCGAGCTTTTCGATCAGTTATTACGTAAAATTGCAGATTTACGGAGAAACAGTGCAAGGTATTAAATTTTTCTAAACGTAATAAAAGTATGTAAATTAACTCGTTTTTCGAAAAAAATTCCAAAAAAAAGTTAGTGGCGTATGTATAAAAAAGGTGTTGGTAAGAAAATGAGGCTTTAATCCCCAAAAATAAACACCCTGTGTGTTCAATTAAGTAAGGCGTCGTGTGTTTGTTAGCCTTAACTGCACCAATACGTGTACCAAATTTAAAGCTTTTAAGTTAAGTTATTTTGAAAAAAGTATGTGATAATGCCTCACTCCAAGGGATTGTATCTCGAAAAGGGTGCAATTTGTAGGAATATAGGTAGGTTATATCGGAATATTTTCAGCTGAAGAATCGGTGGTCAAGCGTTGTACAGACCTTTCAGAGACACCGTGTATATATAAATTTAGCATATCAACGCCCAGCCTAAACCAACTGATTCTAGAAACGTGAGATTTGGAGGATATGTTGCATTTATGAAGTGGACACCCACTAAAAAACGATTTTCCAAACTCCATTCCTAAATGAATAAAAGGGAAAGTGTATTTTTTTAAAAGGTTAATTTTTCCATACGGAAAATTTTATAATTCAAAAATACTTACTATCTTCTAATCTCACGCAGATGAAGTCGCGAGTTAATGCTAGTTAAGTATACAGTGTGTTAGATTTTATGTGTCACAGCAAATATTTCGGCTATTGTATGAATTAGTAAAAAATGTTGTATATGAAAGTTATTAGATTATTTATTCTTAATAATGTGTCGAAATCAGAAAAACAATTGAACATCAAATAATTCAGATAATGCAAATAAATTTAACATTTTAAATGGAACGTACCCAGTATTATTACATATTCTGAAACTACAAGAATTTATCTTTACAACGATATATCACATGTTATACTTATTTCATTAATTAAAGGCGTAATAGAATAAATAACCGAACGCGTTGAACACGTACATGTAAACAATGTACCGACGACGCACACTTTTACCTTTGCATGTTCTATTAAGTAGAGCCGATGAGGCCGTGATATGCGCTCACTTGTTATCGCTATCGTGTCAAAGTGGCTAAGTAAATTGTTATTTGTTAATTTTCATCTCGTGACACATAATAAGGGATAGTTATTATTCTAATAATGAAAAAAGGATATGTTGAAAGTGTACATCAGATGCAATGATAATCCTAATGAAGCTTCTGTATTGTATCGAACCTTGTATCCAGAAAGGGTACAACCACATCCTCGCACGTTTGCAAGAATTGAACATAATTTACGAAGAAATGGATGTTTTAATGCTACAGTGCGAAGACCAAGAAATGAGCGAGCAGCACATGATGAAGATATTTTGATGTTGGCATATTTTAGAGCACATTCAAGAAATTCAATCCGTGAAGCAGTAGCCGACATAGGTATAAGTCATCACAAAGTATTTTTTATTCTAAAAAAACATCATGACCCCCCCTATAAAATTAAATTGGTTCACGGTTTAACAGCTGGTGATTCTGATAGAAGGCTAATATTTTGTAACTGGCTTAACAATAATCAACATTTAGTGGATGTCATTCTTTGGAGCGATGAATCTAATTTTAATAATAACGGAATTTCTAACAGAAAAAATTATCATTTCTGGGATACAGAGAATCCACGTCGAATTCGGGAATACAGGTTCCAACACAGATTTTCTATTAATGTCTGGCTTGGTGTATTAGATGATACTATACTAGGTCCTTATTTTTATCGCGGAACGCTTAATGCTGAACGGTATGCCAATTTCCTTACGACAGAATCCGAAGAATATTTGGATGATATACCTCAACAAGTGCGTCGTGATATGTGGTTACAACAGGATGGCGCACCTCCTCACAATGCAAGGAACGTCAAGGATATTTTAAACGAAAATTTTGGTGCGAAATGGATAGGAAATGGTGGCCGGCACGATCGCCAGACCTCTCTGTGTTGGACTTTTTTGTTTGGGGATATGTTAAATCAAAAGTTTATGTTACATGTCCACAAAATTTAGTGGATCTTACAAATCGCATTCATAGTGCATGTGCTCAAATAACACCCAACATGTTGCAAAAAGTGCGACGAAATTTAATAAGCAGATCTCGGGAATGTATTACAAACAACGGGGAGCAGCACTTTGAACAAATAATTTAGATGTTAGGTAGGCGTTACATACAATTTTATAATTAACTTACTTATTCACATATTGGTTTGTTCATAATGTTAAATTTATGTTGAATAATCTGTTTTTGAGATTGTTTTAATCAACACATTGTTTACACTATCTACGTTTTCAACACGATCAGTTATTTAGTGTATTGCGCCCAGTTAATTAATGAAAAACTATAACATGTGATATATTGTTGTAAAGATAAATTCTTGTAGTTTCAGAATATGTAATAATACTGGATACGTTCAATTTAAAATGTTAAATTTATTTGCTTTATCTGAATTATTTGATGTTCAATTGTTTTTTTGATTTTGATACATTATTAAGAATAAATAATCTAATAACTTTAATATACAACATTTTTTACTAATTCATACAATAACCGAAATATTTGCTGTGACATATAAAATCTAACACACTGTATATGTAATTGTTATCTAAAAGTTATTTATTTCAAACAAACTCCTCATCGAACAAGATCATCATCGAAGGCAACTTCTATTAATAAAATCAATGTATTGAAAATAATCTGTTTCTAAAATATCAATTATAACCAACGAAAAATAGTGTAGAAAAATGAACCACGCCGTGTATTTCTTAACACTAATAGGTACTTTATCAAACTAGGTAGGTAAACTAAAAAAAAAGTACCTAATTGCTCAAAATTGACTATAACGTAAAACAAAAAACGAGCGACGTATTATAATAAATAATAAAATTAAAAAACGAGCCACACACGCGCGCCATCAGGATGGCAGCTCATTAATTAAATCGTTACAAGAGCAACAGATACATCGTACCATAACCTGCTACACCGTTCAATAAATAATCTACAAGTACTGTGAATGGCATCAGAATAAGAAACGAGGAAATGCAAGTGAATTTAAATTAACTACGCGGTAGCGCATAACAGAGTTTAACACCTGGATCCGCGCTCATGATGGTGGTTTGTAGTAAAAGTAAAGGTAATTTACTTGAATAATTACGATGCGCGAATTAGAAATGACTATGCAGTTCTACTGTGCGAAATGGAGTTTTTAAGATGATGATGATGATGATAATAATAATAATAATTTATATTTGTCGATAAGAAATGTTTTGACCCAATTCAAAATTACTCACTTTAAAACATTTCGATCAATAAATGGTGAACGATACACTGTGGTTAAATATATTTTTTTAAACCGTCATTATTCGAAAACAAAGAAAAAGCTATTAATCAGAAGTTAAATATTTATCATTGACGTTAAGATTGGGAATAAATTATCAATAAGTGAATTGCTTTACTGTTGCAAAAAAACAACGTAACCGTGATCGCTACGCGCGGCTCGTAGAGCTTTTCGTATTTCGTACTCAGCTCGCGCTTAGCTTAATCAAAACATCACCATTTCGGCCCGAAAACTACTATTTCGACCAAGACCATTTAGACGACAACGTTTTTGAAAACAAACGGAAATAAACGGTATTCTATGTATTACTTGAGTACTACCATAGTGAATGAGCTACCATTTTTATTAATCTTCAAAATCCTAGATATTGTTGTGCCGCACCACAAGTTAATTGAAAAACATTAGAAAGATGCAAGATGCTAGAAAAATAAAGATAAAACAATGTTACCTAACCAACGAAAAATAGTGTTTGTAAAGGAATAAAATAAAGAGGTTAAAAGAGGTTTGATTTGAATTTTGATTAAAAATATATTATTGAATTGTTTTTTTTGTTGATATAAATAAAGAGGAAAAACATTTTTTTTAAGTTCAAACAATTTTGAAAATACGACCATCAATCGATTCTAATTTCAACCTGTTGTTTTTGAAACGATGTGATAACATAAATTATAATTTATTAACAATAAGATATGAATAAAACATGTTTAATTTGTAGGCTCTTGGACGAACATTTTTTCTTATGGTTGATTAAAATGATGAATCGAAGAATAGAATTCATTTAATTTTGACAAAAAAAAACAGTTTAAGGGCGAACAGAATTAATTTTAATTTGTCCTTCTTTTGTTTCCTTTTTTTTAAAGTGATATTTATAGATCAGTAAACGTTTGTTTTTATATAAACGATTAAAAAACACTTTCCGGATTATTAACAGCATTACTTTTATTACCACATTTTTATCGATTCTATAGCGATCTAAAAAAAATGCCAAAAATTAATTATTGAGATTCATAAAATATTTGGGAAATCCAACAATTAATTTCCTGAAAAAAATGATTAGGAAGGTTAGCGGTAGTATAATATTTTTGCTTTCCCTGCAGTGGTATCAAAAAATTTATGTAATTGTTTTGAAATACTTAATTTATTAGAAATGTAAACCAAACATGATTCAATTTTAATAAAAAATAAAAGTTTGATTTATCTAAACAAATTAATTTTTTTATTTCGTAGGAATAGTTTATAGAAACTTAAAGTTTTACTTTGACGTATTCTACGTCTACGTGTTGTACGTAAAGATTTCTCATCATTTTCCTAGACACCCTGTATTATAGCAGACTCTAAGCATTAAAAGAGGGTTGTTTTAAATCAGGGGTAATTTGCAAAGAATTCTGACGTTTATTGTGGTTAGTATAAAATATACCCCCATTTCATGCTTGTCTCACAAAGTGCAGAATTCGACAATATTTTTACACTAAGAACCTGGAATGGGCGCTTACATTCTAATGTTTTTTAATTTTTCTTTTATAAATTAAAAAAAAATTGTTTAATATTGAAGTACGTGTTTGCTAAAACAAACATAAGACGAAAAAGCCTAATTATGCACATCGAACGCTTGATAATTACTTCGCTTGCGGAGAAAAAAATTCATATAATTCTCGATCCCATCGCCATCTCCTGTTAGGATTTGACATAGTAGTAACAAATAGATGTAAGAATTACTCGAAAAAAAATTCGAAAAATTAAAACATGGTTTTTCGAAATATTCGCGTTTTAGCATTTTAATCGAAAAAAAAAATGTTTCCAATAATTATATATAGTAAAACGGTTATTATTTGCATTCTCTGCAATTTTCTAAATAAAATGTAAAAAGAATTAACTATCTAGCTCCAATATTAACGGAATTGCCATCAATTTATGCGTCGCCATGTTTGTTAAAATATGCGAAATTCAAATACGAATTTCTTGGGAATACGTGGGCCTAGAAATCTAAAATTTGGTACCTATTTTAAAATAACTTTATATACTTAATAATATGTCCAATTAAAAAAAATATATATTGAAGATAGTTGGTGACTTGCAGATTTTAGAAAATTTTGGTTGATTTGACATGGAATTACCTATAACGTATTTAAATTGTATTTAAAGAACGTTTCGATTTTATTAGTACCTGAATGACACAGGTTGTATTCGCTTATCGAACCTCACGTGCCCACATCAAAATATATTTTTTTTCCTATATCTATCTACTGGTGTTAAACGGTCAAATAATACGTCAGTATGTGCGCCCGGCAGTATGTGTACGTAATCGAAAAGCACCGTTAATAACGCTAATGTCTAGGGAGAAAAGCTAGACCTCTTCAAATATTTGATTTATACTAATTGTAAATAGTTTGCTTTTAAAATTCGAATTTATTAAATCTGTAGGTAGACACTTATCGGCCGTTAATTAAGTTTTTGCGTTTGAAATAATTTTTTTAATTTTTACAGGAAGTCAGATTGCGTATAGTATGTATGGATTCCACATTTTTGTTACTAACAAAAACGTCAAAATTCCTTTGGTTGATGATGATGATATTTTAATTTCGAATTATATTTAATTCGGTGTTAATAATACAAATGTGTGTCTATCTATACATATAGGTACAGATTTAGATTTAAAACGTGCCATTTTTTCTTCAAGCAACTGTAATCATTATTACTACCGAATATCTTTCTGTACAGGTTTATGCGGCGTGAAATTGAAATTTCACGAATATACGGATATTTTCAATAAATAAAATGCTCGTTAAGTTGAAACTTTATCGTAAAGTATTTGTGCTAAAACAAAGTTATAAGTAACAAGCAAACTCGAAACCGAACGAGAACGAGACCTAAGCGTTTTGGAAATCAAATTGTTAATCTCTTAATTCTTGTTGGTATTGTTTTTTTTTCTGATTTAATTGTATACATCTTAATAATATACCTAATAAAATATATTTTGCTACGCTTGCGTATACAAAAAAAATAAACTTTTATTTTATTAATAATCTATTTAGTTTAAACACGAACGCTGCACCATGCCCGTTAATTAAAACGGAATATTTTCTAAATTGGCCATCATTTTACAAACCTAATTGAATGTCCACTAGTTTAAAGAGTCGCGTCGCGTGCTTTTATTAATTAAATTATATTATTTGCAATAAAAAAAGTTTATGTCCTAAAAGCCATCGGCGATTCAGATAGCTCAAGATATTCTTCGTTTTATTAATCGATATCCTTCAATTGATCGATAAAAGGGTCAACTTTCATTTAAAAAAAAATTGACGTTAAGGGGAAAAGCGAATTTCATTACGTATGTTTTGTTTGGAGGACGTTTTCAAGATCATTCGAAGGTCAAACTAATTTTCTTAAATGAAAACTTCTATTTTTTATTTTCTATTCTTATTCATCGTGACAAAGTAAATCACTTTTGTATAAACGGTTTTTTTTTTTTAATTTAACGCATAGTTTCATAGGTATTTGAAACATAAGAAGTGATGAAAGAAATTCACGTTATTTCATAAATATCGAAGTGTGTATCATAAAAACAAAAGAGTAGCAAAATTCAATTAAATTATTGTAATAAATGCTCAGAGTAAAGCCTTTCTACATCGATGCACTTTAAAGTAAAACTTTTTTCAATATTTTCACAAGCATTTCGTATGTACTATGATATAAACCCGCTTTTTGAGGTAACCTTATAAAAAATTAGAGAATATAAGATTCATTATATCACCATAAAAAAAACATCTGGGAATCTCTAGATTTTTATGGGGTTATCTCAATCAATGGGGCGGTATTATATCAACACTCGACCAAAAAAGTACGTAAATACAATAAAAAAATCATTATACTAAGAACTGACGTTCATTAATTTTCGTCCGAAGTACGATTTCATCGATTTCAACGTATGTCCAAAGATTACTTGATGTTCGAAATCATTACCCAATGAACGTTTATTGATGTAATGACCTTATACATTGCTACATCGAATGCAGTTCATTACGTTAATGAATGACTGCTCCAATGAACAAGCTTTCTTTGTTTTAATAAATTAGTACATAGGTAATATGAATTTGATTTATAGTGATAATAACTGTGTTTATTAGTTTTATCAATATTCTTACATACATTCAATAAATTATTCCACTGAAATGCAAAGTTTGTTTATTGTATCGATAAATGTGTTCATTAAATAAAGGAATATTCTTGTATTGTTACAATGTACACTTCTATTCATATTAAAAGAGTACAGTTACTATTTCACATTGTAAATAGGACAATGTTTATGTATATTGTTTCTATAGTAAATTTATTTTTTATAATGTTTCAATTAATTATCGCTCGAATATACCTACATAGAAAATTTGATTATTAGTTCTTTATTGTTCAATATTGTCGATTGTAGGAAATACAAATCGATTTTTCCGGTGAAAAAATCGATTTGTACACGTTTCTTTGGAATTTGATATGTAATAACAAACACAAACCGTTTTTAGAAATATTTTTCTATAACAGTTCTAATATAAATATTAAATAAACGTCGTGATAATTTTTTTGCAATTATTTAGTTTGAGTTTTCAAACTGCACTGTCTTGAATTTATCCTGTTTCTGCGAAGCCGTTAATATTCCTAGATTATTCTATATATAGAATTAAAAAAATACATAATCAACTGTATTTATACTGTATATTAGTGAACTTACTCATAGATACGATAAATGTAGTTATTATTTCAAAACGACCTTACATTAATATGATGTTTTAAATTCATAAATTTTAAGTTATGATGTTAATGTAGAAATTCGTAGATACAATCAAGTATTGATTGGATTGACGAAAAAGAGTCGTCAAAGCAATCGAGATATCCATTAAATTATGAAATATGTTCATCAGTTTCTAATGAACATAATAACATTGGGAATACGAACATGGAAATTAAAAAATCAACATCTATTAGTAGTATTAATGAACTTTTCATTGTATCAATGATCAAAAAGTCAATAACTGGTGTTCATTGATATTATGAACAATAATTTTTTGAGTGAAGGTACCGACGAATTCAAAAAACATGCAGAAGTGCATACGAGATGTTTGTGCAAATATTGGAAAGCACTACTTTTACATAGGTACACAATTAGGCGTTTTTTCAACGAAAAACATTCAATACAATAATTCAATTGAATGTTACTACTACTATTTTGTTTTTATGATACTTTTACTTTCGATACTTATGAAATAGCGTGAATTTCTTTTATCGCTTCTTACGTTTTAAATATCTATGAAACTATGCGTTAAATTAAAAACATGATTTACACAAAAGTTGTTTATTTTGTCAGTATAAAAAAAATAGAAAATAAAAAATATAGGTTTTCATTTAAAAAAAATTAGTTTAACCTTCGAATGACCTTAAAAACGTCCTCCAAACAAAACATACGTAATGAAATTCGCTTTCCCCCTTCACGTTAATTAACTTCCATTTGAAACATTTCTGTCTAAAAAGCTTTGCTTGTGAAATATTTCGCATTATCAACTTAAATGTGCCACCCGGTATGACGGGCGATGGCGATTAGTCATTTTTATTTAGTGGCTAATAGAGATTTCCCGCGTGAGTCACGCGCGATAAGATACATTAATCACGCAATCGAAATTAATACCATATAAATACTAAAGTAAAAAACCATACACGCGAAAATAGAAATATTAAACAATAAGATGTTCAAGGTGGAATGTAGACCAAAAAGATAAAGCCTAATTAACATAAATAGAACAAAACCACTAATTTAATCGAAATTAAAAGCATAAAAAAGAACTTGTACATTTTTCGATCGTTCTACTACTTAAATAAAATTTACACACTCGCACTTATTATTTAATAGCCTCTGAAACCAATTTAAATTGTCACGCACTAATTACACTTTTTTTTTAAAGAAAACCTTCTATCGCAACACATCTCTCTCTCTCTCTCTCTCTTTCTCCTTACCTATAGTTTAAACAATTAAGGCGAAAATTTCGAACTCGTATTTTCTTTGATGATAAACAAATTTAGCACTTTATGGAACTGACCTATAAAACAAAAGTGCGCCGTAATCGTGTGAAATGAAAATTGCAGAACTTTTAACCGGCGAGATTGTTCGTTTCCGTTTGTTTTTTTATTATTATTATAAGAAACCGACGTAATTAGTGCTTACATTAGTTTTTCGTACAATATTGGGTCCGTTGGCGCAAATCTTTCAAATTTTAAAACTACTAAAAGGTTACCTACTTCCCAATAAATAATTACACTGCGTTCTGCTTCTCTAGAACTCGTTAGATATTCACTTTTTCGTAAATATGTTTTAGAATAACTTGCTGATTTATGAAACGCAATGCACACTTAAATGAATTTTAATGTGGCCCTCAAATTACCACGAAACTAAAAAAAAAAATAAGCGAGGCGAGTAAACGAGTAGAAAAATGAACTCGGTTGAACTTACTGTATATTACAAGTAACTAAAGTTTACAATAATTAGAAAACGCTTCGATAACGAATTATTTCCCAGCAATAAACGGATCGTGAAAAATTAACTCTCGTAACATAATTGCGAGATTAGATGGCGAGACGCGCCTATCGCGCGGCCGGTCCTTCGGTAGCGCACATGAAGAAGAATTAACGTGGAAGAACAACGGGAGCTCTTAATCAAGTAATCAACCCAAGTTAGACAACAAGAGCAGGGTCGTAGCTCAGTCGCGCGGTACCTTCCAAAGAGGACGAACTCTCCAAAAAATTTAACCTGCCAGTGTCGGATTAATTTATCGATTAGATAGTTGGGTGTTTAAAAAACTGATTTTATGGAAATTAATTAGTGCAATAAAAGGTGAGAAAATTAATTTTATATTCAAATACCTAAAACGATTTATCCGATTTGAAATAAACTAGTGCATGTTAGCCATGTAATGGACAAAGTTGTATCAAACTGGTATTTTTTTTTAAATCTTTCAAATAGCGAACGATATTCGTGTAGTGTCATCTGTATATTAATATAAAAGACGTGCCTCGTAAACAACCTTTGTTTTTACAATCGCCCAAATTATTTAAACAATTTATTTCGAATGTACAAATTAATAATATACCCTACATAGTATTTATTTTACAATCAAATACTGCAAAAAAACTGCAACTATATGAAGAGGTTAGAGCTGAAACCGCCCAAGTGCATTTTTAGATCGAATTTCGATTAGATCACGTGGTTATTCCGATTTTTGCATCAATTATGATCAAGAGAAAAAACCATTGGGAACAACATTTTAATTTTATGTGCTACCAATTTATGTGCAAGGGACCACAAGCAACTGAAAAATTCAGAAACTCGGCAGAACATTGCATATTTTTCTAACGGCCCAAACGCCGGTGTTTACGGTTTAGCGTCATTTAAACAAATAAAGCCTATCGCACGCTATTCGTCCCAATATCTCACAAACTATCAAAGATATTTAAAAAAAAGTTAAGACGCGATTTGAACTAAATTAAGAGTTCTAAAAAATGGCGTTAATATACGACAAAAAAAATTTGTTTTTAAGTCTTCGCCAAGTGCTCTATTTTTTTCAAAGATAAGAAGAAAACAAAAGCCATTTATCGATTTCTTTTATTTTCATATTAACTTTTAATAACCCTGCGAAATAAATTACATTATCAAATTTAAATGGAAAGCGCAAAATAATTTATAAACTAAAAAAAAACTTTAAAGGCTTATATCTCAACATTAACTTGTTGGTTTTTTTTATATAGACATGCAAAAGTAAAAGATTTGTTGAATTAAATATTGCGTTCACATTCCCATTTTTTTTAAACGTTTTCGTTTACACAATGAAACGCTCTTAAAGTGAATAAAAAATGGCAAATCTCATTATCAATATTATCATAAGTAAAATATGAACGATCACTAATATATGTACGTGCAAAAATTTCCAATTAATTTTAACTCAGTTTAAATTACCTATAATTACATGTATTTTAAGACGACAATAAAATGTGATTGTAGCAGGAGCGTCAATTGTGAGCAACTTTTTCTATTTTTAATAGAACACCTTATATAATGTACGAATGTCGATCGATCTTTTCAAAACAAATTCAACGGTATAAAGTTTAATAGGTTTATTAGCTGTTAAATAACAATATATTCGATAATAATCGAAATTATGGCAACAAAAAAAAAGTACTTAACAATAGTTTAAAAATGCTTGTGTAACATACGTAATTTCAAAAAATTAAAACTGATTTTGTGTGTCCCTTTAAAAATCTAACGGTGTGAGACCGGGTGTCTTGGCCGAACACTCCATTTTACCTCTCCCTCCCATCGATTAATTGGAAAACGTTTGTTTTAATATTTTTAACCCATTCAGATGCAGTCGATTGGAACTATTTCGGTTGCCATTTCCTGCCTTCATTAAAATCTGAATTACTACCTAATACATCGCACATTTCTAATAAATTAAATATTTACCTAACATAAACTTGTGATTTCTTTAATACTGGAAGCTAGATTTTTAATTTTAACATTTCGACAAGATCTAACGATATTAATGAAATAGAAATACATATAACATGTTCTATTTAAAATAAAAACGTCAATAGTAATTTTGATTCATCCTGTACATTTACAATAAAAACGACCTCGCTGCTTCATCCAGATTTTGTTATTAGCATGCACATAAAATTGTGTTAAAATATGTTAAGTCGTTTAGGAGACGATTTGAAACATTTAAAATTTCTGGACATCGTGTATAATCATGTTGAGGGTCTAATATCGGAGAGGTGGATGTGCCAAAATTCACGTTTTTTTACGTTATTGGCGTATAATAATGTACGGAACATATGCCACATTAATTGGTGTACTTGTAGTAAAACAAATAATTAAAATAATTTGATTTACAAATGTTTTTCTTTCCACTTTTGTAGATTTCACTTTTCATCCTCGGCGTGTTAAACGATTTATCATTACTACTAAAATAAAGGGTGTGTTCATGAATTTCTTCTAATAGTTCATAATTAGTATTTTAAACCCTGCAATTTCAAATCCAAAAGTACAAATCCAAAATTTCGAAACGTTTCTAAATTCCACTTACATTCTAAAAGAAAAATAGCGGTTCCTATAAAACAATAATTGCTAGAATATGGCAACTTGTTAAAAATAAATTTTAGACTCACAATTACGTAGAATAGTTGAACGATTTGTAGCACGTAAATGAATCAGAGACGTATCATAGGTAATTTATTACCGAATCATCAGTACTACCTATAATATTTATTAAAACCGACATCGACATCGGCTCGTATTTTTATAAAATTTATTTCACCAACAATTGATTTTAGCTAGGTTGCTGTTCGAGGGACTTAAAATAGATCATAATCAAAAGAAATCTACAGAAATAGCAATTTAATTTTACTGTGTCTTCGTATTAAGAATACGAATAGTCGACAAGCCATAATTACCTACCTCCCGGAACTAAGTTTTTAATTAAAATTATACGAACCTGAATTTGTTTCGATTTAAAATAATTCTGCGTGATACTTAAACTGCGAGACCAACAATGTTATGTTTACAATTTGATTCGCTACATATAGAGTATGTCCCCGGAGTGACTAAACAAGAACCGCTTTGTTCAAAACCGCAAATAATTTCCAAAATAAAAATCAGATATGCATTATTGGTTATCGATAAAATCGACTCCAATTTTGACAGACTATTTCTTCAAAAAGACAGACACCCCGTACACTCAACGGCGTTTATAAGATATTAACAAACCAACGTGTAAGTCGGTAACGAACCGATAGATTAACCAACCCATAGTCGTCCGATTTAAACCCTCCATATATTTTCTTATGGGGCTTGATTTGAAACGAAAGATCTTCATAAATTATTTGTTAAACGACGTAATTGTTAAGGGTGTTACACCGACAATGTTTAAGATGTTGAAACTAAAGTTTATAACTAAAATATTTTTCACATTTTCCCAACGTTCGCAGTAACGAATATAATAATAAGTATTTGATATCTTTTTCGATACCAAAAAGTAGAAGAGAACACACATAATGCATGTAACATCCCTTTTTTGTCTTAAATTTGGAAAGTTGAAAACACAAACGATCGTTAACGTTGTGATAATCGTAATTTTCCTTGACTTCTTCCTTTAGCTTGTTTTTCCGCAATCGAACGTTCCGATAAAAAGAAATGGGCTATACGTTTTGAATAATGTTTTTGAGCTTTCTTTTCTATAGTAAAACCTCGAACTTTCGGTTGGAAAATGACGTGTCAACATAAGTTTGCCGAGCGTTAATCGATGGACGAACAATAAATATGGCAAAGTATGCCGTGGTGGAGAATGAAACTCGAGGTACAAGACATCGTTTTCTCGACCACCAACGCCTAATTGAAATGCGACGCAATTAAATCGTTCCATGTAAGCGTTTCAAATACGTTACGATCGAACGTAATAAGAATAAATTAACGATATCATTAGCAAGTATAACCGAGAAGGCTAACTGTTAAAATTAGCAAGGCAGAACAATGGTCTATTGTTAGTTTCGGTACCTATAGGAACGAAAGCGTAATGCACATTTAGACCGCGACGTTTCTGGAATACTTATTTAAACCATGTTCCGTTTTCATGCAAATCGTTCCGCATTTTAATCGGTTCGCGGAGATCTCTTTATGTCGTCAAAACCGGGCCACTCCATTTAACTATGGCTTTTATGTAGTACTCGGTTGACAGAATCGTGCATTTCATTTTAAGTAAGTATTTCTCGACTTTTGACATTTTGATATTATTTACGACTTATATTCCGCACGTTTCGGCCTCTATATCTATCTAACGGTGCTCCTTCGGAAATTCGAACAGAAGCCATTATACCAATTAGTATTCGTACACCCCATCGAAAACTTTTCGCAAAAACAAACAATTTTCGGAGTAAACAAACAACTATTCACTACGATTGCATAACGGTCCATCGTTAAGATCTCCCGAACTATGATGGCATTATATTTTTTATTGGGACATGGGAACGTTTGCGCTTTTATTTCTGAACTTCTCGGCCGCGTTAATGAATAGTATCGAGCAAATGGCTGCAACTAATTTATTTAAATTCGTTCCTTTGTTGGAAGCGGAGAAAAAGTTACGCCATTGTAGTTGCCGTACAGCTACAGGTATCCCATTAATAATGATGATTAGCTCGCTCGGGCGAAGCACTCGAGAAGTATTGTTTACGTTACAATAAAGAAACGTTTCGTTTCGGACATTATTTGATGCTAAACCATAAAGGCGTCGCGATCGAAAAATTTAAACGTCGACACTAATGGATTGGCGAGTCCATTTTGGAGTTTTGGTAAATATTGATTGTGCAAAAACATTTGGCGTGCAAAGTTGTGTTTACCACGATTATACGCCCTCTAATCATTACCGAACCAGCAACTTTACACTGTCTCATTACCGACAGTAACGTGGGGGAGAAAAATCTGGTTTATTACAAAAGAAATAACGATCAAGTTAAAAGCAATCGAAGAGCAGTCTAAAGAAGATAAAACGTAAAGTAGACGTAAGCTTCCACGGTCTGTGTGCGCCTGGCGTCTATTGGATTTGGACCGTGTCGACGTTCCGACCTCAGTGCTATATAGAAGACTATTAGTGTTCGAGCAGTTGTCTATCTAAAGCTAATTAAGGGAACATTAAAAACCTGTCGACGATTTAAATTTTACAGGCGAACTATAAATCATTAAATTAAATATCACACGTTTAATTACGAATTTCTTATATACGCGAATAAATAAATCGAGATATTTTTGGTGCTAACGACTTAAAACAACTTATTATATAGCGAAATCATTTTACTGCTCCTTTTTATTGTATTATTACTCTAACTGTAAAATGTGAACATTTGTGCATTAGGATTTAATAACATTTTATAGCCAAATTCGCGTTTTAACTTTCTCATTTATACCTGCATATTAATGACTAACTTTAGAAAAACGTGTCGGCACGTAATTTCGTCGAGTAACAATAAAACAAGAAAAAAAATTATTAAAATTTTTAACGACCTACTTCTTACGATCGTTCATTTTACGAAAAAAAAAAAACAGAGAGTGCCCGGCAATCTGGAACGTTTAACAGCGCGTATAGATAGTTGTGCTTTTATCGTGGGCACGTCTTTATTTATCCCCATACTGAATCTTTTCACGTTAAAAAAGTTGACAAACGCTTGGACAACGATTCTCAATATCAAAACAAGACAGTAGTAACTTTCGACGTCCCACAGGGTAGTAAGTTGGGCATTATTGTAAAATCTTCGAACGACCGCAATTGATTTAAAATTTCAATTACCTCTTCACCTAGTTCCCGTAAATTGGACCGAAAAATATCGATCGTTGCCGCGTTATAACTGCACCGCTTCGGTAAAAAAAAAACGCAATCACTACCTTACTTTGCCCCGCTAATTAATTAAATTCGAAGTTATCTATTATGTTCGTCGACTACGTAACGGTTCGATGCGATTTTTACTTACATTCACTTCGCGAACTTTAAACAGAAACAGGCCGCATGTTTATTTGGTAAAATTTAAAAAAAAAATCGAACAAACAAACAACAAAAGACAATCGGTATCGATTTAAAAAAAAATGATACACACGCTTCCGTTATTTACGCGCAATTATTTGCGAGCGTAAAACGCGTTCATTCATAAGAATTTAATTAAGATTACTCGAGTGATTAATAATAAAGAACCGTAATAGTGTTTTAGTAGCAGCCTGTACTGATGACGAGATTCGGAGGTGTCCTTTTGTCTTTTCTCCGATCTCGACCGCTAGATCGCCAAAATATAGGTCGTTCATTTTCGGTAGGTCGTATATACCGGGCGTCCCGAACCACCCGAACCACCCAATTATTTCGTAAACGCGACAATTTAGAAGAAAATGTTTCGGATAAACGTTGTAAGGTTATAAATTATGCATCAGATAGTGAAATTCGTACGACCTTGAACAGCGTTTTCGAGGTCACACTGAAGGCCACCATCAATATTTTAAACGGAATCCCCTATTTTTCGTTGCATATCCTTTTACACAGCTTATCCAGAGAACTTTTCAAAACGCCACTTTTCAAGTTATAAGGCCTGAAGTTTGATAATAATACAGAAAAAATACCTAGTGTATCATATCGAGAATTTATATCAAAAGGACGTAAAACCAAATTGAAATTTACAAAAGAAAAAAAACAACATTTATTAATCCTTTTTGAATTAAACAGATAGGTACATTAGTTTGATAAGTTTTCTCTCGTACGTCGGCGCCGTTTATTTATTTGTTTTACTATACGTATATGTATACTTATTAATATAAATTACTATACGAGAATAACGTAAAAAAGTGAATTTTGACGCATTTGACCCTTTGATCCACGACATGACGAGCGCCGAAAAGCGAATATTTTACCCGAGTGTAAAATATTCTTTCATTTCTTTACATTAGCTATATATTTTTAAGACAACCATCACGATATACCTAAAAATAGTTAGCTACAAGACGTCTTTATGACTAAATAATGATTTCGTCGACAAATATCAACGAATGCGTGTGAAATAATTTCGCACAGGCTAAAAGGTTTCTAATCGATTAACCGAATTTAATTGCCATGCCTTAGATAATAATTATATGTATTTGTTGGCAATGGTTAACTTTCAGTAACAATTGAAAGTGTGAATTAATGAATTTTTCATAGTGGTAGTCGAAAAATGCATTTTTATTGGTAAATGGAGTGCTTTATAAACGCGACAAAAAGATACAAATTATTTATCGCAAACGTGCTTAACTCAAAAGTATTAACGGAAAATATAATAAATATAAATCGGATTTAAACACGGTATACTTTTTTCGTTGCCATCGGCAAAAACTAGTGTTCTTATGGGAATAATGTGCGTTACCGTAACAAAAGAACGTCGAATACTATTTTACTACGAAATCCGTGAAGCGTAACTTATAAATAATAATGTTAAGTTTTTATATAGAGCCGAAATTGATACTGTTATGCGTGGTTAGTAATTACTTCCGTAAAACTTAGGTAAATCTACCATCATTTAAAATAATTCGACCAACTATAATATGATAGTTACATAAAATCATTATTATCGAAGCGTGCAGTTTTAGCTATTGTGGTACGAAAAAAAAAACAAATATTACGGTCACGGCAGTTCCATCAGCAATAAAACGACGAAACTGTATAAAGTCTAAGTTAATAGTTCGCTTCATAAATAATTCATCGGATATCTCTTATTTACCAACAATAGGTGATTCCGATACTGTTACGCGGCGCGTTGTCGAGTATAGACAGTAAAACCGGCATAGAACGCAATAAAATATAAAATAACACTATATTACCATAAAAGAACAATGAAGACATTGCCTGAATTTGTCTTGAATATAAAGGATAACGATTTCTGCGGCAATTTGATTAAATTTCGTCAATGTCGCGTAATACAGGTGCCCGTTATTCCCTATAAGCGGATTAATTACATTTTTTTAAGCAAACTAAAATAAAGTACAGTCAAATTTCTCTAACAAGGACTGTTAGGCAGGTGAAAATCTCAGAAAAATTTGAAACTTTGCAGGATTGTAGTACTAATCAACCCTAATCCAGAGCCGTATTCCGTTCGTGCTCTTATGCGGTTTAAGAAGGTGAAATTCACCCTTGAAAATTGGAACTTTTCGATTTTTCTTATTATCTCTGGAACGGCAAGAGCTATCGCCGACAAACTACATATTTTTTTAAATGGCTGTTCAAGACCTATATTATGATACAAAAATTAGTGGACGTTTAGCTTAACAATGCTGCCGCTGCGATTGCCACTTGTCTGTAACAGACTATAAGAAAAAAATTACAAACTTCTAAATTTTTCTTTCTATTTCGTACCTTTTTCTCGTTATCGTTTTCTCTCTATGGTCAATTTCCAGCGTAGATTCTTCCGTTGACTACGAACTAGTATTATTATTACATACCCATACCTATGTAAGGTAAAATTTCATTCGCGAAATTGGACCGTCGAATGTTTTTTGAAGGATGCCCTAACCAAGACCCTAACCGAGTCCCTATCCAAGAGCCTAACCAAGCTCGATTTTCAGAGAACTTATGTTAGAGCTTAAAGGTCCATGTATTTACACTTTATAAATACACGGGGAGTTAGTCGACAAAGAAAACTCCTACCTTTCCTCGTCGTATTAATCCTTTTAGAGAACACAACACACAACACTCGCGCACTCAAACATTTGAATGCTCGTAAAAATGTTGTACTCCGTTTTCGTGACTTATGCTCGGGCCTACATTGTAGTACGCGTTGAGAGCTTTCAAACAATGTATGGTTCATTGCCATCTTCAATTGGGCCCAGCTCCTTATAAAAACCCGTAAGGTCCTTTCGAAGGGCTTTTAAAGTGTAATTAAATGCAAATAGGTAAGTAGGTACTATAATTTTGGTTTTTTACCAAACATAAGGACCAAAAGCAAAATTTAAAAACTAAACATTCCATAATGACGCAGCTGGGTGTTAGTAACTTTCAGTGTTATTTCGAGCTTTTTCCCGTGCATTTATCGAAGTGCCGTTATCGAAATTGATTTTTATTTAACAAAAATTAATTAGAAATTTTATTAGAACAACACATGCAAACGTAAAAGATAATCAAAAATAAAATGAATAACAAATAGCTACTTACGACTTCAACCCCTACAATCGTTTCTGTTTACTATCGTAGCAACCTAATGGAATGCCAGCTGAGATAACGGTACTTTTCAAAACCCACCAATATCACTTGTTCAAGTTTAAAGAGGAACTACTGGTTTAATTTCTCGGACAAAAACACCCCCTCTCCCTCAAAAGTAAATTTGCTCAAATCAAAAAATGTTACTAAGTAGCCTTTTTGTTTTTAAATGCTTCCATTACAAAAAGGCTAGAGGAGGCATTCGTATTACGGAAAGGCTATGAATTATCAGCCAATTTCAGATATACACGTTTTTTCGACAATAAGGCGGTGTATTGTAAAAAAAGCTGATTTTACAATTAACTTACATAGACATATATTTATTTAAGATTGAATGTCAATAAAATAGGCACAGAGAACTAAAAAAAGCTACTTCTTAAAGTAAAAATAGCTCTTATTGCAAATATTTAATTATTTCGGTTTCTATAACGACGCTAGCAAAATAGAAATTGGCGCTTGCTAGCGCTAGGTGTCAACAATAATAATCCGTAAAAAAAATCAAGAAAATCGAACACGAAATTTTTCGTTAACTTGCCCCCAATTGAAATGCGAATAGTTACTAAACCAATTTGGCGCTAGCTTTTTGCGAAGTGGCGCTAAAGAGCGCTAGGTCTATTCTACTTAATGCGCCCTTTAAACATTTAAAATTCGCAATGGGGGTTGCGTTAACTTGGCCGCCCCCAAATGTTTTTCGAAATATTTCGGTTTCGGTAGTGGCGCTAGCTGGCGCCAGGTATGGTCGACAATAAACAACAAAAAAATTAGAAACTCAAAAGTACTTAAAACCATTAACTTCCCCCCCACCTTTGACCTACAATAACTGCAGAACCAAAATAGCGCTAGCTTTTTGCAAAGTGGCGCTAAAGAGCGCTAGGTCTATGTTATCTAATGAGCTCTTTAAACGTTTCAAATTCGCAATGGGGGGGCTAGCGTTAACTTGCCCCCCCCCCCAACTGTAATACCGTTTTTTGGCGTAACCGTTATGGCGCTAGCTCTAATTTTTGGGCGCTAGTTAGCGCCAGCTAATTGTGCGTTTAGCGCAAAACGCCTTTTCTTAAAATTGTAAATGGGGGGGGGGCAAGTTAACGTACCTTTTGTATTGTAAATGTTAAACAAAATGTTCGACTAAAAATTCAACTTAGAAAATGGTGTTTTAATTTAAATCTCGCTTTAAATGCTTTTGACAATGAAATAATTCGAGTTAGGGAAAAATTCAAGTATTTGTAAATACTTTTTTTTTGTGTAACCGAACGACGAATTTTATAAAAATGCATACGTATAGCTTATCCAAACCTATATGATGTTCACGTCATCAACAAAAAGTTACTAGATTGTTTATTTATAATTCGGTTTAAAGTTTAGAAAATGATATATTCTATAGATGATTTATTTGCGCACATATTAGATGCTATAAAGAAAGACTACAATTTATTATAACTGTCAAAATACAAGGTACGAGGTGACAGCACTACGTAAAACGTCATCATCTAGTAACCTTGTATTGATGACGTGAACATCATATAGGTTTGGATAAGCTATAGTAAAACTCATAAACAAGCAATTAACGATAAGAATAAACAGTTTTCCACAAAATCGAAAATTTTCACGAAATTTCATTAAATCCAGATTGGAAGCATGAAAACTTGGGGAGAAACAATATGGGGAAATATGGATTCGTTGTTTTGGGATTCTCTGGGCAATAATCGAAATTTTACCATCAAGCCCAAGCTTTCGGGTCATCCACAAAATTAAATTTATTCTCGTTTTAAAGCTTGTCACGCCAATGTTTTCTTTCAAGATTGAAATCCTAAATCTTCAAAAAAAAAGCTAAGTTTTCATCTAAATTTTGGAAAATAATAAACCCACCCGAGGGTGTTGTTGATGCGACCTAAACTCAACGAAACAAGAGCCGCCTAAAAGCAACATAATAACGTGCCATCTCCCTCTCGCATTTTAAACAGAATTTAAAATTAACTGTCGCTCGTGTTAAAAACGTATAAATAATGGTTGTGGTTGTCCGAAGTACTCGAGCCGAACGAACAGGCTTCGCCATCGCGGCCTAAGCAACAGTTCCGTTTCATCGAGAGACGTTCGAAACAATCTCCATGTTCATAAATCGCACCCTCATCGAGAACATCCGGAAACTTTATGGCACGCGTAGCGGATTTCGCGCACAACGTTTTGGACTTTCTCTTGGGGCCTTTAATTTTTCAATTATCTGCACTTCGGCAAGAAATCGACACCAGATTTTACGCGCGATACAAATATAAATACAAATTATTTCCGCGAGTTCGCACGCGGTTGTGAATTAAAAAAAATGAAAGAATTTTATGAAAGTAACTGTTTTAATAACCATTATTAGCACTTTATTATCTAGTTCCCAACATAATAAACCGCTAGGTTAAATTTAAAAAATTGAGAATGTTGTCTTTATTAATAAACACGAGGCGTGCATAAAGGTTGTTGGTGAAACAAATGCGAAACTTAACCTACTTATTGCTTATTGGACCAACTAATGCCGTTCCATGCACAAGATGGCGTCAAGAGATAAGCCACCGATATTTTCCGTATTAACTGCAAGTGCGAACACGTCCTCATCGTTATGCCCTCGAGTTTCGCGCCAAATTCTCAAACTATGCACGACTTTCGGAAAAAGTCAACGTGGAAAACGCAAAAGGGAGATTAAACGGCAAAAACTGAACGAAAACAAAAAATTAACCATAGAAGAAATCGTCATTTGTATGATCCATTTTGCTTTTAAGTATCTACTATTTTTCCTCTAATTGGTACTTTTCGTTTAATTCCCTTTTTAACCGAATATATCTCCGTTATTATACAGAAGCCGAAAGGTGATTCTGATTTTTTTCTACTTCCCCAAAATTCTATCGACCGCATTTTTATTTGCAATTAACGTAAAAGCGTGCTTCTTAATCTAAATTTAATTTTATTAACTATCGAAGAATCCGCTTTTATTTATTTCTGGTTACGCTCTTAATACTTAATCATTATTTATATATTGGAGAGGCAAAGTAAATGTCTACGTTAAGTAGATTAATTTTTTTTTAAATTAATTTTCTTTTATTTTCATTTACTTTTCAATAATTGGAATTTTTAATAATATTTCTGACGTTAGTCGTCAAAATCAAATAAGTATTTTGTTGAGAAAAAAAAGGTAATTTTCAAGTAGGTAGTTATTAAAATTAAATTGTTTTGATTTGAAAATAAAACGTTATAAACAATATTTGCTAATCAAAATTGATCAATTCAATTACTTTTAAATATGACAGCTCCATTTCTGTTTTATTTAACTGTAAGAAAATTATAGACCTTTTATAGTCGCCCAAAACGTTCGTGTTATCGTTTAAAGCGTTTTGCAGCTTTCAAATTTAACAATGTTATTATTAAATAATTACGTATAATTACTTTCGTTTTATTCCTTAGATGTAGATAGTAAAACTGTTTATTAAATATTTAAATAAAACGGCGGGAGTTTACAAAAAAATATATATCGGAGACTATTCACAACTTGTTTTATTAAATTGTTGAATTTATTTTTAATCGAACACCATCATTGAGGATCTTTCGATGTTTATGATTATTATCAATATTATTAACGCTAAATCGGTATGGAAACAGTGATGGAAACATTAACAAAGCGACTGTGAAACAAATCATAAAGGCAGAAAGAGCGAGTGGGTGCTTGAATCAAATAATATGGACCAACAAATATCTAAATGAAGAAACAGAAGAACGTATATATAAAGCAGCAATAAGGCCGATATTGACGTATGCTTCGGAAACGATAGCAGATACAACAAAAACGGCACAAAGGGTTTTAAGAAGAATTACGAACAAAACCTTGCGGAACAGAATACCTAACGGCAACATACGTGAGGAATGCAACTTCACACATATAACAGATTGGATTTGAAATAGAAGACAAGAACGAAATAGCCACATCGATAGAATACAAGACGAAAGAATTGTTAAAATAGCAAGGATAAAAGACCACGAGACGTAAGGGACGAGACGTCCACATAAGAGATGGAAGGACAACCTATAAAGTATCAAATAAAACAAGCAGATTTGCTTATAGTAAAGACGAAGAAGAAGAAGAAGAAATCGGTATAAGCGTAAAAAAACGTAAGTATACGGAACGCCGCGCGCGCCGTTTATGTTTTTAATACAAAACAATTTAATTGATCAACGACTTCACAGAAAAATTAATTTTCTAATAAGCACATGGACAACTTAAAAAAAACTTATTTAAAAAAAATAAAGTTGGTGTTATATCTCTCAAAACCCAACGATTGTTTCGATAATTTTATTCGATTCTAGACAATAATGCAAGTAAGTAAAATATATACCTAGAAAATCTTATTTTTCTTCTAAAATAATCAGATAGATAGTTATTTTTAACATGGTGAAACTTTAACCGATTTCGGCTTTTGCGGACATTTTCCGAAGCCGACTAAGATAACTAAAATTTCTCAACGATAATGGATTAGCCTCGAAATTTTGCCCAATTTTGTTAATTTAACCGAGTATTTTTTTGTGTGTATACATATGTATTAATAAAACGTATTATTTAAATTAAAAATCCTAGAACCGCATTTAATGTCTATAATAAATAGTAAAAAATCACTGACCTTTTCCATGAGCAGCTCCACAGGTCCTCTTTGGAAAACCTAAAACAATTTTTAACCATTAGAAACGAGATTATCACAAGAACACCGTATACGATAAAGTTCGCGTAATAACTAATTATTGAATAATTTAAACAAACACCTTTTGGTAAATATTATTTTAATGTCTCTACAAAAGTTCGTTATATGGAAGTTTGACTGTAATAATTTTTCAAATATAGTTTATCTTTCGAGCACCATCGCGTGCCGTAAGTTGAAAATCGCCGGTACACATGAAGCCCATATGGGTGTCCACTATAAAGGAACTTTATTGTACAACCAAATCGTAATTACGAAGACAGTAAAAGAGGTTCATTCAGTCCCGTTGTTTATTAGACCTATGCCCATCATAAGAAAAAAAAACGACAACACAAACATAAAAACAGTTTCAAAATACCGATATTAAAAAAAAATAATAAACCACAACCCACTAAATGTTTACAAATACAGTAGAACCTCGTTTATCCGAGGTAATGTGGGGAAGGGGTACCTCGGATAAGCGAAAACTCGGATAACACGGAAGAAATAGAAAATTCGAAAATCTTAATTATTTTCTCATTTATTTAAGATGGTAGAACAAAATAAAAGTATATAAGTAAAGTATAAAGTATATCAAAATAAAAATAGAACGAACTTAAATTATATTATATATTTTATTTAAATTTAATTTAATCTTTGGGCTAACGTGGCTCGAGAAAGTTCGTAATAGAGCACTGTTTTAAACTGCTAATTCGTTTTTTTGCTGCAATATCTCGCCATCGTTTCATCAATAAAAGGTCACTTGCATTACTTTCCGGCTGTTCCTCGATATATGCAAGCGCTATTTCAAGCGCATTCAATCCTTCTTCGTGGCTGACTTGTGGAGTTTCCTTCGTTTCGTTGTCTTCTATATCATCTGCGATTTCTTCTCCAGAATTCACGAGATGGCCGATTTCATCGTCAGTAAGTTCCTGTTCATAATCGTCACCGTGAATCCATTCTTCAGTATTGCATCTGTCGACGTCTTCGCAGCCAGGGATTTGCTTCATAATACTATGTAGATCTACATCGTCTGTAATTTCATCGCTTTGATTAGTAGAAGGCAAGATTTTTACCCATGATCTCTCCAGCGTGAGCTTTCGAACAGCATCCCGAGCTTGAGCTGACCAGTAAATCACACTTTTCATATTTATTGCAAGCAAACACTCCTTGATGGTACTTCCGGCGGTGCTCTTCTCTAGAACTTCTTGCGGTAAAAAATGCCGGTAATTACGTTTGAACGTCTCAAGTACGCCTTGATCCATTGGTTGTCCAATGGAGGTCACATTTGATGGAAAAAATTTGACAGTGATGTTTCCACTACTGAGAATCGATTCGTTCGGGTGCGATGGAGCGTTGTCGAGTAACAGAATCGCTTTTCTAGGAAGACCACTTTTGTTTAAAAATCTCTCAACTGAAGGAACGAACTGCTCAAAGAACCATTTTTGGAAAAGATCGCGAGTCATCCATGCACTTTTTTGATGTGCGTAATACACTGGCAAGGCTTCAGGTTTAATGTGCTTAATCGCTCTGGGTTTAGCCGATTTCCCGATACACATTAGCGGAAGTTTGTGTGTTCCGGACGCGTTACTGCATGCTAAAATACTGACCCTTTCTTTAGTCTTCTTGTACCCTGGTGCCACCGCTTCTTCTCGTGAGGCCAATGTCTTAGAAGGCATCATTCTAAAATTTAAGCCAGTCTCGTCGCAGTTATAAATTTGATCTCGCGAGTATCCTTCTTCCGCTACAAGTTTCTCGAATTCTTCTTTAAACTTTGTCAATCCACCTTCATCAGCTGACATTTTTTCGCCACAGATACTTAACTGACGAATACCATGTCTCTTCTTCCATCAATCCAGCCATCCGCAACTTGCAGTAAAAGTCTCACTTTCATCGGGAAACTGTTTCGCAAGTATCATAGCCTTTGCTTGTAGAATGGGCCTGGAAGATAGATAGGTAAAGAAAGGACATTTCGGGAAGAATTTATTTGCGTATGGTATTGATGAAGAATCTTCAAACTTTGCCGTATTTAATAAATTTTTTATGCTATGAAGCGTACTCACCTGATACTGGCAAACTCTTTTCTCTCATTTGAGTAAACCATAGGAATAAACCTTTGTCAATTTTATCATACTCTGCGGGTTTCATCGTCTTACGACTTGTGATCGCATCGCCAGATATTGTCGCGAATCGTTCCAAACAAGCTCGATTTCGACGCCAATCGCCCACAGTGGTTTCTCCGACACCATAATCGGCCGCGACATTCCGAATAATTTCTCCTTTATCTAATCTTCTTATTGCTTCCAACTTCTTCTCAACACTCACTACGACTTTTTTCCTCTTTTGCGACATGGCAATGTTCATCCATTGATTGTTGAAGACCAACTGTTAATTTTTAGCTCGCAGTCAAAGAACGCACAAACCGTGTTATAATAACAAGTTCAAACAAGAAAAACAAAGTAGAGATCGCAAAATTCTACGCGCGTACTGCATCGGCATAGCGGCTTCATCCGTTTTATCCGAATTTTTCCGTATTATCCGAGCATACACCTCAATTAATGCGGAGTGCTCGGGTAAGTCCGTTGCCTCGGATAACGCGGAGGCTCGGTTGATCGAAGGCCGTATAAACGAGGTTCTACTGTAAGTAATAGAGGAAAGTCGTGCAGTATCGACCACTCTACCGTCGTTTTGTTTTTCTGCTTGTTGTCAAGTAAAATTAAGTCAAAGAGTTTGCTTTAAGTAATTGTTCTTTTGTTTTAATGGAAAAATGTCCACCGAAAATAAAATCAACGCGACTGTACAAGCATTTCTCTTAAAAGAAACGTCGCCTTATAAAAAAAGTTAAAGAAAAAAAACTGGCTGCTAAAAAAAATTGCAAGCAGAGAAAAGAAAAATAGGTAGATAGAGAACTAATAAAAATAAGTGAAACGAAGATAAAAACACACAAATGCAAAACAAATGAAAATGCAAAGAGGGCATTACACTTGGATGAAGAAGTGACAGAATAAATAATTTGTGGAGAAACGTTTTACGAGAAGATTGGGTTCAACGTATTCGGCGTAAAGGGTTGGGCGTATATGGAATGCGCAGATCAAGAAAATGTGAATTATTTTACTTGTGATATGTTTGTAAAATGCAACGCTTTTTACTAATAACCCTCGTTTGCTAACGTTTAAATTTTTTTTAGTGTTATTAATCGTTTAAATCTAAAAATTTACCAAGAAAATGACTGGTCGATACTGGACGCTTTTTTATTTGATAGGTAATCGGTTTTTATAGGTAATTAATTTAAAGGAAATATACTTTATCGGGTACTACTTGCGGTATAAGTACATAAGTTTATATTTAATGTGGTCGGTACCGCACGACTCTCTCCTAATTGAAGTTCTCCGTATTTTTTAAATTCTATTTAATTGCGTGAGCACAAAAAAGGCCGCTTCGTTGATTTTTTAATTCAAATCGTCATTTACGAGTAGGTACCTAATTATGACATAAAAGCCGGCATTTTTTATGGACACTAGAATAGCATAGTTGGACGTGCCATCAATACAAAGACAATTAAAATGTTTCAATTTACAACCATATACGCATTGTTTTCCCATCGTCCTCAGCATCACCACTTTACTGTTCGTCAACGTTTATTTTTTTATTGTTAATTTTCCAGTCTGTAAATCGACAGACATGCGGTATTATCGCGCTCTCATTATAACCAATATGCACGTCTATTAAGCTGACACAGCCACTACGGCACAATCGAATGAAACCTATTTAGAAATTTAGTGCTAATTTGTTGCTAATTTGTTGCTCTATTCCCGATTTTGTTGCTCCAGCCGTTTCGCCAAAAACCATAAAATAAAAAGAAAATAAAAAATCGCAGAAAATAAAAAAAAAGTAAAAACGAGGAGGTATTTCTAAACTACTATTTTGTTGCTAATTTGTTGCTCTATTGCCGATATTATTGCTACACCCTTAACACGAAAAAACCACCCCCACACCAACTGCAATAAAACAACTACTTAAAAATTTCGATTTTCTTGATAAATTTACTGTAATGAATTAGTTGCTTTACATTATATTATATCCCAATTTTGTTGCTCCACCCCTAATACGAAAATAACTACCCCTAGTACTTAAAAGCCAGCACAACACCTTAAAACTTAAAAAATATCGATTTTTTCGATAGTTTAGGCCTTTATGATTTAGTTGCTCCACGTTCTAGCATATCCCGATTTTTGTGCTCCACCCCTAGTACGAAAACAGCCACCCCTAGTACTTAAAAGCCAGCACAACACCTTAAAACTTAAAAATATCGATTTTTTCGATAGTTTAGGCCTTTATGATTTAGTTGCTCCACGTTCTAGAATATCCTGATTTTGTTATCTCCACCTCTAGTACGAAAACAATTTCTGGTAATAGGGATCCACGTTAGGAAGATGTTCGCAAAAATATGTATTACTTAAGGTATTTTATGAACAATTTATTTTATTTAGTATCAGAAACAAAAATGTATTATTAATGATTTAATGATATTTTCGCCAGACGTCATACTGAACAATATCGTTTAATATAACAGGCAGTTAAAATTTTATTAAATTGCGTGTTATACGTATCTGCTATAGAACAAAACTGTTCTTTAGGGAATAAATTATACATGAAACAATTGTTTTTAAATGTTAGGTAGGTATAAGTGCAAGTAGTTTATATAATATATTGAAGAATTATTATCTAAGGTAGGTATTTTAAGAGTATGTTATTTTGTGTTATATCGGTGAACTATAAGACGTATATTTAATTTAAATATGTCCTCCTTTATCTTAGCTTCGCTGATTTTTGGAAATTTTTCTTTTATGTATTGAAAACTTCTTTCACCACGGTCCATACCTTTTATAAAATTCATTATCAACCCTAAATTTATATGCAAAGGGGGCAAATCGATATTGTTTCTATCCACAAAGCTTTCATGCAAAATATTTTTTTATTAAATATTCCCAAAACTTTTTATGGCTAATCCGTAATTACCTCATGTCATTATAATTACACTCTCCAGTGGAACTTAAACTTCATATATTTCAAAAACTCCACGTGATAGAAAAAATTTAAACGCAGATTTAAATTCAAGGTGAAAAGTTTCATAAGGATTACCTAGTTTAGTTCAAGAACCAAAAATTCTGTTTAGCAGTGTAATTGTTAATTGTTTACCATCGTTTGTATAATTGTTACCACTGAAGATAGCCCCAAACAAAACCGAAATATATGGTTTTATTCATTTAAAGTTGTTTATATCGGCTTATTACCACTATCTTAACAGAAGAAATAATACATTTTTGTTCCTGATACTAAATAAAATACATTGTTCATAAAATACCTTAAGTAATACATATTTTTGCAAACATCTACCTAACGTGGATCCCTATTACCAGAAATTGTTTTCGTATTAGAGGTGGAGATAACAAAATCAGGATATAGTATAACGTGGAGCAACTAAATCATAAAGGCCTAAACTATCGAACAAAATCGATATTTTTTAAGTTTTAAGGTGTTGTGCTGGCTTTTAAGTACTAGGGGTAGTTATTTTCGTATTAGGGGTGGAGCAACTAAATTGGGATATAATATAATGCAAAGCAGCTAATTCATTACAGTAAATTTATCAAGAAAATTGAAATTTTTAAGTAGTTGTTTTATTGCAGTTGGTGTGGGGGTTGTTTTTTTCGTGTTAAAGGTGTAGCAATAATATCGGCAATAGAGCAACAAATTAGCAACAAAATAATAGTTTAGAAATACCTCCTCGTTTTTACTTTTTTTATTTTCTGCGAGTGACTGTGCTAGCTTAAGTGTTAAGTTAGCACAGTCATGGTTTTTGGCGAAACGGCTGGAGCAACAAAATCGGGAATAGAGCAACAAATTAGCACTAAATTTCGAAATAGGTTTCATTCGATTGTACCGTAGTGGCTGTGTCAGCTTAATAGACGTCCAATATGAAAACCTGTTATCTATATAGATGATGAATCGACAAGAAATACGTTGGGGAAAAAAAAGAGAAATCGCATGAAAAAATAATGCGCGTTTCAAAAGATAAATAATTAGCACTAATACGTTTCCATCTCATTTTTTCCATTAAACATCATCATCGATAGCAGCAATCGCGTGCAAATAAAGTATCATTTTTTACATACGTATATTTTTACGACCGCTTCAATTTTACGCGAAACCGGCTAAATGACATAATATTGGGTGTAAATATAATGATGTAACCGCACGAAGGATTGTCGTTGACCGCATTTCTGTAACTGTACCTATTTGTTTTTTTAAACCCTTTCCGAAAGTACCTACCTAGATGTACGTTTAATGATAATGATCGACGTTAAATTATTTTTCCGCATTTCTACATAGATTTTGAAGTGTTCCGCTACTATTACAAAACAAACGTGTCGATAAACGAAACTCCATAATTAAAATACCATTTAAGTAGATGTCTACAAGAACGACGTGTTGTTAACGTAGGTCAGTGGGAAACGCAGTTAACAAAGCCTTGGGGTACTCTACAACTTACACGTGATTTCTTAGATCAAGATAAGTTTATCTCGATATGACCATAAATAGTTGGGAAGTATGCCGTATCTAGACTATAAGAAATGGGCGAAAAGACGGCACGTGCAAATTGCAATAAATTTGCCTTCCGACTAATTGTAATGTAGAATCTCGTTTGACCCATCACATGTGAGAACCGTTCTCGAATTTAGCGATCACGATGATCAATCATTTTTAGATGTTCAATAAAAACATCGCAGGTCTGGAAAAGCCTCCGCTTGTTTGAGAAATTTGTCTCGTCACACAAGTACCTTTTTTAACGATCAGTTCGGTCTTCAGTTTCAATTGTAGAGCGTTTCGAGAAAAACGTGAAGACCCGTTTACTCGTGAAGCGCCGAATTTAAATTTATACAATTTATATGAGAAGTGGTGTTTCGAATGACAATTTTTTTACCATTACAAATTTTTTGAAAGAAAGAACGTAAAAAAAACAAATGGACGTGCTGGTTTTGTTTCAACAAAAAAATGCGATCAGAGTTGTTCGGTGTTGTGTCCAGTGCCGATTATTTCTTTATAATGAACGTCACTCGTGACTCTATTTAGAAATTGGTTTGTTAAAAACGTAGATAAACAAAATATTGCGACCTTGTTCTAAGCGTTTACTTCCTGCTCCCAATATTAATACAAGTCGCACTAGTATTCATTGTTCGGTCATTTTCTTGTTTTAAATTTTACTTTATTATATAATTATTTATTATGATTTTATATTTTGCACATTTCATCAATCAAACCATATTTTATATCAAACTTATTATTTACGAAAACAAAAAACTGAAACTCGTCTCCTAGTAATCAAATACACTTACTAGATATCTCCGTATGATTTTAGCGTATTATAACACACTTTACATTCACACAACCTCAACAACCTTTAGAATACTCAGCACACGTGCAATTGCCGACAAAGTGGATAATATCAAAACAGTTATCATATGAATATGTCTTTTTTGTAATATTGTATATATCCACGATGCTCAATATACTTGGTTATGCCTTGTTTTGGTCGATTCATTTTTTCCAAGTGAACATGTCTGCTTTTCATCGAATTTGCAATATTCTGGGATCTGGTTTTCGGTACTTCCGAGTACAGGAATTTATAGAACCCCGATCGATAACTCTGTAAATCTATCAAAAAACGATTTCGTCACAAAAATGGACATGTTGTCTGAGTTTTGCACGAACGCTCCTCAAATATGCGGTCAGTAAAACTGATGTGTAAACACAAAACTGATACCCGAAATCGAAACGGAACGCGATGGTTGGAACATGTAGCAAACGTAAACTAAGAATTGAACTGACCAATAAACAAAAGCGTTCAGTTCGGTTGAGTTCAAAACTAAAACTGAAGACTGAACTGATCGTGTAAAAGGCCTCTAAATGACACGTGATTACTTGGTCCACAGGTTTTTGATTTCGACCAAATTAAAAATTTAAATTACGATAAAAAATTAGTCTCCACGTGTGGTACGAATTTCGTCATCCAAATGAGGTATGAAATATCAACTTTGTTTAAAAAAAAAACAGATAAAGGAATAACAAAATCTCGTTTTATAATAGCAAGTAATTGAGTACCCATGTAGGTAGGTAACAATACCTTGTCTCGATACGTATAAGTGATAATTCCCAAGAATTTACAAAGCGTAACGAGAACTTGATTGTAACAACCAGTTGCGTGGAAAATTATATAAGTTTTTGTATAATAAATGTATACGAAAGTATAAATAAATACGCGTGACTAATAAAAGAAGTAATTTATCTTATTTATTTCCCTTGATAGCGGGCAGCTTATATCTTTCACGAACGCAAGACTACCTATGTAAATTTTTACCACCAATTGCCATCAATAGCTTACTTTGGCAAAATTATTATATTTAAATTTGGTCTGCCGCTAAAAATCACGGCGATCACGTGCCTGTGACGTCTCTAAGTAAATTTGGGTTAAAAATCTATTTTTTGCAATTTTAAGAACCATTATATCACTTCCGATTTTACTGGAAATGAAGTCAATTTTATTATTAATTATTATATATTATTTTATTATTAAAAAGATTTTTTTTTCTCTTTTCAACGATATAAACATTGTCATTTTTATTTCACCGCCTTCTTATAAAAACTAACAAAATCGTATAACTAACTGAATAATCAAATTACCTTCAGGTAAATTTAAGATTAAATTCAACAAGTAGATACCTTTTTCTGTATTGTTATGAAAATTCTCAATAAACACTGCAATTGTTTTGAAATTGATAAAGCTACTTTGTTTTAAATAATGAAGAAAAGCTAATTATGATACTTATATTAAATTAGAAATCTATTACAAAAATCAAAAAACTGTTTTTCTGTTTACACTTTCGGCTTCACTGAAAATAAAGCAATTGTATTTTTTTTTAATACAACGAATATTTTTTAGCTTATTACATAAAACTTTATTTATTTTTTAACGATATAATATTATAAACATTGCCATTCTTTTTTACTAGAACTATACTTATAAAAATTAAATTTAAAACAAATACTGAATCTATATCTATCTATCAGAAGGAATCAAAGAAAAATACCTGTTGAATTTCAACTTTTTGCCCGGATAATTTAATTATTGAGTTAGTTATCCGATTTTATTAGTTTTTATAAAAAGTCGATGACAAAAACGACAACGTTTATAATATCGTTGAAAAGAGAAAAACAATCTATTTTAAATACATTGAAAAATAGCATTATATTTAAAATAATAAAATTGACTTAATCTCCGGTGAAACTGGAAGTGATATAATGAGTGATATAGTGAGACGAAAATGAGTTAGAACTAAGCAATTTTTCAACTTCCAGTACCTACAGCAGCTGAGAAACGGTGCCGAAGAGCGACCATATGGTAAATCACATGTGTACATGACAAACATTGTTGCAATATAGAAATACATATGTAGATATATATTTCTATAGCTGCATCGCGACGTCTGGTAAACGACAAGAGAGGGAGCACCAAGCTATACGGTGAGGATGCCGGTTGACTTCAACAACATCCTGTATAATCCGTGCAAAAAATCCCATACGATTTAATGTTAAAAATACGATAGTAACCTAAGAATTTTGTTACAGGACCATGGACGTAGCAATTCGCGAAGGCGAATTGAAATTGCTGATATTGGAAACGCCCTGCGACGTAATTTTAAGCTGTACGGATCGGAAACTTAAAGCTCACAAACTTATTTTATCGACAGCGAGTACCGTTTTGCAGGTTAGTTCAGAAGCATAATTTAAAATAATTAAAAAAACTCGAAATCTCGAAGTCGATATAGATAAATAATAAGTAGTGTCGTACGTAATCTACAACGTTGATAAAGTAAAGAAATTTTATCCCGACTCTTTCCCCTTCTCGATTAAACGATTATGTTTAGGTATAGAAAATGTAATATTCACTTGAAAGAGTATGTAATTTTACATCAGTATATGTAAAAAAAATGTGACGTTCCATTTAAAATAAATATGTTATTGTCATTCTAATTTTGAAGAGAGGAATAATTTTTTTCGACTACCCTGTATGAGTTGGACAATAAATAAGCAATGCGTTCGATACATCAGTGTATTCGTAATTTACGTCTAAAGTTTTCTTTTCTTAAACTAATTTATTAAAAAGATATGATTTTTTTAACACAGTGTTGCGTTCGACAAAATCTCAAAAAAAAATTTTGTTTTTCTCAAAAACTATAAACATCAAGTGGATATCACCTTAATACTTTTTGAGTTAAATTTACATGCTTATGTAAAATATGCAAAAAAAAAGTAGGACTCTTACAACCGACAAACTTTTATCTAAATTATTTTTTTGTATTGTACCTAATTTAGACTTTATCGAAGGATCCCAGAACTCGTGGACACACTGTATATAGGTACTTATACCTTATTCGTTTGCCCTATGCAATAGACATGAACAAGAGCTATTGCATATAACGTGTTTTAGAATCACGAGGAGATTCGACCCTGCGTAACATGTTGTTATCGTGAAGGCGACTCCTTAATCGCGCATTCTTCGCTTGCATTTGTTTATGTCTACTGCATGGGTTTGGCGAATGGAGTATAGGTATGTTTCGGTAGAAATTCCAACTAATAAAAAGAAACCTAAAAACAGCCCACTTTCTCAACATATTTTTAATTAACCCGAGTTGAAGATCTATACGCTTCCGCACGTTCCTCTAGCAATAAAAAGGCTTATAAAAATTTTTAAATACGTTAAACGCTACGGTCGTTTAATCGTAAACAAGGTAAAATATTATAGATCGATTTACGCGTAAAAAAAATCCTCGATATTCCGAATCGATGTCGATGCCGTTATTAAAATACGTTAATAAAATTTCCAGATACAATAAATTAATAAACAGGTATTCTCTTATTGCAGGAGTTATTGTTGCAAGACACGAACGATACGGCCGTTTTAATTTTCCCAGATGTCCACGGAAGCGTAATGTCCCTTATACTCGATTACATCTACAACGGAAACGCGATCGTTCCCGCCTATATCTTATCGGACTTCCTCGGCATCGCCGCCCTTCTGAAACTTCACCTAGACGAAGATTGCGCCACTTCGACGACGAAAACGGAAGCGCCCGATCCTGATGAAGTATGCAAAAAAATTGTACGTAAGGTACCGGACTTGATGCCGATACCGTCGTTGCAGAAGGGCGGCGGCGGCGGCATCGCCCTGCGAAAAGGGCTCTACAATCGAGTTTTTCCCAGCCCTTGGTGTCCAAGAGTGGTGCCCCTGTTGGCCGATCCACGCGAAGATTGTTCCGTTACTAGTGAAAACTTGGTTAGTATATAGTGAAATGCAATAAAAATGACTTTCTAGTTATAATTGGATAATTGACGATTTAAACGGCCGATGATTTGGTGTGTTGTTAAATCTGTCCGATGATTATTTATGGTATAATTAAGTGCCTCGCGTTTAAACCTGTATATTTTTAAACTTGCCGAAACAAATTTTCGAAGCCGCTCAGGGTCAGGAGCAGAACTTTTTGCTGCGATAGTCCAGAATTTATTTTTTAGACTAACAATTAAACTAAAAAAAAACCAGATCCGATCGACTCTATCCGTACGTATACTAAAACGATCTTTCGATTAGTTATTTTATGTTAAAGACAACGTGCGCGGATTGCGATAATAAGAAAAACACGCAGCGATCGGCAAACATTTCTACAGTAGTTTATCGAAAAAAGAACTCCGAAGACCTAGTCATCATAAAATCTCGATTTATCATCCGAAGTCCTCGAAAAACCCCTTAGGTATTATAAGTGCTTACGAAAACAATTTTTAATAATCAATTACGTGGGCGAGAAACGCACCTCCTGTTAGAGTATAGTATTCGCTAACAAAATTCCGTTACAACGATCATCTAACAATAAGTTGCTGTCGTAGAAATTATAAAGGTTTTAATAACGACACAACAAACAAAATTTCCACCATTCTTAATAATTACGTGGATAGCATCTCTAAAGTCGGGTCAAGATTTTGCACACGTTCAATTTCGAATGCCTGATTAGATTTCTCTTCAAACAGCTGTCAAAATATTAACAAGTGCGTCCTCGAACGTGAGCAAATATTTGGAATATGTAGTGAAGAACATACTACATCACATAGTCGTCCTAATAATAATTTGAACGTCGCGTCGTATATCATTTACGACAACCGCTATTTCTAACAACATCGTTTACGTCCTTTTAACGTAAAAACGTTTTTGACAAAAAATTTTCGATTTCAGAAACGCTGCGTCGAAGAAAACGACACAAATAACAATTTCCAGTTGCGTTCCCAACGACCAACAGAGCTCACCACCAAAAGTCCGTACCAAAACAACACGGTCTACCTTTTTCCCACGGTTTCCGGCTCGTCCAGCAACTCGTCGAGCTCGTCGCCAACTCGTGCGGAAGCGAACGAAAACAAACTGTCCATTTTAGAACAGACCTCGTCTATTTGCAAAGAGGAGTCGGAAAAACGCAACGATACCGGGATCGTTCGTAAAGTTACCGTCATTTTGAAGACGGACGACGGCAAAGAAAACAATCTACCGTCCCAAACACCGACAGTTCACGTCAAAACGACAAAAAAAGAACTCAAGCCGTTTAAGTGCAACGACTGCGGCAAATCGTTTAGCCAACTCCGAAATTATAAGTATCACAGGCAAGCTACTTAAATCGAACGCAATTTGGCGACTACATTTTAAAATAAATATTTGTTTAGGTCGGTGCACGAAGGCACGAGGGAGTTCGCGGCGCGTTGTCCGGAATGCGGAAAAATGTTCAACGATCGGGGCTACCTCAGCAGCCACCTGAAAATACATCGCGATCGAAAAGAATACGCCTGCCCGCATTGCCCTAAACGTTTCAACCAAAGGGTGGCCTACAACATGCACCTACGAATACACACCGGTGAGTTGTAACGTACGTCTAACATTCCAATTTCCTTTTTCCGAGACGACCGATTGCGCAGGTGTCAAACCGCACGAATGTCCGACGTGCGGAAAGACGTTCTCGAGAAAAATGCTGCTGAAACAACACCAACGGATACACACCGGCGAGAGGCCCTACAGTTGTCCGGAGTGCGGGAAAAGTTTCGCGGACAGATCGAACATGAGCCTCCACGCGAGATTGCACACAGGTCGGTCGGTGCGGCCAATTTAAACCAATATAAACTATGTTATCGTTGCAGGTATTAAACCTTACGCGTGCAACTTGTGTACGAAAAGCTTCACGAAAAAGCATCACCTCAAAACGCACATGAACTTCCACATGGGACTGAAACCTTACTCCTGCCAAAAATGCGGACTGTCGTTCTCTCAGAGCAGCAATATGAGAACGCATTACAAAAAATGCATCTTAAAGTCGCCCTGACTAAAAAGAAAAGACGATAAAAAGCTGAAAAACTGTGATATTCATATTTATGTACTACTATTTATTTACAATATTTTTCGAATAAACTTTTTTATTAGTAAAGTTAAAATTCGCAACATCACCACAAATCGCCAGTGCCTAAGGTACGTTTAATTCTCGGTGGTCCCGCAAAACTGAAAATGCGCGGTACTTACGATAACCTGTCGTGATATCTCGTTCAAGAATAGTATCTAACTTCCGTACAACTCTGTTTTTCACACAAACCCCTCACTAAACAAACGTGCCCCTAATTATCCATATACGCGGTTTCCGTGAGGTATTTATGTATAATTACGCTACAACGCAAAATGTGCGCTTTATTCTAAATTCTACCATAGCTAATTACTGTATATATTAATAACTAACAAAACAGTGGAGTAATGCGAAATTCTGAACAAAAAAAAAACCTAATTGAGTGCATTAGAAAACACTAGCCTAGTTGGAGTTTGCAAGTTTTTCTAATTTTTAGAAAAATGCTTCGACAGCTTGCATTGTTACAGGCAGGCCGAAGCACGTAAAAGTGCTTATCCCTCAGATAAATTTCAGTGGATAATTTTCCCTGATTAGGCAAATTTTTTTAAGTTTTCCCAACTTTCCCTCTGATTAATTTTATTTTCTCTGACTTTTCAAATTTGTGGCAACCATTAAATAATTCGCAGTAAAATTTGTACAAATTATAACGAGGAGGAGAAAGAAATAAAGCAAGCCAGATGCATATTGTTGCTCCTCAGGTATGCTCCGTTGGAGCTAAAGGAATAGTTACTAAAAAATACTCATGACAACTTAATTAACACAATAGACTCGTAAAGCCTACATTTCAAATACACACAAAGATATTATTTAAAAATTGTAAAGTGACAGCAAAAGAGGGTAAATGGTCAAAATTAGCATCAGAACGACCACGCAAAATCTTTCAATATGGATTATTTTAAATGGACTGCAAAAAATAAAAAAAATTCACACTAAAGGTGTTAAAATATATAGACTAATCGTAAACTATTTGGGAGCCCTGAGATGGCACACATTTTGTTGTACCTAACAATTATTTAAGAGGACTCAGTAGTACCGTGAGAAAAAATCTTAGAGAGAGCACATTTTTTTCTAAGTAAGACGGAAATATTAGGCTACCTAAGTAGGGACTGCAATCAAAAAGGGTACGACGACTTCGAAGTGATCGTAACCTTGAAATTCGTACCATTTTTGCCGAGTTGTCGAATAACGGAACGACGCACATGGTGCAATTTTGCCATCCCCTTCAATACTATTATTTAGTCATGCAATTTTAAAATGATGAGAATGAAAAATTTAGTAATTTGTAGTTAATGTTTACTCGTACAATTAAATGAAATTTCTGTAATAATATGAAATTATAATGCTGATAATAATTTAAGTAATTCGCTTTCTTCTGGAAATGTGGTTTCATAATTTGAATAGATATCTCATAAAAACAGTTGTGATATAGGTAGATATTAGCTCCATTTCGCCAGCCCCCCCACTTTTGATTTAGGGGTTGAAACTTCGTCAGTCGTTAGTGCTACGTTAGTGCTGGTTTGTGCCGTCAACCCCGTCGTTAGTGCTACTCTCTAAAGGGGTGAACTGGCATGAGCAAATAAATAGCTTCATTTCGCCAGCCCCCCCACTTTTGATTTGGGGGCTCAAACTTGGCCAATCGTTAGTGCTACGTTAGTGCTGGTTTGTGCCGTCATCCCCGACGTTAGTGCTACTCGTTAAAGGGGTGAACTAGCATAGAACTTAAACAGCTGCATTTCGCCAGCCCCCCCAATTTTGAATTACAGATTGAAACTTGGCCAATCGTTAGTGCTACGTTAGTGCTGGTTTGTACCGTCATCCCCGTCGTTAGTGCTACTCGTTAAAGGGGTGAACTAGCATAAGGGGCTGGCGAAATGCGAGCCCCCCCCCACTTTTGAATTGGGGATTGAAACTTTGCAAATCGTTAGTGCTACGTTAGTGCTGGTTTGTGTCGTCATCTCCGTCGTTAGTGTTACTCGTTAAAGGGGTGAACTAGTATGAGAGGCTGGTAAAATGCGAGCCAGTTTCGAGTTGAAAACTAATTTTTTTTCATTTTGCTCGTTCAACTTCATTTTTTAAACACGAGTCTAGTATGAAAAGCCGCGACTTGTAAACTAAATAGGTAATTTTTTTTAGCCTAAGCTTGCCTTTTAAACGGACTCGTGCAATAAAAACACGCCTTATGAAAGTTGTTCTTTTAAAAATATTATTATTTTGTCATTTAAATGCTGGTTGCCAACCTCATTAATGAAATTGAAGGAAATAAGGTACCAGAAATATTTTATTGTTCATTATAAACAAAAATAAAAACATGATGTTTCGTAAACTAACAGCTTCTTCAGATGTTAGCATAAACAGAATCATTATACCTAAACGGCAAAGAAATGCAATTACTACTAACTAAACTAGTTACACAAACATATGGATAAATATACATATACTTATGTACATATGTACATAAATACTAAATTTTAATTTTGCAAAAATATAGAATTATATTAAAAACATTGTTGTAAAAATCACATGGCAAGAAAAGAGTACAAACAAACAACTAATATCTATAAAAAATACTTATTTACATATTAAAAGATAAAAGAGAGAAATTAAACACTCGCCGAAAAATGTCAAATCATATCAATTACAAGCTCAAAATTATATAAAGGTATATAATATATACTTAATATAAAGGTATACTAGGAAAATAATTAAAATAGACGATTAAAAATAAATATGCCCAAGAGTAATAATAAAGAAGGTCATAGGAAGTCATAGGAGTTATAATGAAACTTAAATTAAAAAGTTAAAAAAAAAAAGTTAAAAATTCTCTTACGCCTGTATATACCCATAAGAATTTGTATTTACAAAAAAATGCTTTGAAAAATTTGTAAGATTAGAATATCTTAAATTACATTTCGTTTAGTTTGCAGTTTTTTACTCATTATGGTATACATTCGTTTATTATTTATTTATTTATTTTATTTTCTCTTAATTTTTACGAAGAAATAAATATTCCTTGGATACCTTTATCAAATATATTTCAAGGATGGCAGTTCTTTTTATTGTTAGACCGTGTAACGTAACCAATGCCATTAACGGTCACAGCAAAGTATCAAAACGAAACATTACAAAATTATTTTTAAAATTCATATTACGTTTCTGTACGAGTTATGCTACATTCTGCGTTGGACCTTTATTTATTTGCCTTTATAAAAGTAATCTAATTTAGTTTTCATTTTGTGTTCCAAAACCGTCGTCTTTTTCCACATAATCTATTTTTATTTTATTTACTCCAGTCCAGACAGTCGAAATACACTTCGTTTTCTGAGTCACACGCAATTGCCCCTCTATTTGAAAATATCAATCATGAAGTTGGTTAATCGTATAACTACCATCTTTTTGGCATTTTCAAAATGTATTTTTTTTTTATCGGATGGCTTCCTCCGGTGTAAGATTTAGCTTAAAAGTAACAAAGGGGCATTTAATTTCTACGATACTTTCAGTTTCTCGCTGAATACCATTCGGTGATGCTCCAAGATAAAATTTATCTGGGTCAATAAATAATCTACATGGTTTTCTTTTCAAATTAATGCTTTTTTCTAGTTCTTTCTTCGCAACATTTTCGTATGTATTTACATGTTTTAGTGACGGAAAATGTATTGACAGCGTATTATACAACAAATGTTTTACTGTATTTGCAGTATTTGTGGTTTTTTAATTTGAAAATTTTGCAAATAATAATAAACACTTATAAAATACTGTATGGATAACTCTCCAAAAGCGCTATAACAACTCAATAAATATCAAACAAGACCGGTAAGTGGCTACGAGATAACGTAAGACATATCGACAATAATTTTGAAATTCCTTCCAGAAACTACCTTTTTCTACTATTTTTTTTTATAAGCGATTAGAGAGTTGTACCTGTGGGATCAAAGCTTTTATTATGGTTAATTATGGTTCTACGAAAATGTTATTTTACCAAAGCGAAATCTGGTTTTGAATAAACATAATAATAATTATTATGTAGTAAATTATCAGATTATCGGTTATTGAGTAATTCAGTGTAAAGTTGGATAGTGAATAAATATGTATCAGTAATGAGCTCTTGAAAACATGCGATACATATACAATAAAAAAAAAATTCTTTCAAGTCGGTCAAGTTAAATCGACCATCTATTCGACAACAGGGTAAAATGCGAGCCGGTTAACTTAGGGTCTCTTTTACGATCTTGTGAATACTGACTTAATTCCTGTCATAAATTACCAAACTCGGAGAGAACATTTAAAATCGAACCGAATCAAAAAGTTCCGCATCGATAACGACGTTGTTTATTAAAATTTTAACATTTGGTTTGCACCGATCGATTTTACAAAAATATATCTACAGGTTGGCTTAAGCAAACAGTAACTTTTTGGCTCCATTTATACTTGCGTATTTACCTGATGATTTTACATAGTTCAAAGTTAAAAATCGACAAAATACAAAAATCAATTTGTAGGCAATTGTCTAAGGATAAAATAGATACTAGAATCATTATGATATCTTTTCTATAACCGAAGATATGGGTGCGGAACTTAACATTGGAACTCCCATAAGAGAAATAGGTACGGATGGCTCTTAATGTAGATAACTAGAGTGTTGATTATGAAACTGGTCCTTATAGGAAAACCTATTGTACCTACAATGTCAGTTGTACGTACAACAATGTTGCATGAACAACATATACTATATATACATTCTGTGTATAGTATACTATATACCAATTGTTATAAAAACTAAAGCAAAATTACTACATAAAATGATAAAGAAAATGCTACTGTGGTCTCTTGAATTAAATCATCCCCAACTAAGAGGGAAAAAATGCATTAACAATAAGAAAAATCCAGAGTTCCTCAAAATCACATTATCAATTATTTTGCATAGCCTCTGCACATCAGTTTTTTCATCACAACTTTATAAACAAAATAAAAACCCTGTAACTACTGAAAACGTTTACAGGTTACACTTGATTCGTGCCACAACTAAACTGTTTAGTCGAGTTGTGCTGTTACACCAAGATTTCACATCGACTAAACAGTTAGTAGTCGCAGAGGTAATGCATACACTCGACAGTTCGGTCGAGGACCGGTCCCGCACTGCATGGGTGAACAGAAAGGCCCTCGCCTTTACTTTACATCGAGAATAAATAAATAGAAAAAACAAGAAGAATATTGCGTTCCTACATTATTCGTTGGCAGATTAACGAAAAGGCAATTTCACATGTTGCACTCGGAGTTGCAACAGTTTCCAGACAAGTTTTTGGTGTACACATTAGGTATCGAATAAGCATTGATCGAACCAACTTTACGATACACCATGGAGAAGTGTATATATAATTGATGCTCGGCTGTTTAGTTGATAGTATGTGCACACCCATATGAGCCTGTAGCTTATTGATGAACAACTACATAGCTTATCGATTAAAAATTGTATGTATGCATGTAGCTTTATTAATTTTTATTTATTTTATTTTCTCTTAATTTTTACGAAGAAATAAATATTCCTTGGATACCTTTATCAAATATATTTCAAGGATGGCAGTTCTTTTTATTGTTAGACCGTGTAACGTAACCAATGCCATTAACGGTCACAGCAAAGTATCAAAACGAAACATTACAAAATTATTTTTAAAATTCATATTACGTTTCTGTACGAGTTATGCTACATTCTGCGTTGGACCTTTATTTATTTGCCTTATTTAGACCTTTATTTATGAACATCCTCAAATAAAAGACCTTATTTGACGAAAACTAACTATTTTTATTTATTTATTTACAAATGCATGCAAATTTATTTCCATAAGTCGAACTACGGTTGAATGTTCCATATAATTAACCTTTAAAAAGTAAGCACATTTAAGAGATTATTACGGCGATCGGCGAAATTGTTCTAAGAACATTATCTAAGAATTTCGCTGCATAAACAAGCGCAGTATAAATATTTTATAGTTACGATTTCAGTTGAAAATTGGATGTCGTTTGCATATATGTATTGTAATTTCTATCATTAATATTTGTCAGTACATATTTCTCAATAAATAGTATTCAACCAATATTGCATTGACCAATTTCTATTACATTTCTGTAATTTGAACTCTCTTTAAGTCAAACTTTTCGATTGACTGCAGATGCAAGAAATTTTTATGACCATTTAAGAACCAGATGTACCGATTTAGGGTTAACTGTAACTCGCAGTTTAAATTATAGATTTTTCTTACTTATTATTGTTGTTGCCACGAAAATGAACAGTTTCAACTTTAATTTAATTGTAAGTTCAAACTTACATTTTACGACCGTTCCTAAATCATGTTTTTAAATTTTTAATGATTTTTCCTTTAATTAAGTAATTTATTGTTTCCAAAATATTCACATATGTATTTGTAGGATGATTATGAGCATTTGCTTAGGTTCATAATTATTTCAGCGCTTGGCCGGTAATGAGTTCATCCTAGACTTCGTGGAAAAGGAGGTTTGTACTTATTGTCTTATATCAAAATTATATTCCACTAAACCTACCGTTTATTTCTGTACGTAATTAGATAGGTATATGATATAAAATGAATACATACTTTAAAATTCAGTTTGGTAAATATATTTTACCTATATCTACTAAACTACAATCCAGCTAATTTAATAGCGACATATAATCCACAGTACATGCACGAGTACACGTATATATTATGTAAAAGAACTACATTGCGAACAATCAAGATTTTTTAAAATAAGTTGCGGACGAGTTTGATGAATTCCCCATGCTGGTTCACCCCTTTAACGAGTAGCACTAACGACGGGGATGACGACACAAACTAGCACTAACGTAGCACTAACGACTTGCAAAGTTTTAATCCCCAATTCAAAAGTGGAGGGGCTCGCATTTTGTCAGCTTCTCATGCTAGTTCACCCCTTTAACGAGTAGCACTAACGTCGGGGATGACGGCACAAACCAGCACTAACGTAGCACTAACGATTGGCCAAGTTTGAGCCCCCAAATCAAAAGTGGGGGGGCTGGCGAAATGAAGCTATTTATTTGCTCATGCCAGTTCACCCCTTTAGAGAGTAGCACTAACGACGGGGTTGACGGCACAAACCAGCACTAACGTAGCACTAACGACTGACGAAGTTTCAACCACTAAATCAAAAGTGGGGGGGCTGGCGAAATGGAGCTGTAGATATTGAAACAACATAGATTTGAGTAACATATTATGAAGACGCGCAAAGAAACAAAAGGAATAAATTACTTCTATCTATATTTATGAGAGTGTGGTAGTAGATTTGATAATAATTTACAAAATCACTACCTACAAGGACACTACTACTCATTGAATAAAATCACAACTGCAACTTAAAAACGACAATACCTTACCAATATGGTACAGGCGGCGTTTTGGCAGAAACGTAGATAGATATCTGTTCTATCGTAACGTCACTGCGTGAACAATAAAATATGACCCACGAAACATTTTTCAGAAATTTTCAAATTTTTTTAAAAACTTATCTCATAAATTCCAAAAATAAAAAAATACAAACAACACAAACAATTTTTATTCAATGAGTTACGTTAAATTTGCATTTTTATATCTCTGAATGGCATATTCCTGCGCACTCTGTGATCTATAAGTTCTGGAAGTTGACAATGTTTATAAAAGTAATCTAATTTAGTTTTCATTTTTGTGTTCCAAAAATCGTCGTCTTTTTCCACATAATCTATTTTTATTTTATTTACTCCAGTCCAGACAGTCGAAATACACTTCGTTTTCTGAGTCACACGCAATTGCCCCTCTATTTGAAAATATCAATCATGAAGTTGGTTAATCGTATAACTACCATCTTTTTGGCATTTTCAAAATGTATTTTTTTTTTATCGGATGGCTTCCTCCGGTGTAAGATTTAGCTTAAAAGTAACAAAGGGGCATTTAATTTCTACGATACTTTCAGTTTCTCGCTGAATACCATTCGGTGATGCTCCAAGATAAAATTTATCTGGGTCAATAAATAATCTACATGGTTTTTCTAGTTCTTTCTTCGCAACATTTTCGTATGTATTTACATGTTTTAGTGACGGAAAATGTATTGACAGCGTATTATACAACAAATGTTTTACTGTATTTGCAGTATTTGTGGTTTTTTAATTTGAAAATTTTGCAAATAATAATAAACGCTTATAAAATACTGTATGGATAACTCTCCAAAAGCGCTATAACAACTCAATAAATATCAAACAAGACCGGTAAGTGGCTACGAGATAACGTAAGACATATCGACAATAATTTTGAAATTCCTTCCAGAAACTACCTTTTTCTACTATTTTTTTTTATAAGCGATTAGAGAGTTGTACCTGTGGGATCAAAGCTTTTATTATGGTTAATTATGGTTCTAGGAAAATGTTATTTTACCAAAGCGAAATCTGGTTTTGAATAAACATAATAATAATTATTATGTAGTAAATTATCAGATTATCGGTTATTGAGTAATTCAGTGTAAAGTTGGATAGTGAATAAATATGTATCAGTAATGAGCTCTTGAAAACATGCGATACATATACAATAAAAAAAAAATTCTTTCAAGTCGGTCAAGTTAAATCGACCATCTATTCGACAACAGGGTAAAATGCGAGCCGGTTAGCTTAGGGTCTCTTTTACGATCTTGTGAATACTGACTTAATTCCTGTCATAAATTACCAAACTCGGAGAGAACATTTAAAATCGAACCGAATCAAAAAAGTTCCGCATCGATAACGACGTTGTTTATTAAAATTTTAACATTTGGTTTGCACCGATCGATTTTACAAAAATATATCTACAGGTTGGCTTAAGCAAACAGTAACTTTTTGGCTCCATTTATACTTGCGTATTTACCTGATGATTTTACATACTTCAAAGTTAAAAATCGACAAAATACAAAAATCAATTTGTAGGCAATTGTCTAAGGATAAAATAGATACTAGAATCATTATGATATCTTTTCTATAACCGAAGATATGGGTGCGGAACTTAACATTGGAACTCCCATAAGAGAAATAGGTACGGATGGCTCTTAATGTAGATAACTAGAGTGTTGATTATGAAACTGGTCCTTATAGGAAAACCTATTGTACCTACAATGTCAGTTGTACGTACAACAATGTTGCACGAACAACATATACTATACAGGGTGTCCCATTTGAAACAGTCCACCCAAATATCTCCTGAGGCAGGCAATTAACAGAAAAATGTTTGATATAAAAGTTGTAGGGTTTCGAGGGGACATATGATGCATGCATTATTTTAAGCTTTCAACGTCATGCTTGCAAGCTGCAAGCCCGAAGTGCTTTTTCTTAAATGGCAAGTGCATTTTTCACTGCAATGAAACTTGTTCCTCTTTGGAAGCTGTTTTCAGATACCTCATTATTCATGTTATTCCTTCCAATTTTACTTGAAAAATGCCACGAAAATGAGTCTGTTGTGAAAATTTGAGATTCACACTTTTTTAGCGTGACCCAGGATGCACTACGTGGAGGTAAAGTCTGCTTCGCATCCCTTGCGCCAAAATAAACATGTGTGGAAGTTTCTGAGCGTTTACATGAGATGTTCAATGTTTCCACCATTCACTTGCAAGCATAACTCAATTCGATGGCGGAAATTCTCCACAACCCTTCGAAGAACTTGTGGAGTTATGTTTGCAATGGCTTCGCTAATACGTCTCTGTAAATCCACTGGAGTGGTCGGTCGATTTGTGTAAACAACATCTTTGATGTAGCCCCACAAATAGAAATCAAGTGGCGTAAGATCCGGTGATCGTGGAGGCCACAAAATGTAACCAGCCCGACCTATCCAACGATTCGGGAAGGAAACGTTCAGGTAATCTCTCACAACTCGAGCGAAATGAGGTGGAGCACCATCCTGCTGAAACCACATTCTCTGTCTTGTTGGCAAGCTTACATCCTCAAGCAGAACTGGCAGCTCTTCACGCAAGAATTCTAGGTAATTCTGTGCGTTGATAGTACCATTGAAAAAGTATGGGCCAATCACTTGCCCATCAATAATGCCGCACCACACGTTCACTTTCCAACGATGCTGATGATCAATGTGTTGAGTCCAGCGAGGATTTTCTCTTGACCAATAATGACAATTGTGTCGATTTAAAGTCCCTGTACTGTGAAACGTTGCCTCGTCACTGAAGAGAACATACTGGAAAAAATCCGGATGTTCATTCAGTCGTTGTAAAGCCCAGTTACAAAAATCAACACGATTTTGCCTGTGCTGTGTAGACAATGATTGAGTCAACGTGATGTGATACGGGTGGTAGCGCCCAGATCGCTAGATTCTTTGTATTGTGCTCCGTGGCACTCCTAAATCCCGTTCAATTTGTCTCAAACTGATGTGAGGATTCTCGTGAATCATAGCTAATATGGCAAGAGCTCGTGGATCAGCAGGGTTAATACCTTGTACCTGACGTTGTTGTCTTCGGAAAATTCTTCCCCCTCTACAACGCCTTTCAATGTTCCGAATTACTAAATGTGAAAGATGACGTAGGCGGTCAGGGTACCGGTCTCGATATGTTCGAACAGCGGCTCGGTACCGTCCTCTACACTCTCCCAAAACTAGTAAAATATCGACTATTTCACTCGCTGAATACATCGTGGTATGTTTAATGAAATGAAAAATCATACTAACTTGATTTTAGTTGAATTGAAACCGATTAGAATAAAAAAATTCCCGAAGTAGTGGGGACATTTTCTGTTTATTGTTTACATCCAATAACTGCGGTTGGTAAACAGAGCCACGGAACAATTACCTACATGAAGGCGCACCAAGGATGTTTGGATCCTAAATTTTCACAACAGACTCATTTTCGTGGCATTTTTCGAGTAAAATTGGAAGGAATAACGTGAATAATGAGGTATCTGAAAACAGCTCCTAAAGAGGAACAAGTTTCATTGCAGTGAAAATGCACTTGCCATTTAAGAAAAAGCACTTCGGGCTTGCAGCTTGCAAGCATGACGTTGAAAGCTTAAAATAATGCATGCATCATATGTCCCCCTCGAAACCCTACAACTTTTATATCAAACATTTTTCTGTTAATTGCCTGCCTCAGGAGATATTTGGGTGGACTGTTTCAAATGGGACACCCTGTATATACATTCTGTGTATAGTGTACTATATACCAATTGTTATAAAAACTAAAGCAAAATTACTACATAAAATGATAAAGAAAATGCTACTGTGGTCTCTTGAATTAAATCATCCCCAACTAAGAGGGAAAAAATGCATTAACAATAAGAAAAATCCAGAGTTCCTCAAAATCACATTATCAATTATTTTGCATAGCCTCTGCACATCAGTTTTTTCATCACAACTTTATAAACAAAATAAAAACCCTGTAACTACTGAAAACGTTTACAGGTTACACTTGATTCGTGCCACAACTAAACTGTTTAGTCGAGTTGTGCTGTTATACCGAGATTTAACATCGACTAAACAGTTAGTAGTCGCAGAGGTAATGCATACACTCGACAGTTCGGTCGAGGACTGGTCCCGCACAGCATGGGTGAACAGAAAGGCCCTCGCCTTTACTTTACATTGAGAATAAATAAATAGAAAAAACAAGACGAATATTGCGTTCCTACATTATTCGTTGGCAGATTAACGAAAAGGCAATTTCACATGTTGCACTCGGAATTGCAACAGTTCCCGGACAAGTTTTTGGTGTACATAATAGGTATCGAATAAGCATTGATCGAACCAACTTTACGATACACCATGGAGAAGTGTATATATAATTGATGCTCGACTGTTTAGTTGATAGTATGTGCACACCCATATGAGCCTGTAGCTTATTGATGAACAACTACATAGCTTATCGATCAAAAATTGTATGTATGCATGTAGCTTTAAAGTGAGGGAAAACAGAGGGAACTATATTGCTCCACTATAAGAACAGAACAAAGGGCTCCCCAAATACAGTGAGATAAAGTTACCGCAAACATTATAAAATTCACTTGGCACCGTATGGATAAATGCTTCAACATTAATTTTAAATAGTCAGAATTGATCGGTGGGTATCTATAAAATTCTTACAAGAAATCAACGGGAGGCCCTTACCTTTAATGTTCTTCGGTAAGAGTTAACTGCAAATGTAAGAACGCCCGATGCTTTATGAACAGTAGACCATCAACACGCAAATTGAATGAAACCTTCACCGAGCACTCAATGTTTCCACAAAAGTCCACAATTTAACGATTCCTGATTCTCAGAAAATGTTAATCACTGTTAATCACTTATTAATCACTGTTTGCGTACTCGACACACGTCTTTCTTACTTTCTATAGCAAAGACTCCCTAAAAGGAGTAAAGTAACCCCGAATTACGATAAATAACCGTTAACTAACAACATTTAAACACTAAACTGAAAATATTAAAACGCTTTACAGAAAGTTCACGTACTTGTGACACCTATCGGCACAAATGCTAACTACAAGCTATTTTGTTTTTAAATAAAGGAGCGTAAAAGTTATTTAAATTTGTTTGTATACAATTACATAAACAAATTCATAAACAATCTGTTGTAAATAAATAATTATGAGCGATAAAAGAAAGGTGTCAATTTTTAAAAATAAATAATCGTCGGTGAATTACTTTTAATAATAAAGTTATAGTTTTACAAATATATTAACGTGTATAATGGGAACATTTTATCAATTATTATTTAAATTAAGAATTATTGTTCTTCAAATTATCATTAAAATGAATAAACTTTAAAAATAGTAGATATGCATGCCATCTATTGTTGAAACAACAAACACAAACAAATTTCTTTTAAACAAATATTAAATTTAATGTTTTATAAATATACTAACGTCTATAACAGGATCATTTAGTTAATTGTTATAAGATTTTCAATAAATTAAATATATATTTTTTAATTGCACATGTATGCCATCTATGATAACAATTGAAACTGTACGCCAATTATATTAAATCAAAACAACTGGAATCTGTAATTGTTAATAATTTTAATAATAATATGTTTAGAATTTGTTTATATGCAAATAAATTAAATTTTCAAGCTAGGAAAACAATAAATTTGCTACAAATAGAACTTGTAGTTAATAACAAATAAGTTGGTGGATCCTCGCGCACTCTAACCTTTAAAAACATGAACAAAATCCTATCTTCTAGTTTACAAAATGTAAGTATTTAACCGAGTCTTTCCGTAATCAAATCAATTTACCATTTCAGGCATCAAAACTATTACAAGACGGCGGCATAACGCCCGTAGAATTAACGAATGCTTGTCTAAATCGTGCAAAAAACAATTCTAAGTATAACGCCTTTATAACTATCACGGAAACGGAAGCGCAAAAGCAATCAAATTTATCGTGGCAGCGCTACAAAAATCAAAGCCCCCTATCCAACCTCGACGGCATAACTGTCGCAATAAAGGATAACTTTTGCACTGCAAACATTAAAACAACATGCGCTTCTAAAATGTTACAAAATTTTGTGCCCGAATATAATTCCACAGTTTATGATAGGTTAACGAACGCTGGTGCGGTGCTTATAGGGAAATGTAATTTGGACCAATTTGCCATGGGTTCTGGTACTGTCGACTCAATATATGGCCCCACCCGTAACGTCTGGACGTCAATTAATAATCCCGATGATGTTTATATAGCAGGTGGTAGTAGTGGAGGCTGTGCTGTAGCCGTTGCAACAGGAACTTGTTTCGTGTTAGTCATTAATATACAGTAAATGATTGCAAATCATCTGGTTATTTTAGAGCTATAGGTTCCGATACTGGAGGTTCAACAAGAAATCCAGCTTCCTACTGTGGTTTGGTGGGTTTTAAACCAACATATGGTCTTGTATCACGTTTAGGTTTGATTCCCCTGGTGAATTCTATGGACGTTCCAGGTATTTTGTCCAGAACAGTAGACGATTGTGTTAGCGTTTTAAATATAATAGCCGGCCACGATCCAAAAGATTCGACTTCTTTTACGAAACCATATAAAAGAATCGTGTAAGTACAAGTTTAATCACGTTGGAAGCGAACTTTACTTTTAAAATTATAGATTACCATCTGCAAATAGGATGAGTATTAAAAATCTAAAGATCGGTATCCCTATCGAATATTATTGTGAAAATTTAAGCAACGAGGTGTTAAACACTTGGAACGAGGTGGCACAAATACTCGAAGAGAACGGTGCTAATATTAAAGAGGTAACGTGCAAGTCCCATTTGTTGTCGTTAAATAAATGTATCGCGCTTACAGGTTTCATTACCTCATACCGAACATAGTATTGTATGTTACTCGATTTTGAATCAGTGCGAAGTCGCAAGTAATATGGCAAGATATGACGGTATCGAATTCGGCTTTAGAGCTGATGAAAATTCATCTACAGAAAAATTATATGCAACATCCAGAAGCTCCGGTTTTAACGAGGTCGTGCGAAATAGAATATTAACTGGAAATTATTTCTTGTTAAGTAGGTAAGATATTTTATTGTACAAATTTAAATTCAAATTCAGTTATAAAACTAAACAAATAAAATCCATTTTAGGAATTACGAACAATATTTTAACAAGGCTCTAAAAGTGCGCAGATTGATTTCTAATGATTTCGATAAAGTTTGGGAAGAAGTTCAATTACTTTTAACGCCAACCACTTTAACTACGGCACCACGGTATGGCGAATTTACAAATAAAACTAACAGAGATCAGTGTGCGTTGCAGGATTATTGCACGCAACCTGCTAATATGGCAGGTAAATCAAATATGACGGCCTATGCTACAATCTTTAATACTAATTGTTATACATTTATAGGTATACCTGCGGTCTCGATCCCTATTAAATTATCAAGTAATGGAATGCCAATTAGTTTGCAAATTATGGGTAAAAATTTAAGTGAGCCAATGTTGCTGGCATTAGCAAAATATATAGAAAACATTGTAAAATTCCCGCAATATTCTTTGCAATTCGAATAAAAAAAATGGATTATATCTATTCTTCTCCAGCTGGTATGGCATCTTCCAATTTCCTTATAAATTTTACTCTAATTTCTGTGTTAGAATCGCCTTTTAATACATCCTGCACTATCCAACTCTGCACGTCCAACTGTACCATTTCCAGTGAGCCTCTTATTGCTCCACAAATGAGATTACAATACCTCAAATTCTTCAAGTCCTCCGGCAATTCCACTAAATCGGTTAAAGGATTTGTATCGAGAATAAATGAAAATTCATCTCCAGCCGGGCTCCAGTTGGCTACGTTTGGCTGAACGCCAAGATACATACGAAATGCGCTCTGAATTTTATCTGCTGTGTCCTTTAGATCGAGACATCGTCCTGTGCCGGTCTTGGCAAGAAAGTCCTCGACAAGCCGAATCCCCATATTATAACCAAGTCTCTCTAATTGTTTATTTACATCTTCCGGATTTTCTATATCTTTAATCATCTGAGCCACCAGGGAACCATAAGTAAGTGTTACCAGTTCAGAATTCTAGACAAATAACTGATTAATTTGCAATTATTATGATTGAGGTTAAGACAAACTTTACCACTTTCTTTGTATCAAATCTCGTCGATGCACGAGACATTTTTAATTCTTAAAATGAGATAATAGCCAATTAAATCAAGTAAATTGTTTATAAGTATTAATTTTATAATAAAAACTGTCAAAACGCAAACCAAGTACGAAACCTAGTATACACTATAAAAAAATTCTATCATATCAAATTTGCTAAAAAAAATTAAATAAATACAAATATCTACTGATAACAATTGATTAAAACCAAATTTTAATTTCAGACGTCGGATTTACGTGCATTTTAAAGTGACAAAATAATAATAGGTTTTCATTAAATTAGATTAATCCAAATATAAAACAGTTAAAATTAATAAAATAAACTGTTTTACTTAATTCGAAATGAAACCTGCAGTGATTACGCGATTTTTTCGTGAAAAATAATTTGAAAATAACTGTACGTGATGTACAGAGTATTTGAAAAGTTATATTTTAAAGGTTGAAGAGATGTAATAATGAATGAAGCTGGAAACGGCCATAAATTCATATTTAAACTTAATTGTTTTGCAGTTATTAATCATATTTGTTAACAAATGCCTGTACATGATGGAACTTTTTCTTACAGTTTTTAAATAAAAGAGAAAGTTCCATACGCACTCAAAACACAAATTGAAACGTGTAAAAATCGCTTATTTCTATTGTTTTAGAATAAATACAGTAACATAAATTTGAAATAGTCTATTTAAAATCTTTGTTTCTTTCAAAATTTCAATTCGCCTCTTAAAATTTGGTCGATGCCCTTTTTTTAAACCATTACCATTAGTATCATTAGTAGTTACATTGTCATTGTTTTTATTATTGAATTTCTATTTGAAGCTTTTTTATTTTCGAAAAAGACATAAAAACGTGTCGAAATATAGAATAAATGAATAATTAGTAATACAATAATTTGGACTTTACCCATTAATTTTCACTTATAATATAAATTTAATCATAAAATAAAATAGCTATACTTAATAAATATGTAGAGATAATTGTGCAATTTAAAATTTCGTCATCTGTTAAATTTATCTTTAATTTATGTTTTAATAACAAATCGACGAAATTTGATGGAGCTGATTGCAATGTGTTTCGCGCAACTTTCTTATTTCGATAAAACTTAAATATTTCAAAAATCAAGTTGCCTGCGCAAAATTGTTTGATGTTTCCATGTTCATTACTTTTAAGTCTAGAAATGTACACAAACATTTGAAATTCTTCTGCGAGAATGTTTCTTGTGGAAGACAAAATTTTTCGAGTGTCCCATTTTCGGTAACGATTGAAATTTCTCTTGATTAATTTTATTTTAAAAATTCGCAGCACGAAAATCCGAACTTCGGTGATGAAATAAGAGGTGGCTCAAAGTTCGGATTGTACAAAGTGAACCGGACTTCGGTATTTGGTGTTTTGTTCTCATTTGTGTCAAACGAACGTCACATGTAGGTTAGATCATCGTAGTAAGCGCACTTTTATAAAGTAACAACAACGCGATTTAAAGAATCTTTTCATATGTGATAAATTAAGAAAATGAACCAGTTCTGTGTTACACAATGGACCACAGAAGATGTGAGAACGTGGTTACAAAAAGAAGGTTTCCAGGACCAATTAATTAATTTTTTGTGCAAAGACCAACAGGTCAATGGAAAATGTTTGCTCGCCTTAAACGAACAAGATTTTTCATTAGATCCGTTAAATAAGTTAAGTTTATGTGAACGAAAATGTTTGTATATAGCCGTGAAAGGTTTGCAACGAGATAATCGACACAGTTTAGCTTTGTTGGGACTGGCGGAAATGCCAAATGTTAGTATATATTCCTCTAACCATAATTACATAAATGAATATTGTGACTCGGATAAACTTTCACCGCCTGCCTCGGAAGACGGGCACCTGCAGAAGTTACCACCCGAAATATTCAAGGCGTTCCTAAGTTTTTGTTATGTCGTCGCAGTAACGTGGATTACGGCTTTTGTAATGGTTATAGTGCACGATCGTGTGCCCGACATGAACAAATATCCACCTCTTCCAGATATATTTTTAGATAATGTTCCACTTATCCCGTGGGCTTTTGATATGTGCGAGATTACCGGATCGATATTGTTCAGCATTTGGCTGGTCGTCTTAATATTCCATAAGCACAGGTAAGTGATACTCAGCGTAAAGCGTTTAAGATTTAAAAAATCCTTTCAGGTTTATTTTAGTGCGACGGTTCTGTGCATTGTCGGGCACGGTTTTTCTTCTCCGTTGTGTTACCATGTTAATTACGTCGCTGAGCGTTCCAGGGGCTCATTTGCAATGCAGGCCGAAGAATTATACGTCGCAAGAGGGCCTGCCTTTGTTTCATGATGTGGCGGCCAGGATATCGCATGCGTATGCCATTTGGAGCGGTGCCGGAATGTCAATAAAAGGCGTTCGAACTTGTGGAGATTACATGTTTAGTGGGCACACTGTGGCTCTTACGATGCTTAATTTTTTTATAACCGAATGTACGTATAAAAACCTATTTTGAAATTACGTAAACAGTTGAAATTATTTGTCGGCTTAATTAGATTTAAGTAGTACGTCGTTTTATGACTTTTATCTATTAATTATTTAAAAAGTAAATTTTTTTAATGTTTGTCGATAGCAAACAAGGTTGCTTACAAACAAAAATATAGTCGCGTTGCATGATTCTGATTAATTACGAATTTTGTAAATACTTTTTTTATGCCATTTCTTACATAATTAAATTACTAGGTCAATTAAACCATTATATAGCTTATCCAAACCTATATGTTGTTCATGTCATCAATACAAGGTTACTAGATGATGATGTTTCACACGGTGCTGTCGCCTCGCACCTCGTATTTTAACAGTACTAATAAATTGTAATCTTTCTTTATACCATCTAATATGTGCGCAAGTAAATAATCTATAGAATATATCACTTTCCAAACTTTAAAACGAATTACAAATAAACAATCTAGTAACTTTTTTGTTGATGACGTGAACATCATATAAGGCTATACCTAAAGATATAATGAATTAACTTTTTTTTAGATAGTCATTTTCGTAATAAATATAAAAATTTGTTTATTTAACAGATACGCCGAGACACCTGTACTTCCTCCATATCATAACGTGGATCATGAACATGTTTGGGATCTTTTTCATCCTAGCGGCACACGAACATTACTCTATAGATGTCTTTGTAGCCTTTTACATAAGTAGCCGTTTATTTTTATACTACCACACGCTTTCAAACAACCAAGCGCTGGTGCAACGCGACTACAACAGGACAAGAATATGGTTCCCTCTGTTTTCATTTTTTGAGTCGAGCGTCGACGGAATTGTACCTAATGAATACGAATCGCCAAAGACAATTTTAACAAACATTTTCTGTTTTATAACATCTAAATTTAGTGTGGTGAAACACTACCATAATTACATAAATACATGTAAGAACAATAAAACAGATTCATCATGTAACACCCTATATGAAACGAGTAAAAGTAAATAATGAAAGTACCTAGTAAATTATTGTTATTTATTATAGAATATTTAATGTTTTTGTATATACGATTAATTAATGTATTTAAATTTCCATTAGTCGAGGTGTTTTCAATTTTTAAGAGTTTATAATATATTAAAGGTAAATCGAGGGTCCTTAATCCTTACCTACAACTATTTTAGATAATCTTATGACTGATGATGTATTGTGATTGATTTGAGATTTTTATTTCTAAATACAGTTTGCACAAAACAGATTATTTTATTTTGAACGTGCCCCTACAGTAAGCGCCCACGGTTGTACAACACATGATCCAAAAGGGAGCAGACACGCTATTTTGTATATTGTTCGGATAAGAAATGATATAAGTTAGTGGGAATAAATCGAACTTTTTACTTAAATAAATCACCGGTGTATGACGATACCAAATTGAAATTATTAATAATAATAAACTAAATGCAACTTTCATTCCGTACGCGGCTACCGTTTGTACTACGAAACTAGTTCTCAATCGTTTATTTAGCAACTGTTGTATATCTCGATCGATAACATGAATTTGGCGCTGTATTTTGGAATATCTCGCAAAATCGTCGATCATCGACAAACTGGCCTGCTGAAGTTGTAATTTCGTTTTTAAACTGTAAAGCTCTCTTTCATCTGACGAAGCTCGATACCATCTACGTAGTATCTACAAAATGCCCTCGTGTTTTTATTGGGATAATGCATTATGTGTGGCAACTTACTGGTTTTATAATGTCGCTACAATAACAAGTCATGATACTTAAAACGGTCGTGACGAAAGAATAAAATCATTTCGAAATTTTAAATTTTTAGGTTATGTCAATACTTTTGTACATTCACATACGTCACTTATATACAAGTCGATGCCAAATTGATGAGAAGTTTAACGTGTTGGGAAAAATATTCGTTAAAATCTCGCGTTTTTTCATGTAGAAATTAAGATAAAACCGAGTTTTATTAATTAATTTATGTTGTTTACTAAAATATCTTATCACTACAAATTTGGCTTTTTCATTTCAACACTCGTTTTTTTTATCAATTTTACATTTGGATCACGTATATCAAAAGTGGTGCAGACTTCTTCCTTGTTTTTTTTTTAGTTGTGCAACAATAATAAATTCAAACTTATTATTAGTTTCGTTCTAATGGCCTATATTGTGGAACAAGAGAAGTTAAAATAAGGAAAGTATGAACATGATAAATTTTGAGTAAATTGTTTTACAATAAATGATAAAAAATATAGGTACATCAGAAGACCCCGAGAACCTTGTACTATATACCAACTGTACCATTTCATCACGATTACTAATTCTCATTGAAGTATGATTATCTAAACATAAACGCATTTACTATCTATCTACCGCAATTATGTTTGTTGTAATCTGGGTAATTTAACAATAAGTTGTAATCTATAGTTCTCGTAATACTTTATCTTTTTTTTTCACATCATATTTTAAATCATATGCAATGAACCTTAAGAAAGAACAAATATGATAACTGTCACTGTGGAAGGGAATAGGAAACGAAATGAAAATATTAAGTCACGTACAAATTTATCCCTCAAACTATTCAAATTCAAAAGAATTTCATGTCAGTTTTTGGTTGCACAATAAGTAGCAGTAAGTGGTAAAAATGGGCAAAACTATATAGTTCGAATCGCACTATTTACCCTTAAAATATTTTACGTTTTTTTTCTACATCTTGTACCTATACTGAATAAAACAAATTGTTTTTTGTTGGTTTAAAAATTACAAAAATCGTAATGAAAATGAATCGTCGACCAGAGAATTCTAAAAAAAAATTGAAATATAAAAGAAAACTAGTAATAAATGTGTATGTTCAAGTTAACAATAAAAGGTGTCGAAGAGTTATAAATACGATCAAATATTGAGGAAATCAATCAAAATGGGGAAAAACGAAAAATTCGGTGCAAAAAATTACAAATTTGGTACAAAAACCATTTTTTTGCATAATCCGAAGCAGAAAACAAATAAATAGTACGTTATATATGTACTCTATTTGGAGCTGCGCGATTATTTATTTGTAATTTAAAAAAAAACGGGCAATTCTCTTAGAGATGTCAGTTTGTTGATGCAATAAGTTGCAGACATTCATATATGTACACTTCGTCCAAATCTATATGCAGTCCACGTCATCAATAAAAGGTTACTAGATGATGACGTTTCATACAGTGCTGTCACCGCGTACTTAGTATTTTGGTAGTTCTAATAAATTGTAGACTTTCTTTATGCCATCTAATATGTGCGCAGGTAAATCATTTATAGAATATGTCACTCTCCAAACTTTAAACCGAAGTAACTTTTTTTTGATGACTGAATTGCATATAACTTTGGATAGGTCATAGCCAATTTTACTGTAAATTATTGAAAATTGAAAAGAGACGAGAGTAAAGTTAAAAGAGCTAATAAAAAGATGTTCGAGGAAATTCAGTTGAAAAATGAAACATAGCTGCAGAGTGTGTTACTGGAAGTCGATGAAAGTGTTGCAATAATCATCTCATTGAATAAGTAACTGTTGATAAGTATCTTCGATTGTTTTCGTGGAGTTTATGATATCCATTGTTTTTCAGTTTCAAAATTAAAACTTTTGGTTTTCGCATTCGGTCTCTTACAATTAGACAAAAAATAAATAAATAACAATCTAGTTAGTACAGATAATATAAATTTGTTTCTAACTGAAGGGAAGGAACATGTCAAACATTAACTACAATGAAAAAGGAAAATACTGTGTTGGTTCAATATTGGATCAAAAACACGTCGATTTTCAATAAATTTTGCAAGGGAAGAAACCGTCATAACTCAATTTCTAACCGACATGGCCATTACACTTTACTGGCTTAACTCCGCACGTGAATTTAATGTGGAAAATTTAATAAACAGGAAAAATTATGATTACTTCAGTTCCGATTTCATAAAACGCTAGATTTCTCGAAAAAAATTTACGATCGTGTCACTATTTGATATCTTTCATAATACAGTTGCAAAGTTCAAGTTCGTTCGATAAAATAATCGAGATAACTATTACATATTTTGTTTTCTTTAACTTTATCTACAAATGTTGAATTATTTAACAAACAAAATGTGATTCTCTATTTTTTTCCGGAAAGACACAAGTCCTTTCATATGGTTATAATGTCTTTTTAATGATATCCGAGCTGATAATCAATACGAAAACCATAATGCGTACAAAATACTACGTTATTTATGTTGTTTGATGTTTCGCGGTTTATTGAACTGTTTAAACGGTTTATGATGTTAGATTGCGTCATAAATGCTAAATCGAATTTCCCACGCAAGTTTTGATGAGTGCAACTCGTACAATTTTTTTGATGAAATGGAACGTAACAATCGTCTATTGTCGTAAGGAAATACCCACATTAAATTAAGGAGCATTTGCAATCTACTAGTACATTCGGTCAAAAAAGTATTGCGCGCGCACGAAGCGATGGGCGAGCGGCACGGCCGAGGTCCCTTGTAATCATTTCATTGTTAACAGAACCTTTGTAAGATTAGTTGAAACAGTCGGCTTCCTCGTCAAATTCCAATTTCTTTTAACGATAAATTTTACAGGCAATGCAATGCTTTGAAGAGTTTCGATATTTTTTAATACGCGTAACGTTTAAAACTGTCGTAACTTCGTTTATACATACCGAACATCGACGCATTTAATGCAAAACGACACGAGCGCCAAATTATATGAAAATTAGTGAAAAATATAGTATCGTAAAGAATTTAATTCGGCGCCGAAAATATATTTTTTTAATCGGCCACATTGTCCTATTATGAGCAAATAAAAAAATCGAACAAATCTAAAATTACTACACGTTTGAATATTTAAGTTACGGCAGTTATAAGCGTTACAACTATTCTTAGAGAGGTCTTGTTAACAACGAAAGGATTATCGGGGATTTCGTGCTGTGCCGCTCATCCAACGTCTCGGGCACGCGCAATACTTCTTTAACCAACTGTACAAGAAATCAATATACAGCACAAATAGGTCTTTAGTTTTAATGATCGTCCAATTCTGAATTTTTCAAATTTCAGTTCGCTTCGCGTCTCTGAATGATGGCAAAATTGATTGGCCGTGCCTAGACGAGAAACGTGTCGTTTTAGCAAACGACCCAAAATTAATATTTAGATGCGGAAGAAGCTCGAAAACGATTTTTAACAAAGGCACATGTTGATATTGTGCTATATTGTCAGGGTAACTAATAACGCCCGTCCAAACTCCACGCATCAATAACTCGATACATCAACTTATTTCCGGTGTAGACGTTCAAACCCAATCGTAAATTGGCGCATAATTTCTACCAGTGCCTCACAAGCAACGACCAAGAAAGTTGGGCGTTTCCGAAAAAAAAACAATGACCGAGTAAAACGCGAACCTATTTAACGTAAACGTATATAGTGCGTGTTTTAATTATTACTAAAAATAATTAAGCCCACCTGCAAGTTCACACCCTTCGCTAATGCATTAGAAAAACGAGAAAATCGTTAAAAGGAAGCAGTTTTTTTTGGTCGTCCGTCGTCGTTGCCGTTCATCATCAATTTTCGGTAAGATCATTAACTTTGTGTTATACCTATAGATTTTAATTGGTGTAAATTTTTAGTAGATACGATGTTTCGACCGCAGAGCTCGATGTCTCGTCACGAGTCCGACATGGCAGCAAAAAGCGTGCGACAATTACAGGCCATGGGATCATCAGCAGACCCAGTGGAACGTTTACGACTTTTATGTTTAGCACGAGGAGCTACTGGCATTTTGGGCTTGGGACGGATGTTCAGGAGAATGGACGAGGACGGTAACAAACAATTGAAACGAAGAGGAGTTCATCGCGGGGCTCAAGGAAATGGGCATGGACATAACGAACGAGGATGCCAAAAATATGTTCGAGATGTTCGACACGGATAAAAGTGGAGGAATTAACATGGAGGAATTTTTGGTGGCCATACGCGTAAGTCGCCGACGTTGTTAATCGTTTTAAATTACTAATGCAAAAATATGCGTCCGAATCAGATTGTAGATATCGTAAATTTTATATCGTGACCGAAATATATGCTGTTTAAGGTAGATATACGATTAAGTCGAAGATAATGTAGTCCGGCACGCCTTTCGTAAACGCAACACGTGGCACTCCTTAATACTTATTAACGGCATTGTATTTTAATTTGTGCATCGCGTCATAAACCTCCTAAGCCATACCATAATTTTGATTTATTTCCAACAATTTTAGATAAGCACTTATTAGGTATTTGATCCAATTAATTCTTGGTCGCTACATTTGCGATAATTATCAGTAAATAAGGCTTCCCTAAACAAATTCAATTTAGATTGTGTTCCAAAACCGAACGGATTACCTATTTAGGAAGTCATATAAAGATGCGAGTTGAAATATACAAAGTTTAAAAGTCGTGGTGGTGGTAAAAATGAACCTACAAGATTTTCTCCCGCATTCCTTTAAAAATAATTGAACGTCGATTTTCCGTTTCAGCCGCCGATGCCGGAATGCAGGAAGAAAGTGGTCGACGAAGCCTTCAAGAAGATGGACAGAACCGAAGACGGGCAAATAACGATAGACGATCTTAAGAACGTGTACAGCGTAAAAAATCATCCCAGATACATTTCGGGCGAAGAGAGCGAAGAGACGATCCTTAAACGCTTCTTGGCCAATTTCGAACAGGACTCCACTAAAGATGGAATTGTAAGTAAATTAAGCGCAATTTTATGAGAAACGTTCACGTTCGAATTCCGCTTCGAAGCGAGAAAACGAAGTTAGACGTGCTTAATAAGTTGCCTACCGTACAGGACTACTGGCGACGTTATTTTTTAAACAGCTCGTATATTTTTAGGCCCTTCTGTTACACCTACAAAACACTGTCTCTCGAAACAACTTTTGATTTTGCTGTTTTTAGATGAGGAACGTTCACTTTTAAAAACAGCAAAATCAAAAGCTGTTTCGAGAGACAGCGTTTTATGGGGTAACAGAAGAAGGATTTAAAAATATACAATCTGTTTAAAAAATAACGTCGCCGGTAGTCCTGTTAAGCACTTAATAGAGCTTCGTAAGTTGCCTACTTCTCGAGACTACTAAAAATGTTACTTAATTAACATACTGTTAACGAACCTAGCAATACAGATGGGTAACATAATATCCTCGACCTCGTAAAACTACCATAAATTTGATAATAGCATGTTTATTCGATATTTGTTTGGATAAGTCAAACTTTAAATAACGGCACTTTCATAATCTAATGAAAATACATTTTAAATGCATAGCTGTTTAAAAACTACGAATTTCAATGATAATGTCAAGTAGTACGCGTTGTTAAAGAAATAAATGTCGCCAGCGAGCCGGTCCAAATTTGATAAATGTTACTTATAAAGAGCAGCCTCGGTATTTTCTGTCGGATTTCGTTTTCATTAAAATTAAAATGATCGTATTTTTTTTTCAGGTAACGCACGAAGAATTTCTTAATTACTATAGTGCAATAAGTGCTTCGATCGATAACGATGGATACTTTGATTTAATGATGCGACAATGCTACAAGTTGTAAACTACAAGAAGTCTCCATTTGTTGGTTGACGCGCACTGTTGTTCAATATAGTAATTTATGTAATTTGAACGCTTATAATATGGGAATATAAATAAAATGAGTTGTTGTGCTTGATTCGTTAAAATTTTATTTGAATCGATTAATAAAATAGCATTTTAAAAATGTGTTACTTAAAACAAATTGCACAAAATGTCATCACTAACGTTAATTAATTACAAATATATCTTACAATACAATACTGTATATTATTTCGAAAAAGTGTAAAAAAAAACGAGAACAGTACTCATAATAAAATATCGAATGGTATAGTACCTATCTATTAAAAATAATACGAACAATTTTAAACGACCTTTGACCATTTTGGTACTTAACAATGGAAGACTTTATATTGGAAAACTACAAAACTCATTTAGGTATTTTAGTGTTGCAATTACCGTGCAAAACAATTATCTTATGATCGCATTTGAAATATTTATCGAAAACGTCGGTGTATCCGTGGTACTTCCACCATGTGCAAAGCTGCCGATTGAAACCACAATTCAAAGTTTGAATTAAATCGGGATACTCGAACCCAATCAGAGTATAAAAGTCTTGATCACTGAGGTGACCGTGAAATTGATACTTCGAAGTTAAGGCGTCGACTGCCGCCTTAGAAAGCAACTTGCGATATGTCTTTGACTGTCGAATTTTATGCAAGTTAACTAAAACAACTCCCGAATTGTAACCCTGAAATCCTCTTGGATGAAAGTCAGTCAATATATTATTGGAATGATAATAGTCTCCGAATGTTGTATTGTGCTTTGATCTGTACGTATGAAGAACGTGTCTGTAGACTGGCGTTAATTCGGGAGCCAAACCAAATAAGGCTGTCGGTTTAAATCTACAATGTGGCGTATTAACATATTTAAATCTTAATCGTGCAAAATAACTTCCAAAATTAATTATAATTAACAGTTTATAATCATTTTTAATTTGGGTTTTTGGGAAGACTCCCCCGCCCATGTCATGATTATTTGGCCTCAACCACTGTAGGTTATTAGCCTATGGTACAATTGGCTGTACAAAGTGTTTTTTATGGTACAGATTGATTAATTTCTATAAAATCGGTGTTTTATTTTGAAATACATAATTAAGTAGATATTTTAAATTTTCACTTAGGGGCTACTAATGGTTAAAATCCTATTTTTACAAATAATTATGTGTATGAGGCAATTTAAATAGCAATAATAGATATATTGAGACTGTAAAATTGAGATTTCTATATTTATCGTTGTTTATAATTTGATATATATTAAAAAATATAGTGTAACTTTTCAACATTTTTAAATTTCGTAAACAATTTAAATTATGAATTATCTTTTTATCGCATAAGTTGATTGTCACTTTTTTTTGTGTACACTAATGTTTGATTTAGGCACTTTTTTAACATACTAATAAATTAATACAAATTTAAGTGAAATATCTAGAATTACGAGCTTAAAAATATTATTCAGCTACAACAATAATAATCAATCATTGGTCAGAAATGGTTGCAAAAAGTGTAAAATAATGCAGATACCGCGTTTCTACCACAACTGTTAGAACTTGTTTGATTATTACTAAAAGAAGTCGCCATAAACATGGTTCTTAAAAACTAAACGCATATGTAAACAAAAACATCTCGCAATCCAAATTAGGCATTAAAAACAAATAAAAATCTAACTTAAAAAAATAGAATCAACATCTAAACAATAGTTTACCTCGAAAATTCCTTAAAAAGCAACGCCACGTCATCCTTAAAGTACAGATCGCAATCTAAAATTATGGCCACGTCCTGTTCTAATGGAGCTATTCGATATAAACCCAAAGATACATAAAATAGAGCATCGCTATAATAAGTACCTATAAAAAAAAACAGCAATTGCAACCTATAAACCGAGTACACTTCGATATTACTCACCCGGTTTCGAACTAAAATGTGGCATTAATACTGCAACGATATCCTCAATCACTTCACTTACTTCTTCGATATAATAAAATGTATGACCAATTACTGTCTTTGTACTGTTAGCAATTGAATTAATTTCATTAAAGGCAATTTTTTGAGAAGCTTTATCTACGATTATGTGGAACTTGAGGGGCACCGAACTGGTATTTAACAAATTAACAATTAAGTTGTAAAATCTATACTTTAAAGGAGAATATACGGAAACTTTGGTGAGAATTAACCAGACGTTATAATTTGGAAGGGCAGAAGTGTTAGAGGTGGTAGAAGTTAGAAATTTTACAGTCGACAACAGTCTAGCTTTGTCGAGCTTTAGGACTTTTTCTTGATCATTGGGATTGTGAGTAAAATAAGTGCAAAATAGCAATAATAAAACGGCAAACACTACGCACAACTGAATCACGAACACTACAAATTTCATTCGAAAACCGCGATTCATAATTATTTTATTATACGAGATGTTTTGACTGTATTTAATAAAGTTACGTTGTTCGATATCATGGTGCTTTAATAAACTGTGCCCGTTAAATGATAAAGCAAAGTACAATACTTGATGTTTAATTATTAAATTGGAAAAGTTTACAAACAAGTTGAGGTTAGGTACATTTGGTTACATTCAATTATGGAGTAATACAAGGTATATCGCAATAACCGTTTGCAGATTTTTAAAGTTCAATGTAAATAAAATAACACAAACAAATCAAATATTCAATCATAAATTGGAAGTTAATTTTTATAAAATTGTTTGATAATTCAACGTTTTTTAAAATTTCAAATTACGGTAATTTATACAGGGTGGGCCAAACAACATGGAACATAACTTTATTGCTAAGCAGCATCTTCACGGTAAAACAAATTTCATAAAACTACATTTACCGTGAAGACACCTATCAAAACATTAAAAAAACTTGGAAAACTCGTTATTTCGGTGTTAAACATGTTTTACCGTACGGACGCTGGTACGGTAAAATTAGTCATGAAAATGTTTGGTCAAATTCAACTTCTAAAAATTTGTTTTATTTACATTGTTGGGGAATTTTGTGACAAGTTTTGTAGTGAAGACGCTTGGTGAAACTTGTTTGTCAAACTTTCATCAATCAACCCGTAGTCTGCGTTGATTGTTTCGTGCTTATAAGGTCTTGTGCAATCGATTTTAACTTATAACTAGAGGCGCTTGCGTCAGGGACTAATGAAATCTATTATGTATGGTATAGAATTTGACTATTTGCTGTAACTTTTTTAAAATTGAAAAATAAAATTGTGTTTTTGTTTTACATGTATTAAAACTGCAATTAACGTATTTTTTGTAAAGTAAACAAGAAATTATTCGGAAAATATTTAATAAAATGGTCTATTATGTATGGTTTAGAACTTTACTATTTGCTGGAACTTTTTTAAAATTGAAAAATAAACTTGTGTTTTCGTTTTACATCTGTTAAAACTGCAATTAATGTATTTTTCGTAAAGTAAATAATATTTAATAAAATGGTAGCAAATATAGATTACAGTTACCGTTAGTTCCTGAAGCGGGCGACATCTGTTATTTCGTGAAAGTTGTCAGGTCAGCTGTTTTGTGCGATTGCACAGACCTTATAAGCACGAAACAATCAACGCAGACGACGAATCAACCAATGAGGGTGACCTGCGTAACGTCATTAAGTTAGACCACCCCTCACAGACTACCTATACGTCATTCTTAACAGCTTGCAAGGTATCAAAACATTCGACCTCGCGCAAACGACCGCCATTTTGAAACGGGTGGGTCAATTTGGTTGGTTAACGAACTCGTCCTTCATTTTCTTAAAGACAATACGTCGTCCAAGTTTCAATCTCCTACGATCAAAATTGTGACCGAATCGTGTCATATATATGACCGACCCAAAATGAATGACCTATATTTTCGTGATCTAGGAGTCGAGATCGGAAAAAAGCCAAAAGGACACGTCTGGGTCCCGTCATCAGACAGGCTGGAATAGCTTTATTTTCTATGAAAATCGCTAATGCTAACCAGTTTAAAATTATCTGGATAACCACTATCTACCGCCTTTATACCGCAGAACTATAAATTTACTCTATTTTTAATTTAAAAACTATTCGTGTGTCCCTCAACATTGAAAATTTCCCTATTAAAAACCATAAACCAGATAAAAGTTTAATCAACCGATAAAATACAAATCTACTAATAAAACATGTGCATTCATAACTGTGCGAACAAAGAAACGAATGTTTTTAAAATAAAAGCGGGATTTCCTAGTATCCGTAAATCACTCGAATGCATTTATATATAAAATTCTGGCAAAACCGTTTCAGATCTTTCGCATTTTTGGTACAGAGCGGTAGTGCTTGTTTCAGTAGTTCGAAATTTAAATTACGGCGTCGCATTATTCGTGTGTGCGAGGAGTGCTCGTTCGGTTGAGGCCTTTTTGCGTGTGAGTGTTTTGTGTTGTGTTGTGTTCTCTAAAAGGATTATATACAAAAAGGATTAATTACGAGGAGGAAAGGTAGAATCTTTCTTTGTCGACTAACTCATCATGTATTTATAAAGTGTAAATACATGGACCTTTAAGCTCTAACACAAATTCTCTGAAAATCGAGCTTGGTTAGGCTCTTGGTTAGGGCTCCCCTCAAACATTCGACGGTCCAATTTCGGGAGCGAAATTTTATCTTACGCCCGTTTTCGCAATTACAGTGGTTGGTGAAATACAGTGAAATATGAAGCGTATGAACGTAATAATGCAAGTACGTAGACTGAAGAATCTACGCTCGAAATTGGTGATAGAGGGAAAGCGATGACGAGAAAAAGGTAGAAAATAGAAAGAAAAATTTTAAAGTTTATGATTTTTTCTTATAGTATGCTACAGACAAGCGGCAGTCCCAACGGCAGAAGTGTTAGTTTGCATTTTACGTAAGTGATGTTTTACCCTGAAGACGCATTCTACCGACATTTTACCGATGTTTTATTTATTCAAAATAAAAATTAATCGCAGAATGTAACAAAATCACAATTAACAATTCACAATAAACACAATCTAACATAATATCAATTAATTTGTTAGTATTATAGGAATACGAATCCAATTGAGAAAATAAGTTTGTAGACATTTCAACAATTTCTATACTGACGTAAAGAAATTTTATTCAAACATTGTTTATACATAATAATAATAATCTTTTAATACTTAAAATTAATGTGATTTGAGAGTGAAACTCTGATTATTTTGATCATTTATAAACATTATTTATCGACTTTTCATAGAAAAGCGTTTATTGGGTTGCAGTCACCGAATGTAAGGGGCTCCACGTTGTGTGGCCAACATCGTATTTTAAGTTGTCGGAAAGTATGTTTTAAATATGTATTAATTAAGTTTCACACTAATAAAATGTGAGCTAATTTTAATATAAATTGTGATTATGTATGTGCACTAACGTTCAACTCGTCTGTACTTCCCGGTGCCTTTTTAACTTTAATTAGAAACATCTTAAGTTTTAGTAAATTATGAACTGTGTTTTTTTTTTATTTTACGATCTATCGGATTTATCTTTTAATTAAAAATTAATCGATCATTGCTTTTGATATGATTCTATTAAAACTCGGATATACTAGCATAATAGCATAAAGACATGCATTAGACATTCTATGGACGTCCTATTTGAACATTGAGGATGTCCAATGGATAATCATTTTAGGTCTATGCGTAATCCATTTGTTACAATCCTGGATAATCAAAGGATATATTCTAAATGGACGTTCAAGCAACCAAATGACGTTAAAAAGTGGTTCAAAAATCGTCATTTTTCATCTGAATGGTATCTGCAAGAGCAATGCAAAAAACTTCATGTATTGCTCCCAAACCGTAAACATGGTCATAGATGTCAGGATAAATCGCCAATTGAAACATAACAATAGCAACTTATCCTGCTTCTATGAAGAACATTTGTTGATCATTATAGATCAATGTTAATAAATATTTCAACACGATTTATATTTGAACAAAAATGACTACGAGCGCGATTCAGCAACAAAATGCAAAATTAATTAACATCCACCACCGAATATAAAATGGCAATCCATCGGACATTCTTAAAGGATATTTTATGTACACGAAACTGACATCCATGGGATATCCTGTGTTATTTGGTTATATCTACATTTTTATTCTGGGAACTTCGCCATTCGCGATTTATTGAATATAATTTTATCTCTAGTTATGACTTTTAAATTTCCTCGAGCTTATTAATAGAAATTCAATTGATGCAAAGTGACGATGTGCACTTAAGAGTAAAGTAACTTTTGTTTATAATACTTTCTATTGAATAATGAACGATGACCTCGCACCGATCAGGTACGTCTATTATTTGTCAAGTCATAAAGTACGTACATAGTTCTATATGCAAAACAATTTTTTAGGAAACAAATTACTTCTAAAAATTGCAAAACGAGGTGCGAGTACAATTTTACTCAGCAACAGCTTTCTTGTAAGGTAGTTGTACCACTATATGTTCGAGAGAAAACTTTATTTTGTTCAGAGAGAATCAGACAACGAAGGCGAAACCATAATATATTACATGAATGTTTTGGACTTCAGTTTATCAAATTTGTCGAGGTGTTCATTTGTTTGTAGTTTTCGAAAAATTTCCATTAAAAATCCCAAAGTTATTGGCGAATTTGAAATTGAGTAAATTGAACCTAAATGTATATCCTAATAAAGTATTGATTTTATTGATCCAATAAAGTTTAAGTTATACTTATGTATATAAAAATTAAATAGGTACCTATTTAATTTAAATTAATTCGTAATTTCTTAAAAGGTAATTATATTAAGGAGTAGTATTGAAGAATAGAAATTAAATATTTAACAGTTGATTATAAGTTGTAGCCATCGACTTAATTTTTGTTTTGTTGTGTCAATCATACAAAGAAAATTATTTAGGAAAACGTTTTTCTTTTAATTGAATAATAAAGCCTTAGGTGACGAAGTACAGGTCAACGTGCATTTCATTTTTGGTTTTACCTATACATATAAATGTTATCAGCACGTATAAATTGTATATCTGATTGCGAGAATAATTTTAATAATGAGTGTACAGGGTGGAACAAATTTTGACAATATATACGAGACCATTTTTGAGTAAGAAAATTCGTATAAGTACATCTATGTCGCTACAATTTGCATAGAGTTACGGAATTAAGAAGAAGTCAAAGTTTTTGTAAAACAACATATTGAGATAGGTAATATAAAGTAAAAATTGGATCAAAAAATTGGATTTCATCGGCTTCATTAGACCATAACGCATTCGAAATAAAATCGAGATTTTCAATAACATCGACGAATGAATCAATGTAACATTAATTTCATCGACAACAATTACATTTGCACAAAGGCCTCTCTTGATTCTGTAACTCTTTTGTGCCAATACTCATTTTAAATTATGTACATCGAAAAGTTAAATTGAGATCGACCGTCACCAAATCCTTAAACCACTCGATGTTAAATTTTATTCAAAAAAAACCTTGATTTCCTTTAGTATCATCAAAATTATGCATAAGATAAGGACATAGGTTCATATGAACTTTTTTAATCAAGAAAGTCGCTTCTGTATACCGACAAAGTTTGTTTACATCATCCTGTTTAAGGGGAATTGAAGGTTCCATAAGAAGACATGTCAAATTTACCCATTTTTAGGCGCCTAATGTATTTTAGGAACTATTAGCATTAGAAGGCTGAAATTTTATATGCTTCGTTACATATACATATTTCAATTATTGTAATAGAATCATTATAAATTATGATATTTTGAAAAATTACAATAATGTTTAAAGTTTTTAATTTTATTTTCTACCACCAATATTTTTAATTTTTTTTATGATCAAACGTAATTATTTTAGTACAGTAGGTTACTGGTTCCTAGTCTAATATCCAGTCAAAATTTAAACCCATTTTAATAAGGTTACCGTTATGCTATTAAATGAAAACAATACTTAATTAAAAATAACAACTACGGAGTAGGTACACACAAAAAATATTGTACATAATATCAATGAACACCAGTTATTGACTTTTTGATCATCGATACAATGAAAAGTCCATTAATACTACTAATACACTGAAGAAAATAAGTGCCTAATTATGCAATTAAAACGATCGTTGTATTTACGAATCATTTATAATTTTCTACCTAATAACTTTCTTCATACCTACAATGAAAATTGTTATCGAAATAACGAATTTTTTGTTACTTTTTAAGAGTTATCTAATGTACGTACGTTGGACGCGTTACATCGGATTTTTTTTTGACTGTACCTATACAAAATTAGCTATTGAACTGATAGTTTCAATAGAATCATAAAATTTATTCAGTTGCGTAACGTAAAAGAAGCGGGGTGGGTTGAAAAGTGCGCGACCCCTCCCTCAAAAAACTAAAATACACCAAAATCTCCATCAAATAATGGCAATTACTTACGAAGTATGTTTTTAAATCATTCAATCTTTGGCGCCGTTTTACTCCGAAAGGAAACGTTCGTGGATAATAATAAATATAGATACAATAAATTCCGATTATTGAACCAACCTGTAGAACAATATTTTTATTATTATAAGAGATAAAATAATTTTAAATAAAGTGCGAGTGTGAATTTATAAGAAAATTCCAAATTTATCGTAGCTATTGTTCGTAATCTCTTACCAAATTCCTCATATGTCTGGTCGGTATTTTATTTTAACAGAATTAACGATTGTAATAAAAGAAACCGAACGTTTAGGTAACGCCTGTTTACGTTTTTAAATTAGATATCGTTATCGCACGTACGATGTAGATATAAATGTACCTAATAAAATAAATTAAATATCGCCGGACCTTTACAGAAATGCGAAACGTTTTTTTTAAGACATGCATTTAACCAAAATAATGTATAATCCTGAAAGACAAGAATTCACGACGTTCGACGACTCATAATAGCTCTGGGTATTTTTTGATAACGCTTTCTTCGGATCGAGATATAAAATAAAATTGCGTGCCTTCACAATAATGTTTAAAAAAAATTGACAGCTCATTTTAAATTCAAAAAGTCCCAACAAAGATTATCAAAAGTACCTGTTTAACGATCAAAATCGTCGGCTGTACGACTCGGTTCCGAAATAACGTCGACATCTGCTCACGAGTCATTTCCATGAAATTAGTTATACAAGTTTATCGTCACTATCATTCACTAGCAAAAAATTATATCCGCGACACTAACTGTAATATCTATTATGAGTAGGTGCACAGTTTAAAAATCGCATCTAATATTCTGGTCGGCAAATCAACTGTTAGTTATACAACCGAAGACTTAAGATGATGAAGATCTTCCACTCCGCGACACTAACTAGTACGAAATCAAATCACCCTATCGGTTTTAAAACAATAACTAGTAAAACCACGATAACAATACAAAGTTCAATTAAAAAGAAAGAACACGATCGACACGAACTCGCCGCGACTGCCTAAGTACTGACACAGGTATGGACTTGCTCCCATGCGAACTCAAGACATATAGAGCACCAGCTGCGACACCTGTGATAACGCTTTATCTATCTACAAAGGTCCGGCCACGTGCGACCTCAATAAAATTTATTTCAAAACATAATAACGTGGGAACTTTTAATTTGAATTTCCTTTTCAATATCATGTGTTTAACCTAATAAAAAACGTATTTACTATAAAATATACCTACAGTTTGTTAATAAAAATAAAGGAGACACGGCCAAAAGTCCATTAAGCTCCGATATGTTGCGCAAAATGACATAAAGCGCAAATCATATTTCCCCCGAAATAAAAATATACCTATAGGGTGTCCAGAAGATCTCCTGTCAAATGAAAACGTCTAATTCTATTAGAGATGATTTATTTTATGTCGATTCTAGTTAAATCGTTAAATCTGTTGAAAACTTTAGTGTTATCTTCTAACGTTAAGATGCTCTTGTTTATTATCGCTGTGATGCACCGTTTACGAGAAAAATCAATTTCAACTTTTCGTGTTTCCTTGCATACACGCGAGTTCCCAAATATTATTAAATTCAATACGAATTCAAAGTTTTGAAGAAATTTGAAAAAAATTGATAGCAATAAGGCGTTATCTTCAAAAGGCCGTAACTCCCTTAGGAAGCGTTTTTGTATAGAGGCGATTTAACTCTTATCGACATCGTGACTCATTCGACGTTTTCATTTGGCACGAAAGATTTTGAACACCCTGTATATTAGAAAACCGCTTTTAAACTTACAAACTTCTTTATGTCCTGATGTTTATTTCGAGCCCAGTTCTCTCTGTGCGAAACAGATACTAATAGAACCAATAATCCTTTCGATCGGTCTATACAATTATGACACAAATTCACGTTCAAGCTATCTTATCCAACCACCCCAATATAATAAGCCTCCAGATGATTGAGAAAATCACACGCGAGGCTTCAGTATGGTCGTAATTTTCCTTATCGTCAAGACATTGATTTGAGGACAACGTTTACTGGTTCTGGAACTAAATTATCGTTCTCTCGACGAATGTGCGACGAGTACGTGGTAAGGGCGGGCCACTGGCCGGATCAAAAGAGCGCTATTTTACAAGATGTTCCAAACGGGCTATCCTTTATTGTTTCTAATCCAGCTTTTCACCGTCCGACATCCTGCACAATTTGCTTAGAAAAACGATGCTTCACTGATGCCCAAAGCACGAAATATGGCTTTATATTGATAATACTTTCTTTATGTCCATTCTAAACGGCGAGACCACCATCTATGCCCTCAAATCATGGTTCTCCGATTGGCGAATCTCCGCGAATTGACAACCAGATGCTCTTTCTTCTTACGTTTGCTCTTCCAATGGAGCTGTAGAAGTAATCCCTCAAAAGGGACCAACGCCACGAAACCAAACGGTTTGAGTAAACTAAAAACCAAGTCGTGACTGGCAAAACCTTCTTTTGATCATTTCCATCGTTGATTAACAACGATTTCGAGCAATTTTAAGAACACGGTTACTAATCAACAGTTATATCTAACCAAATATTAAACAATTCGCTGTTGTACGGATTAAAATAGACGTCATTCGGTCCAATTGAAACGTGTTACGGTAACAATGAAGCTGCCGACACCGTAATAACATCGTTTAAAGAAGCACAAGCTCACCAAAACAATAAAGATAAAAATCTTCACGCGAAGAAATGTCAAAAATGCACTTGGCTCGCCAGCGTTTGTGTACGAAGCATCCGTTCAGTTCGTTGGAAGTAAACGAATCGACGAGAAACTCGAAGAAATTATTATCAAGCCGATGCTTGATCGACTGTAAAGTGAAGGGAAAAGTCAAATAAGAATTTATAAATACAAGTCTGACTTCTCAGCAGAATCTAGTGGATTGAACAGCAGCGATCTATACGCATCCCCCGTCATGAAATTCAAAATCGCGTAAGTGACCTATTTTTACTTACAATTAGTTTTTTTTTAAATAATTTATTAGAGTTAAGATTATATAATAATTTGAGTTACTTTGCGAATAATGGTGGCCGTGTTTTGCGAATTGTTCGCCTCGTTCGAGTCGCCGGACTTTTTTTTTATTATTGGATCTGGTCGATTATTAGAAAAGAAAACATGTGTTTCGATAACTTTCTTTTTTAAAACTCGCCTAATTAACATGAAAGTATTATTATTATATAATTAATTATAATTTAGTCGGGATAAATAATCTACGAGTTATGTCGAAACGATCCGTATGCGGGAAAATCGAAAATCCTTTGTTAATAAAAGGAACTCGTTCGAGCTAAGGATATAAAATGGAGTTAAGATGAATAACTGTATCTTTTGCAACCTTGATAAGGTAAAATTATTAGATTAACATAAAAATTGCTAGAGAGAACCTTGAACCGTCATCAAATCGATTTGTATAAATTGAAAACCTGTTAAAATACATTTCGGACTAAAAAAAATCACATTTTCGACTGATATCTTGGTAAGTACATCATCAAATTCACGCGTTATCCTTGACCGGAAATAATGATTTAACGGATTTTTCTCTACTTTCATTTAAGAAAATTACCTACCTACCCACCAAATTACGTTTTTGCCGTCATTAAAAAATAGTTCTGTACAATCTAAATTCGATAGGCTCAAGTTCAAGTCGACGGCCGTCGTTTTCGTGAGGCATTCCATGGGTGCGCACTTTTTGAACGGACAAGCCCTTTTGTGCAGTTCATAAAAGTATATGGATATGACCTCGCCCTGTCTACCGTCACCGTGTAAGTTTCGAATAGCAAACAAATCCTTCGTGTAGAATTTACATAACATTCGCATTCCGCGAATCGAAAACCGCGGCTCGATATTTTAATTTTATGGCGGTCCGTAAAAAATGTCAACGGTTGTATTATACATACAGAGGTATGCGGCTAAATATAATGGGAGGATGAGATTTTGATCGGCCACGATGCGGTGCAAAGGTGTAGGTTCGTGTTTATATCGATAAATGAAAGCGAATTGCCAACTTTCGTTTTAATTTGCACAGGTCGTAAATATTCGCACAGGCGCCACCACGGGACTTAATTTTTGGTAGTTTTATCTGCATCGGGAAGTCGAGCTTCGTGCTTCTGGTTCAAGGCGAAAACTTAGTTGAAGGCTAACGTATTTAGAAAAGGCTAAACCGACGATGACATTTAGAAATATTAATTTTGAGGATTACGGTGCTCAAAAAGTGTGCTTCGTCGAATATTAAGTACCTATTTTCTTTTTTATTTTAATGTGGACGAGCGAGAAATCAAGCAATTGCTTGTATTAGAGAACGGATTACGTCATTTTATGTAAGCTCAAGTGCAAGAGATCTATGAACGACTTGCAAAACGCTTGCAAAAATTCATCGAGATTTATCCGAAAATAAATCCTTCAAATTTGGAGATTACATTAAGAAGTTATTAAGCTCCGTTGACAAATCCTCTTAATAATTCAGCGCCGGAGATGGTACTAAGGACCTTCGATGGAATTTATGCCGTTCTTCTTCCAATTTAAATGACTATTTATCCTCGCTTTGTTTTAGATTCAACGATGATGTCTTTGCTTGTTTTTTGGAAACGATTAAAAATAGCAAAATAATGCGTCATAATTTTGAAATTGGCCTCGTTTTGGTTTTTAAATCTACTTGGCCCAGATATTGGTCGATCAGGTGGTCATCGGTGGTCACGTCAAGGTTATTTGGTGTCAAAGTACAAGTTCATCAATGCAGTCGGGCACTTTTTTTGAATTCTTCTCTTCCACCTTTCTCTCTTGATTTACAATATACAATAAAACTTACCCCGGTTTGTTTTGCCTTCAGATCTTTCGGCTAACAACTGAGAATTCCAATATCCAAGTACCTAACATAAGCGTTCTTGGTCGCTCTGTTCTTCCTTTTGGTTCAGAACGAGATTTCGAAACCCACTCGTCGTTCCAATTAAGGATTGATATCTATAAGTAAATTCCAGAAAATTCCAGATTTGATTGTCCATCCATAAATGTCGTTTTACGCGTGTTAAATCCGATTTCATTCTAATCGTTATCATTAGATAACAACATTTTCAGCCATATGTAAACTGTTACAAACGAAAAATAAATCAATTTCCCTCGTGCTAAACAGGATATCGCGACACGGTCTCAAATTCTTATCTCATTCCGAAAGGTCATTGAGCAAACTGTACTTTTGCACATACAAATGAGGAAATTATAAGTTTTCGGGTGCCAAAAGTTAACTTTACTCGGTTAATTAAGACTGACGTAACACTTACTAATATAAAAGTCATTAAATACTAGGTAATATACGTAAATAACAAACCCACTAGACATTTCAATGCTTAAAGTTCAATCAATAATCGATAAAAGCGGTTAGTATGTAGGTACCTATTTTAGAAATAATGAGGCATTGCGACAATACGTTTTTAATCGATCGAGCACATCGGCGATTAATTTATTTGTCACAAATTATAGTTTAACGACTTACATCTACAGTTGGCGCAAACCGTTGCAAGATGCCAAAAGTCCCTTTGCCTTGAATTAACGCACTCGGAAGTAATTAACGGACAATTTTTTCCTCGACGAACTTGCCGTAATTGGCATCGTTCATATTTAAATTTTAAGGATAACTTTGTATTTTTATGTTTTATAAACGGTTATCCTTGCTCCAGTTATTACGACATATATTATAAGTTCGACGATAACGTCAGGCAAAAATAACGAGTCTCGTTTGGAAAAGGTATAATTTTGAAATTTTTCGCGTAAACTGGTTGTCGCGCTATAACCATCATCATAAGTGTTGTCAAAAATTCGTTGGATCGTCCGTATCGTTTGCGAAGGCATTCCCGAAACGCAACTACAAGAAGAAGGTGTTAGTTAGTATGACAAATTTAGCTTTCCGCTTACGTGTTTCGATAGCCAAGCTAGGCAAGATTAAAACTTAATTAAACGACAAAGTGAAAGCTTCGATATTTCAACAAATTTCATTTGAAGATATCGCTGTTGTAGGTACTATATGATCTCGTGCCCGTACATTTCGTAGATAGGTGATATTAAAACCCAATTTGTCGCGGTCAAAAATCCCAATAATCGCCCCCAAAAATTGTGCACGCACACCAAACGCGGTCAAAAACGGCGCCAAAAGGAAATGAACCATAAAAGTTGATAAAAGGCAATCTTGTTTTTAGGAACGGTTAAATGTCAGCAGGAACCCGTGCATTTTTTAACCTTCACACCGTTGCCAGTTAAATAAGAATCTAACATGATATCTACACTGCTAAAAATTTTGTAACCGAAAATTATGCTTAACACGAAAACGAAACGGAAAAAATCGAAACCATTGATAAATTAGAAGTGTGACATTTACTGTTTTATTTCAAAACTATGTATATAATTTCGAATTTGTTCGTGAAGAAGTTACACGCATTCATTAGCGCTATAGGTGCAATCCCTCAGAAATGTCAGTTAATCGATTGCGAAACGCAAGCAAGGATCGGTCCGCCGACAAGTTAATCGAAAGTCTGCTGCCCTGCTTCGAGCGTTACCGAAGTCCTACATTCGATACGCAACTTTGTCGGTCAAAAAATCGCGGTTCGGGGAAGTTCGGGGAAGTGCCCGGTCGAAATTGGGAAACCCCGCGCGCTAAAATAAAGATGACACAAGGAACGCGACATTAGATGTAATAGAACATGTCGTGTGCGACCTATGACCTAACTTTCACTCCCAGCGCGATGCCGTACCGGATACCAAAGCCGGTTCTACTCTAACTTGTTCTTCCAATATTTATTTATTAAGCCAACATAATAGACAATACAATAAAAAGCGAAACCGCGTCCGAAACGTTCCTAGAAATAGTCGCGAGAGAGCTACGTTTCAAGGTTTACAATAAAAAGACCGTTGCGTCGTCGGAAGGTCGGAACTTCGAAACGACCGTCCTTTTTGGAGAAGGATCGGCGACGACGACATTTCGCAACGGTTAATAAACATTTTGCATTGCTTGCAGGGTACTTTTGGGTTTAGCATGTTTCGCAGCTGTATGTTTGGCAAGACCGGCAGACGATTACGATTACGACGACGGAGCGTCCCACGCAAAACCGGCGGCCAGGAATAACCCCCTATTAAACAGAAGAAGTCCCCTGGGCAGGCCAACGGGGTCCAAATCGACCACAACAACTGCAGCTCCCGAAATTGAGGTAAACGGTAATCATGACGTCCGACCATTTTCATAAGACAACACCTACGTGTTCATTAGCAAATGAGTCACTTTTCAACACAAACCCGTTCCTCGTCCGATTGTGAGAGTTATTTTTATAAGCGCAATATCGCTTTCAACGCCTCGTTATTGAAATCACGTCCGATAATGGGTGGGTTTGGCGCCTGGCCACGAATCGAAATCGCGTTTCTTGTTCTTCTCAAAATGTTAGTTGATATAGATTTTGCTGGCAGGACGAAGAAGAAATCCCCGAGGATGAACTGATCGACGAGGAAGTCGTGCCCGAGACCAGTTCGACGACGGAGCCGCCACGAAAACTCAAAGGGGGTATCGTCCGCCCCTTCCGAAGCAACGAAGATCTTCTAGGCGACCCTCAAGAAGAGGAGGGAACAAGCCGTGACTAGTAAGTCCGGACGTTTCGCTAAAAAGCAACAACGTGAAACTTTAATACGACATTTTTAGATAAACACAAAGCGGGCGCGGAAGCTCAAGAATCTTCTCCGGTAGGTTCGGAATCGGAAAAGCCGGCGCCAAAGGTACGTCCGTCCGGTGGATCTAGAACGCGATTCAATAAGAAAGAAGCCAATAACGAAGAAGAACCGTCTTCCACCACCGCAGCTAGGACGAGTGGTAGACGATTTAGGAATTAAATGTTTAAACGTCACGTTTAAAAAATGAGAAACTATGAACTTTAAAGTTTTAGAAATTCATCTGTATATAGATATCTACAACGTACTTTTAATTTCATAACTGAAGGTTTATTAAGTTATTGGAATTTCTGGTAGATAACCCCCCCTGACCTTCCAATAATTTAGAGTATTTTTTTTTGACTTATAAAATACATTTAAGTAAATAGCAACAATGAAGTGATACGAAAGCAGGTGTATTGCGTAAAGCGTGTGCATATTTATTCGATAATTAAATTAAAATAAATTCTTTTAGTTGTTTAGAAAAAATGTCGTTGTGATTGTGAATGTTGTTAAATTAAAAGATGTAATCGCTTTCTCTATTCATCTTCGTATATTTATAGCCGGTTATAATATGATGGTGAAACGAACACAAAAAACGTACGGTAATTGGTATTTATAAAATCTAATTATTATGAGCCGTCGTTACAATACCTACACAATGTATATACGTAATTATAAACACAGATGTGGCCTGCAATGTATTTATATTACCTACTTGTACAAAACTAGGAAATGCCTTGATATTATTTTAATAATATAAACCTTGATTAATCGTTTTTAATTTTTCCTATTCTTTCGTCTTGCGAATAATTAATTGTTACCACTTATCGATGCATTTTTTTAAGAATTAAATTCGACCAAGGGCGTTCCCCGTACCCGGTTACATTATCGAACTGTTGGTACCGACGTACCTCCGCAGATACTATACATATTCGAAGCACCACACAAATACAAATCGATTTAATTTTTAATAAACGTAAGCAGACGTGGAAAATCTAATATGGGCTACAGTAAGGTCAATTTTTTGAAAACCCAACAACGACAACTCTACGTTTAAAAACGGAAATCGTACACAACCGCATACGAAGGTGCTACCAGGAAAACATTTAAATTTCGTACATTTACATAATTTTTTATTTTCATCTGGCGGCGCGCACTTTCTCCGTCACAATTGCGCCTAAAATGCTAATTATTTACATACACATCGATTGACTAATCAAGAACGTCCCCCTAAACGTCTCCGTAAAGAAAAATCGCGCGTCCGCTTGCAAAATTCTCAATTATTTGTTCATATTTTATTTACATAATACATTTTCAAATAAAAAGTGCAAAAACCGCATCTTCTCTTAGAAAGTATATTTTACGCAGAAAGTGGCGCTTGTCGTGATAATTGTCATGATATCGCAGAATTATGTCATGTGACCTGCCTAATGTCAAAACGTGACGTCAAACTTACATCGTCCTCCCACCCCTCGCCCGAGAACAACAATGTATCTTCAATTTCGTACCTACATTTTCTGACGAAATGCACTTGGCCAACTGTAGGAATCCACGAAAGTGAAGGGGACACATGCAAATGATAGAAAGTCAAGTTTTGAGCTTTATCGGTTTGAATTTAAAATGATTTCGACTGACTTTTATACAGGAATTTTGCAACGAAAATTGTAGCGCTCTTTGGTTAGGCGGACGGGGGGGGGGGGTGCCTTTTCCCTCGGCTTTCTCATCGAAATACAAATTTTGACTTCCCATTCGTTTTTTTTTAAATCAACATAGTAATTTTGACTTATTTTGTATAGGTAATATCTTTTGTCCGATAATAAATTATGGTATTGGTATTCCTAGTAAGCATCAGCCGCACGTTTGACCTATTCGATGCACTCTTTGGCATTTATGGTATAAGAGTTTTATACTGTGCAGATTGCCTTGCCGTTAGCTACACATAAAATTCAATACGAATTTTTAATCGACATTTCTCGCGAACTATCCCGGAGCCGGTTTCTCGATCGTCACAAATAATAATTAATTAATCGGTAATCGTTAACATAATCATATCATCATCGATATGGCGTATATGATCACACGACACATTCCATTGGTGGAGAAATCGATAAAGGTACCAATATGAAGGAAGTGGATAAAAATCAACACCACGATGATCAAATAATCTAAATATTCATTGATACACCGTGAAGATCTTTAGATTTTCGAAAACAACGGTACCTTAGAATCTAAACAGACGACTCAAAATACAACTTAATTTTATGATTAAGGGGGATGGATGGTGAAATTAAAAGTTGGGCACCTAAACGGATTAATCATTCGAAACATAAATTTACCCGAAGCTAATGGCCGTTTTACGTTACATGTTTTTGCTTACGATTTATTGGACGTGACATTCATAAGCAAGTAGGTACTGGCTGTTTGAACTGCAAGATTTCACGTCGGTATAAATATTCAAATATTTTTATATATCTTTCAAGACACAACTAACAAAATCGTAACTAATAACGCATAAACAAAAACGTATACATATATAAACCTATGTACAGTCACGTTTATATGTTTTGTCCCGCGAGATGCGAGACCCAAGTGACACGTCGGATAATAAACAAAAACGGACTGTAATTTGCTTTTGAGCCTTTTACGGTAAAATCTAACACAGGTGACTCGACAAAACATATCAGCTTGATTGTTCGTATAATGTAAGTCGGCCATTCGTGACAAAAAATTCGTTAGAAAAGTTCTAACATTTACCTGACGTTAAACCAATCTTAAATATTTATGAAAAAAAAATCGAAATGTATTTAGAAAATTCTTTCAAAGTACCTACCTAATCAAACATTTTGTCTTTGTCGTTACACCGAAAAATGCTATTTTGATTAAATTAATTTAACCGCACGTTTTCCGTCTAAAATGCTCCATTAACACATATTCAAAGACACTCCCAAGAAATTATAAGTAATTCTTTATACGGATAATGATAATGCAAACATTGACACAATTCCCAACGAACAAAACAACAATATCATTTACCATTTATTACGGATTAATTTGATTAATTAACAGAAATTTAATAACTACAAAAGAACCAAAAAGCGTAACAACACCAACAAAACATTTACATTTTAATTGAAAGAATGTGAAAGTAAAAAATATATAGGAGTATAATTTATTTATGAAATGGCCGATAATTATTTTAGTAGGTAAGTAAATCCTAAAGCCAAAATAAAACATCTAAAGGCGCGTTTATCTTGGATTTGTTGCGCAACATTATAAATCTTTTAGCGCTTGTCTGTAAATCATTTATTTTGAATACAGATATCGATAATCTTTAATATTTATGAACTACGATATTCACCTACTCAAAGAAAATTTTAGTTTGTACATAGTACGGTAGGCACCATAGAAAATGGGACACCAAACTTTGCACAATGTAAAACTGACTTTAAAAGTTAAAGTAGCTATCGACGAGGTGACATTCGAATACATAGTTAGAAAAGCGAAAGAGCAGGTAAATAATCTGGAGGGGTTAATAGTTGTAATAAACAGTTGTTACACCATAAAGTAGGTATTAAAGGCTTTGTTTTCGAATTTATACTTCTAAAATACACCTGCATTTTCGTAGAATTGTATCAGGTAGCTCTTTAGAAATCATTTAAATTCTACATTTTTGCTGTATTACGCAAGATTTCTTATAGTTTTGTGTTCGTGGTTTCCATTTAACCCTAGAAATGCATTAACACATGCTTGATAGCTTTAGTCTAAATTTATTTGTGTTTAATTATTATTTTTTGTTAAATAAAATAGTAAAATCAATCCATTCGATGTTATAAACAACTATTTTGATGAACAATTTTCCATCTTACTCGATTTATACATTATTTTTAACAAGTTATCTACAAAGAAAATGTAGTTTATGACACGAAAACTTAGATATGTATTTGCTCTTTACGCATCCGCTCAATTGGCTTTTTTGATATTATAACAGAAAGACAATACGCAAAAACAATATTATAGCTACGTATCAAAAAGGAAAAAAAAGATACTCAAAAGATTTCATTGACTTTTAATTCTGTTTAAACTTTTAAACGTAATTATTGTTTATTAATGAGTTATAGGCAGATATTTAATTCAATTTAATTTGTATATCTTTATTCATAGTTATACATATATCGTTTCATTTTTATATTTATTTATTTAGATACCTAATTTTATTGATTTTTACGCAAATTATATTTAAAACAAAAATAGGACTAAATATTGTATGCAGATAGGTATAGGTCGTAAAACTACGTTCGGTTTATGAAAATTATTTATTACGCTATCAAATAAGTCCGCTTGACAGCACTAAATATTCGTTAAAATCTACTTCAAGACATGTAGTCATCCAGTTTATGTGGTGGTCACTGTACCTATCGTACTTGAAGAAATGAACTAGTTTTATGTATGAAATTGGCGTATCTTTAAACAAAATAATGCACACTGTAATAAAATAATTATTCTGATTTTATTAAAATATAATAAAATAAGTTTTGAACGTGGCATATTTTACTGATGATTAACCTGCACACATACAACAGCAAAGAAAGACTACAATGTATCAGTACCGTAAAAATATGAGGTTTTATTGATGACGTGTATTGCAACCTATCTTGAGATCCGACATCTGTTTCTAAAATAAACAGTCGGCGGACAAATGCTAAAAGATTTATAATGTTGCACAACAAATCCAAGATAAACGCACCTTAACAGAATGTTTTATAAAATATATTCAAATAAAATAAATCGATAATAATAATAAATGACGAGTGTGATACTGACATGAAGTCAAATACAAGCAATTTTTGGACAGTTTCTTGCAATATGTACTGTTTTATTTATAGGGTCGTTATCGTATTGAACGCAAATCAATAGATATATCAATTTGATCGCCGGTTCCGCAACATTCAAAAATCATCAATTGGATGACAATTGGGTTAATAAGTACAGAGTTACTTCCAAATTTGAACTATTGGGATTTATTCCCAAATTTCATCCCGCATACAATTAGACCAATCGGTAAGTCGTTTTTAAGAAGCCGTATTGCAAGCTGCAATAAATTTTATTCCATTTATTTTAATTTCACGAAAGACATACCTATTAATTTTGCTTGCACGGACTGCCGAGCCCGGATTTGGCTGCCGTCATAAAGAAAAGATATCAAAAACGAGCTATTCACCAGAACTTATTTTGCGATTCGTTTTACGACAAAATAAACCAGGAAAAATTTCCTAAAATTTATATTTAAATCGTTTTTCTAAAAAGTCGATAGCTTCAGTTTCGGCGTGTCAGCTTCGTAAAGTTTATTTTAGCAGATAACTCCACTCGCAATTACACTTTAACTTTCGATACAAACATAAATTGTGGACAATTTTCCTAGATAATTTTGTCGTATAAGTATTTTTATCGTAAAACGAACTGCAACGGAGATTCTGGCGAAAAACTTATTTTTGACGTGCTTTCCTCGTGATGACGGCCAAATTCGGGCTCAGCAGGTCGTGCAAAATTAGTACGTCTTTTTAGAGGCTCAAATAAAGAGAATAAATATTATTTTAACTTGTCCCTATTTATTTCCATCAAAAACCCCATTGTCGACTGGCCTAAAGTTGTGGTAATTATTTTCAACATTTCCATCACAGACATCCACGGGCCTAAACCGTAACCCTTGGGAGGAATAGGTCCAAAACTTACTATAAAGAGATTCACTAGCTTCATAGGCCCCTTAATAGAGCGAAGAACGTCGATTTATGATCGATTTGTGCGTCATCATAATCTCAAAAAACAATCGACAATCGTTTTTATGGTAGGTACCCAATTATCGATCGACGGTTAGCCTTAAGAACCAGTTTTTCAATCGTGGGTTATCATTAAAACCATTGAGCAATTTAAAAATTACGACGTAAAGATTTCTTCAGTTCCTCAATCAATTATTTATTTATTTTGCCAACAATTAAACGACCACAAAGGACTGCCATATTCGTTTTGTTACGGTGCGAAGTTGCACAAAAAGCTTGGTAATTTCGAAGCCATCATTCCAATATGAGCGCGTGAAATTTAGGAATTTATTCAACTTACGTTTCCTCACCGTTTTATTAAATGACATTTGATATATGACATTTTTCTGGGCATTAGCATAAAATAAAATAATCCTGACATACATATGTACTTGAAAGACGAACTCTCGCATTTAACTTAAGAAAACGACATGGGTAGTACCTACATACGTTTAATTAATTAGAGAAGTGGGGAAAATTATGTATTTTTTATAAATCGACGAGGATGTAAAAAAGTCGATTTTTTAACCGTTGCACAATTATTGCTTTGCGAGAAATCTACGAGCAAGAAACCTAAGTGAAATCTTATTTAAACCACAAACCACAGGTTCTCGTTTTATTTTCGCAAAACTATTTTGTCGTCAGTTTTCTGTACCTCTACTCCCCCGTTTGTTGAATAAATAAATACCGAGCAAAATTTTACTGGACGCGGACCCGCTAAAAAAAGATCGCGAACTGTTTGCGATTTTCTGATGTAAAGTCGCGCCTTCAAGGCCGGCTTGTTCACTTTCTTTCGTTTGTATTTTTTATTACAAAAACAGCATGCATCGGGTTTGGAATAATTCAAAGTAAGCCATTAAGAAACGTTGCGGGTTCTCGGTTCGACGTTGCATCTAAAACGGTCGTTAAAGACTCGCCCAACTTCTAAATTCCAAAATTGAACTCGACTAACTTATGCACGTATATGTATGTACCTACACGTTTAAACAAGTTACCAAACTATCGGCAAATTGCTCGATTCCTTTTAAATAATATAAAAGAAGGTGGGCGTTCGACTGTTTAAGGGAAACAATTAATTGGCGGTTTTGTAATTTCCTTCGTCGTGACGAGGTGCGAGATTTCCTCGTCGTCCCCAATTTACGATCTGGTCGCATAACACAAGTAATTTCCCATTAAAATTATTCGTGTCTTCTATAAAAATATCAAAACCTTGACCTATACGAATGGAAAAATGGACGAACGACGAAACCTTTCCTTTTTTTTTCTGCAATTAAATGCGATTATTAAAAATTTTAATCGCGCCTTATACATTTTAAATCGTCTGGAATTATTTAACAATGACAAATGTGACAATGGTTATTTTTAGGACGAACAAAAGAAACGACGATAACGGTAGATCGGCGACAAGTTAATTGGCGTTTATTTATTCAAATGTCCACTAGGTGTCCTTGGGCTTCTTCGATTTTTTTCGGACTTATTTTTGATCGAAATTCTCGGAATTGTTTTGGCAAGGATCTCGAAATGTTCGTTTATTAGAAAAATTGATAATTCGTCTATGACAAACAAATCGTGTTCGTCCTTGCGGATGCTCAAACTCCAACATTCTATTTCATTTCCTATTTACGCGCCCTTGGGACTTTTGTATCTTAACAAATCAACGTCATTATTATCGTAATTTCCAACGTTTAATAGATATTTAATTGTAACAATCGAAATAAAATGGCACCCCGACAACTTAATTTAGAGCTCTCGACAAAAAAAAACTCGATTTGTATGCTGCACGTACGCTTCGAAAAGTATGCAGAGGTTATATGGGCTTGGTGGTTGCAAAAATGAAGAGCGATATGAAAAAAACTCGTCTCATACCAGAAGAACACCTTGAAAGTTTAATGGCTTCGGTTTTTATCAGAACCGATGCGACAGAATCTTTATAAATTATCGCTTTAATATGCATAGTTTCGTACTTAGACAATGGCAAAACAAATATGTACATAAATTTAGGAAGCTTTGTTTTTCAAGAGACAATTAAGTAAGTAGAGAGTTTTCTTTCTCAACGAAGTGTTTACGGCTGAAATGTTTGCGACTTTTAACATTCCAAAGACAATTGAAAATTAACGTATCCGTAACTTAACGCGATCCTCTTGTTTATTTTAAACTGCCGTGTAGTCTTCGAAAATTGTCGGTCATCGGCGCAAGGAAACTTCATTACAATCAAATTAAATAATGGCGTTACTTAAGAAGAAAGCTAACTGAATATGGGCACTTAGGTTCACGTAACAGCATTAAATCGACGTAATCGCTAATAATGAACGATCGAACGCGTCTGCGAGGGCCAATTTTTAAGCCACTCAGAAATTACGAACAGACAAAAAGTACATAAGTGCCAAAATAATTTTAATCGCATTTAGCTTCATTAAAATTAGCGAGGTAAAACGGGCCATTAGTAATTTTGTTAAATAAGATTAAATCCTCGGAATACTAATTCCTTGCCGACCTTGATCTAGAACTTCCTCAATTTGTCGATTTTATGGTTTAAATTTTGTCGCAATTCGGTTGTTTTTTGTACGACCAACTGCCGAATATTTAAATGATCGACACGCCAAGAAGACGTGATCTTCTGGATTTTTATCTGGATTCCATTTTCGCCTTTGCTTTGCTCACTTGCTTCATCTTTGTGCAATGCATTCTCGACCCACGCTCCGGTATGTAGACAATTGCTCGAAAAACAATTGAAGCGTTTCTTGCAAAAACAACCAATGTTAAAAAGTTAATTTTTCGGTAAACTAAAAAAAGTGTATAAATTTGATACGTATTCTATACGTATTCTGTTTGATTTCATTTTTTTTTCAGTCACGCTGGACTGGAACAGTCGAGTATTTCTATGCTGTTGTTTGGTAAATAAACTGAATAAGTTAAAATTTGTTTGACATTGTTCATTTTTGATTATAAACGTAGCGTTGTTGTTCGGGAAAATTTTAAATTTTACATAATATTATTCATGTCATTTGTTTGGGCAGCTTGAGCTTTTTTCCGATATTCGAATAATACCTACGATGCGCTCTTTCAATTTCGACGGAGAACTCCGAGTTTTCGTGAATAACGGACAGGCAGTCCGTTAGTATATTAGTTTAATTAGTAAGGTATAGTATGTACTATGTCCCGTAAACAACACAAAAACAGAAATGGCATGCGTGTTAAAAATGACTTCGTGGTGTTGGTTGTTTTTGCACAAACCCTATAACTTTCAACCACTGTAACTGAGTGACTACGGCTGTTCTTATTACAACTGTAATAGTACATGATAGTCCACGCAATATTCAACACAAATATACTTAAAACTCGGTAATTGGTCGTTCTTGCAAGATATCCTTCAATTGTTCGAATGGAAAATTTCTCGAATTATATTTGAGGGTGAACGTTCGTTTCACCGGACACGTCCATTTTCAAAAGTGGTCGAAAGGGTAAAGGGTAGCGGGAAAAGAGGGTCGGTGTTTCGCTGTTGTCTGGTGCAGTCGAGTAAGTCCAGTAAGCTTAGGATAGCGTAAATGTTAGGTGAGTTTAGACAAGTGTAGAAGAAATAGGCTATATTAATTAACATTAAACACGTTTATCTCCAAAACAAGCAAAGATCGAGAAGGTAAAAACAAAATTAAATCGAATCTACTTATAAGTGTATCTAAACTTGTCCCATAGCATTGGTCGGTGGTTTTAGATAAGAAAATACAGTTTAGATTCAAATAACCTAAACGCCAGGACCCATTTATCGAAAAACATCTGTAGGGGGGTATTATTCAAAAAACAAAAAAAACCCAATTCGTTCTAGAACCTCAGAATAAAAGCTACATTTTTTAGAAAATAACAGTCGTCACTGCAAACAGATGCTTTTTAGCAGTAAAATATAGCAAAATGTGAAAAAAAATTACGAAATTTGTGTCCAGTAAGTAACCAAGGTTTACGATACCTATATGTAACTTTTCGACGATAGACTTATTGTAGTTATATAGTATAAACGCTTGATATCCAATAATGGTAATTAAAAAACTAGGCAATCTAGTTTTTCCACTATACGCAACTGAATCGAATTTCCAAATTAGTGATTAAGAATCGCGTGTAGTTTACATTTAAATTATTTTAATCTATACCTAATTTTAGTTTTTGCTTGTCGAATATCGAATTTTGAAATATTAGTACTTGAGGGATGGGGGGTGTCGATGTAACATTTTAAAGTCGAAATTGTTTTGTCGATTTACGAGATTTTTGGCAATAGGGCAGAACCCACCAATTGGAATGTTGCTTCAACACGCGCTTCACGTCCATGGGTTCTTATGGACGACTTTATCGAACGTACGCGAAAGATCGGGATTTAAGATGAGGGTTAAACAAAGCGCCCAGTTTACAACATTTTATTGTTTGAGGATGGAAATTAGTTCGACGCCTTAATCCGGGAATATCGCGGAACGTGTCACGATCGCGCGTTGAAATCTCCAACGTTTCGGCGACTTCCCAAATTTTGGAATTGCACACCGAAGGAGGTGACGAAAATGGAACATAATATGGGTCAGTGGCGTACAGGCAGGGTGAAGGGAGCAGCTATAAAAGATATGAACGCGGTTAGCCGCTGGTTACTTGGGGCCGCGTCAGCGAAAGTTGCCCCTGCTGGAGTTCGTTCGGTGTGCTGTGGTCATGTGTGTGTGAGTGGAGTCCGGGTTCTGTAGTGCTTCAGAGTGCGGTGTCAGACCGCCCTATACAGTTAATTATTAGTTGTTATATAATTAAGGACATACATATTTTGCAAAGACTGAATATGGCAACTAGATTACTGTAAGTTTCATTTAATTTATATATTGAGGCCTCGGTAGATTTAAGAGAAACCAATAATATCTCGACAAATAGGAGAATATGTCCCTGAGTTAAAATGTAATAGGTACTTTTCCGGATAGTAACAATATTGCTTTCGATTTATCGTCAGTTTCTTTGTCCTAAATTTACGGATATTCATTCGATAAGTACTTGTCGAGGATTGCTGGGAATCGAAGATGCCGAAAGTGATTTCTCCTATAGCGAGTTCGTTTAAATTTCATTGTCGCACAAACGAAAACGCGCCTCCGGTCGTTCTCGGATCGGCGCGATATTTTTTCTTTTTTAAAAGTACCCGTGTATGCGCAAAATTTCAACAATTACCAGCAAGCTATCCTTGAACTAGTTGGATTCCGTTTTTCATCGAATTTAGTAATAATTATTTTCAAAATTCCAAATGTCAACATTCTTTGTTAGTTAGATATAACGTACTTTCTAATAGCGGCAAAAATAACACATTAAAAGATAACCATGTTTTACTTTCATCGAGGCCTTTTAATGTGCAGGAAACGTTTGTTTTGTACTAATTTTTTGCGACGCAACGCCCATGAATTACGCGAGTACGGTATTAGCAAGTCAAATGACGAAGCACCCTGTACAATTTTAATTAGCGACGTGTTCCGGTTGCCGCCGAGTTCCTTATTGTATTACAATTTTATAAATGAAAAGTCCAAGGTAGTTTTAAATGGCAAAACTAAATTACTGTCGTTAATTTGCGTAATCCTATTTCGTCTCCTATTTTGTTTTTAATATAAAAGACGGCAACGGCTTTCGAAAAGGTTAAGGGTTAACGCGCCGTGAAAAGCACAATAAGGGTGCAGTAATTTACGACATTGTATTTAACAATTACCCGATGACATCATTAGAAAGTAGGAAGAAAAAGTTTTTTTTTTTGATTTACAACAGTAGTATTTTCTCGATAATGTCGACGAGGAATGGCATTTCGCGCGTCTGTCGAAAACAAAAATTTGGACCTTCGTCGACAAAAACAAGTAAATTTTAATTTTAATTGTCGTGTTTACAAATCGAAGGGTGTCGCGAGTTCAAGGCGGTTTCCGCAGGTTCCTTGAACCCCTTTAAAAAAATTCAGTTGCTTCTACTTTGAGAAATACCTATGAAATCAAAAGTGCCTACTCAAGATCGCGTGATTGAACTTATTATTAATTATTTTTTTTTATATCAAAAAGTACTACCATCAACAGATTCCCATATTTTTCTCGATTGTCATTCCGTATTTTAATTTCGCATTGTTAATGTTTTAATGCCTTTTCCCGTCACTGCCTCGTTTCCATCAAACCCAAAATTCAAGCGACATTGTAATTCGACATTGAAAATTAGAACGAACATTTTCCTTACCGTGCACATATAGATCAAGCTTCGATTCGAAAAAAATTAATATGCAACATACGTTCGAGGTTATTAAATAAGTAGGCAATTGTAAGAAAATCTTTTACGTACGAACACATCGTAATTCCTTCATTACGACAACGAAACCACCTATTATTATTATCGTTATTGTAAAAATCGAGTACTTTCTAAAAACGACACTCTCGTTGTCTCGTCGCCAAAACAAGAGAAATAAAAAACTATACGAATCTTTTCTCCTCATTTCGAACCGAGAATTAATTATTAATATCCCTTCCTCTTTCGTGTATAGTTACGCTTAATTTGTAGTCGCATACAATCTATTGAAAAAAAAACCGAGAACAATGAACAATAGAAACGTGTTTCTAACGACCGACACATGGATGAATGATCATAGGAAAGAAATAATGGGATTTTCGAAGATAGGTACCTTTAAACCGTCCAAAGTTAAATTACTGATAAGTTGACACGGTCTTACAGACACTTTCCCTCCCGTCTTGGGATGTCATAGACGGACACCTGAGACTGGTAAAAGTAAAAACCTTGAAGGATTAATAAAGTTCAGGCGTCGTTCGGTAATTAATTCTTCGTTATTTGTTATTTTTGATAAAAGGTATTTTAATTAAATCTTACGAGCTTTTGTAACAGTTAAATTCCTTAATAGAAACGAACAATAAGCGAAATCAATTGGGTAAAATTCAAATCCTACGCTCGGTGAGTAAGAACGCAAGGACTGCGCCATCGTAAAAAAATACCCGATTAAGCTGGGCGTGTGCGGTCCCAATTCACATAAAATTTCAAATATTAATTTGACATTCCTAATCCGCCCCGAACGGTAAATCGAAAAAAAATTTAAGTAACTGAACGCGTTATTATTTTCTTGGCATCGCTGCGCCGCACAGTGACTTCAAACTTTCCATCTGACCAACTGTGTTGAAATTACGATTACATCTAAAACACGTTTTAATCTAGAACGCTGCTCTAATTTGTGAATTTGCATAAAAATTAAGCAGTTTTTACTTTAAAACGAAATTTAAACGGTTTCTATTTTATTTACAACAATAACGTTTAGCCTCAAAAACCATATATATAGTCGACTGCTCTCGTTCTGTTTACAAAATATATTTTGATAACAAATAATAATCGTGAAAACGAACTCCAACTGTTTAATTTGCGTGTGTATTAATTTGGGTCCTAATTTCAAAAATCGCAACAAAACCGATGTCTTAACTTCCACGTCGGTCGGTTTATCATCGCGTTAAATCGAAATTGTCGGGCGCGAAAAATTCAATTTGGCTTTTAAACTTCCAACAAGTGGAAGAATCCAATCGATGATTCGATGATTCGACGGCCACAGCTTAGAGGGCATTTTGGTGTGGACACTTTAAGGCGAAATTGCTAATACGCGCATTGTAGAGGTAAATAATTTATCATTATGTCTCTAGACTCTTGGTGTGCCGCAATGACACTAGTTAAAAGGGTTCAGATCGGATGTTTTCGGTGGCCAAACAACTGATTAGGAAATGCAGCGGCTTACCTACCAAAACGAGAGGGCGTCATCTATTCTGTAGAAGAACTTCTTCTACATGGTGCTCGAATTTAAAATGTCTCGTAATTACGAACCGACGAGTTAATTGTGGTGAACCTGCTCGAAGACGTGACGAGTATAAAACGGATAGAATGATGTCGTTCAACGGTAGCTTTAGAAAAACTGCCCATTTCCCTTAAATGTCCATGTACGAGCTCAAATCGAGTGTTCTTTGATCTAAAACTATCGAGGAACATTCTTCGACTGCAAAGTAAAAATACGTATCTATCGATGTTCTATTAACTTAAGTTTAAGAACTTAAGAACCACTTAAGTTGTTGTCTCTCAATTACACCTCTAATAATTGATTCGACTTCTAATTCTTTTCTAACCGTTTTGTCGTTTACTCTGTCTTTCCTCGTTACTCCCTTGACCTTTTTTAAATATTTAATATCTATCGCTTGAACTCTACTTTTTGTTTTGTCTGTCATCGCCCAACTCTCGCTACTGTCCGAGTATAATAAGACTGTAGTACATTTTTACGGCGTTATCAATTCTCTCGCTTGATTGCACTTCCACGTTTCCTTCTTTTTCTAATTTATTGTACTCTTAACTATTTGTATACATCTATTGTTATGTCAGTATTCTTATTGTTCTTTCCTATTACCATTGTTCTTCGTTTTTCTACTGTTTATTCTCATTTTTTCTCTTTGTTAGTTATTCTTCCCATGTATTTAAATTTTTGCATGTTATCTCTTCTTACGTAGGTAACTTTTGTTAATATCATATAGACTCTTAATACCGTTTTCTAGTATTTCATTGATATCTCTTCGTTTCATACTTTTCCATATTTCTTTTTGTGGTACTCCGTCAAACGCCCTTTCCAAGTCTAGGAACACTAGGTATATTTCTAAGTTTTTTATTCTAGATTTCTCGATTACCCGTTTTACGCTAAAAATGTGATCTTGTACACTTCGCCCTTTTCTGAAGCCGCCTTGTGGTTCCACTAATTGTTTCATCTACTATCTTCCTTATTGTTAGTCTTTTTTTTCAATACGTTTCTGATGTAGTTCGCACAACCCTTCCAGGCACCTTTGCGATAGCAGATAAAGTTGAATAAATAAACAAGGTAACCGCATTAGTAACGATGAAATAATTGACAATCCAGGTTTTTCCAATGTTTTTAAACAATATTAACCTCGATTTTACTATTAAATCGCAAAAATTTTAAATTAAAAATACCCGAAGTTTTGAATGCTTTTCTCCCGAGTTCATCACATATTTGCTTTAAATTGATCGCACCAATATGCCTCTAAACTGTGACCGTATATACAATCTAATATTTTAAATACTGGAACTACCGTTTTGACATTAAACACTAAACGCGTTTTAAGTTAATTTATACTCTTAGTCTTAACTAAGTCTCATCTCTTAAGATGCGATAACATACGTTAGTTATTTGCAAAACTGGCGACTGCTGCTTAAAATATCCCTCAAATATCTTTGAAAACCATAAAATTGTTAAATTACTGGCGAAATAGTTTGACACTTTCGCAGCGACTCAGGTACTGCAATATGCAAAGGCACATTTTCCTTATCCATATCTTCCACTTTGAATAAAATCAATCGAAAACGGCGAACAAAAAGGTAACCCCGAATACTTTTCGAACACGCTAACTAAAACCGTCCAATATCGTCTCTAGCGAAACGTTGAATTCGTCCTGACTCGTTAACTACTAACACGAATCCTTGGCGCGGATCCGTGCCATCGGTTACGTTGTAAAAGCATATAGTGACACGGATCCGCGCCATACGCAGCGAGAGCGTTAAGTAATGGAAACGAGTTTTACAAATGATTGTATAAAGTAGAGATTTTTTGATATGTACAAAAAAAAACTTGCAAAATATTTAGGGTACGCCCACTCGCACCTTAATAACCGCAATAATATGATATTATAAAGAAAATTTCCTACAAAATATCATATTTTTCAACACCTTATTCGTTGCTAACTCAAATAAACGAGATGCACGAGCAAAATGCAATTTAAATCGTTTTTAGAGCCCCATTAAATTCTGACAAGATTCAATTTCTTTAACGCATTAAATAAAACGGCATCAGATAAAAACTAGATTTGCCAACAATAGACAAGACTAGATATTTATACGTAAACCTAACATTAACATTAACGCAATTAAATTTTGTTAGACAAACCGTTTGATTACATTACATGTACCTGAAATTAACTTGTGGTATCTCCATCGAGTTTCCTCCGATTTCACGCCAGGGAACCATTAAACTATCAACTCCAGCCCTCAAATTCTACCATTCCATTATTCTTTAACGTGCATTTCCAACTTCCCTCAGAAGATAGGTAGATAAGTACTTATTCTCGGCATCGATTTTTCTCTCTCCTCGTATGTGCAAATGTTTGAAATTTTCCTTCGTGCCGTGCGACACCTTCCAAACAAACTAAATAAATATAGAAAATTCAAAATTAAATAGCTAGAGAAACTTACCTCTTTTTTCGAGAGTAAGTATATGGAAATTTCAAGAAAAAATGCATTTGGCAAATAATAAAAATATCAGTTTAAGATGTACATAAATTATTGCAAAGGTCTTTCAAATCATAACTTCGAATGGTCGACAAAGGCCATAGTCGGGTAAATATCGGAAATGTGCCTTTGGCTCGAATTTGGCTAATTTTTGTTTCAAATGTCTATTTTGATGTAACTGTAACTTTCGCAAAACATCAGCTTCCAAAATTCATACTTTCCGAAAAAGAAATTAGGTAGATATCTACGTATTTTCAAAATTTAAAAAACAAATCTTGTTATCGTGAATCTGCGTTACTTGTATGATATTGAACAGGTACTAAAGACTCGTCAGTGGTATTTTTTTGGGAACTCTCCGTGTGGGAAAGAGGAAGATAGAAAATATTAAATTGAAATAATTTAAAAATACATCTTATGCTCTGGGCGAGGGGGGGGGGGGCAGTTACCAATTTTTCGTCAAATATTCCTCGTACCTACCCCTACTATAAATTATATAAGTATCAAAATTTTCCAAAAGTATAACAGGTAAATAATTGAACAAGTTCGTCGCTTGAATTATGTAGCAGTCTGCTATGCTACATACAGGTTGTTCGGGAAATGATGGAGAATCTCTCGCGAGCGTATAGATCACGTCAAAATAATGTCACAAATTGTTACAACTTTGTTTCTTATGGCATTTCCCTTTTACATTTTTCAGAGGTTTAAATTTAAAATGTTTAAGGTCGTTTTCAGATTAGGTATTTTAGGATAAAAAAATGTACTCTTGGTTAATTTCGATAAAATAAACCATATTCGGGAAAATCATACATAAAGAATAAAAGATGCAGAGTATCCTAGATATTATTTAACATCTCAACAGGGAAGCGCCGTATAAAAAAAATTATACGAACTTGTGGAAATATTTTGACGTGGTTAATACGCTCTCAAGAGATTCTCCACCTGGACATCCTGTATTTAACAGATCGCTATAGAATTCAAATAACGAACTTGTTCAAATATTTACCTGTTATATTTTTCGGAAAATTTGGTTACTCACATATATAATAGACGTAGGTACGAGGAATATTTGACGAAAAATTGGTAACTGCCCCCGAGTGTAAGATATATTTTTAAATTATTTCAATTTAATATTCTCTATTTTCCTCACTTGCTGTACACGGAGAGCCCCAAAAAAATATCAACTGATCAGCCTTTAGTACCTCTACAATATCATACAAATAACGCAGATTCACGGTAACAATTTCTGAGAAATAGATTTATTTTTTAAATTTTGAAAATGTGTAAGTATCTACCTAATTTCTTTTACGAAAAGTATGAATTTTGGAGCTTGTGATGTTTTGCTAAAGTTACAGTTACATCAAAATGGACGTTTGAGACAAAAATTAGCCAAAGGCACATTTCCGATGTTTACCCGACTATGACCTTTAATTAATGTGTCAAAAATGATTTTGAAACGACAAAGCAAGCCCCCGAACAGCCTATACAAACAAAAAAATTAACTGTCTCAAATAGACGCCAATTTCGAATTGCACAATTTCTTCAAGTTCCAAACCTTCTTCTAATTTCCATTTATTGCGCAACTTAACCCAAGAAGTAAGCAATCTACCATCAAAATCGAGAAACAAAATTATTCCGAACAATCAGAGCGCCTCGTCGTAAGCGTTACATTATATTTTAATAGCGCAAATGAGGAAGCCACGCGTGCATCGCTGCCGTTAACCTAATTAAGAACAACCGTGGATCAAACAGACGTAAAAACTAATCGAAACCTCTATAGCATATCTACATGTAGAAAATTGACTGTGCCAGGGTTGCATACAAATCACACCTGGGGCTGACTTTCTTTATTCGGGAAGGTCGCGATCCGACCTTGATCAACAAATTTCTCCTTCTTTCACTCTCTTCTGCCCAACCCAGCTGATGATTGTGTGTCAATGGCACCTCGTTCACGCGGACAAAAACGAAAGCACGAGGACCAACTATCGATTTTTAGCCTTGACGATTGTTAAAGATTATCCCAATATTTAATAGATCACGATATCTGTATTGCAATCGTTGCAACATTAAAGATGTACCTGTGCACGTTGCAACATGACTGACATTTCCGTCGCTTCTTGCACGTTCGTAGTAGGTCCTAAAGTTAAATGTTAAAAGACGAAGATGTAACAAAAAGTTGTTAAATGACCTTTGTTCCATCGAAGCAATTGATTATTATTGGCATTTTGAATGTGTTACGCAACTTTGAAAATGTGCATCCCGAGAAGATGACATTTGATAGTCGGATAACCTTTCTCTCGACTGTGGCATACCAACTAATTTTTTTTTTAAATACTCGCGGTACCTACAGAAAAACGCGACCTTTGAGTTTATTCCGTACGTGTCGAAATTAATTATGGATGAACGTCTTAAATATAAAAACGATAAAGACTCTAAAAAAATTTAAATTACCTGATATTAAGGTATGAATTATGGAAATCAAAATCTGGCAAAGTAAGTATTTGGGTGTGTACTCGGAATGTTTATTGAGCAATGTATAAATAAGGTTGCAGCTGAAGGAAACGTTCATACAGACAGGCTAACATTGAAATTCTTCGATAGTAGCGGAATACAAAATAAAAGCAAGTTGCAATATTAGATATATTAATACCTATTTATAAGTACATACATAATCGCACGATAGATCATTAGAAAGCAATTATTCCATTATTTACATAACCATTTTATACAGAAAATTAGAAGCAAACATTAAACAGGTGCGGAAGCCGGAAATTTTTTTTTTTCACAAAATTGCGCAACTTAAAGCAGGAAAGAATGCACTTTCGGGTTTACTTATAACACTACATACATATAACTTTATGTAAATCTACTGTCGTAATAAAAACCAGTTTTAATACGATATCTTCTCATAGAAGATGTCCTACATTACGACAATTGCCACATTACAACATATATGTGTAGTAGATAACAATCGCTATTTATTTTTAGATTCGTAATATTCGGCTTCCTCGTAGTGCTGACGTTCGCAGAGGTGCCTTTAATAACGCAACCGAAATCCGAAGATGATTTCTTATACGTTCAAACGTCAAAATCCGGAGCTAGACCGATAGTTCGTAAAGAAAAGGCGACTTCTGACGAACGAGCTTTCGAAACGGCCCACAAGTTGCCTCCTTACCTCACCTACGTGCTTAATCAAAACGACGACGACGAAGTCAAACACGAAAAACAAAAGAGAGAAGCTTCTCCGGTCAAGAAAGAGACGACCGCCACTCCAGCACCCCTTCCGCCCGGCGCAATTAAATTGGATCCGAAAGAACTAATCGAAAAATACAAAGCAAACTTGAAAAGAACCACGGAAACGCCGAAAGTAGTCACCAAATCACCTCGAAGAATAAAGAAGGAGGCGAAAGTCGAAGCTTTTCCGACCAGTCCCAGACCCATATTGACGTCGGGAGCGCCGCCGACGCCTCGCAGCCTCGACATCAGGGAAGCGCCTTTGGTGGGCAGCGGCAGCGAAAAGCAGCGCAGCAGAATTCAAATTAAAAAAGGTCCTAACGGCCAGGAGTACGAATACGAGTACGTATACTACTATTACGACGACGATGACGACGACAAAGAAACGACAGAAAAAGCTTTGAACTCCCATGACGGACCCGCACGTAACGAATTGTCTTCTAACAATGAAGGAAAAACTCATTACAGCAAAGAAGCCGCCTCTAACGAGGTGATACCGAGCGGCCGTGGACGATCTAGAGGTCGCCAAATAGAAGACGAAGATACGGTTGGAGAAGATCGTCTGCCACCTAGTACCAGATTCCCTCCTAGAAGTCGAAACGTGGCTTCCACGGCCGCAATGGATAACGACAACAATGTTACCACCCGCGGAAGAGGCCGTGGCAGGCCCACATCTACGGCCGCTCCGGCCACAGAAACGGACAACGCCTCCGAAGAGAGCCAGGTAAATTAACATTTACGTTACTTACATACTAACTTAATTTTACAATAATTACATTTGACAATTTCAATATTACACTTATCCTTTTCAAGTGTTGATTTGTTGTGTATCGATATGCTTTAATGTTTTTTTCAGTAGCTACTGAAATAAAGCATAAAATCGGTAAGTATCCCAGTTTCGATCTTCGGCGAGGCTTTAACTCATCCACAATCGAAAGCCCAAAACTTACTTCTTCCGAAATCCACCGAAACTAACTTATCAAACACATCGAGCACCTTCACCTACGCTTTCTCTATATAGTTAGCATTTATACTCTCTAAAAATAAACTCACGCTGAATTTCCAAAGTGCATAACTAAAAAAATATATATGGGAAACTACTGCATAACTAAACCTAGACATGAATATCTAGTTACGAAACAAAAACTAATAAGCGCTACAAATTCCCAAAGTATTAATTAATCAAAAAGAGCAAATCCAAAACATTCCGCCGAAAATTCTTATTCTTTCCAAGCACTTTACTCGTAACACAATTAATATCATTCATTCTAATCCATTTTGAAATGCTCACGAAATTATCGAGTATAATACAATCTAGAAAATTTCGATAGGGTTCTAGAGGGCGTACACGTGCTAATGTAAGACGACCATCTTTAGATCTAGTAGATAGTGCTAGTTTTAATACACATTCGGGAACAGCAGGAGCGGAACCGCCTAATTCTGGTCCTTCGTTTCCTTCAGATCTTCCATCGGGTCCCGTTCGCTTTTTAGGCGCGACACCTAACGAAAGGATAGACTTACAAGTAAGGCTAAATCACAGATTAAGGCTAAAATGAATCGTTAATTTTGTAGACTGTCGACGAAAAGAACGATAAGTCCTCCGAGGACTTCTATTCCACCAGCACCGACGAAACTAGCGTAGAAGATTTCACGATGCCTGGCGGAACCGACGCTACCACCGTGATCAATGCAATGGACAAGGTCGCTCTGGAATTATACGCCATTCTGCAGGGCACACAAAAACTATCTGGAGAAGAAGTAAGCGAATACTACACTACACTTACGGTCCGAATTAATAACGAAAACACGATATTTTTAGGACGTCGAAGACGCCACCGCTACCACAAACGAATTTGATTTTACAACGGAAGCGGACACTACCGAAGTTCCTACTACGGAATATACGACACCCACGACGACCACGACCACAACGACGACGACGACCACGACGCCCGCACCTACCACGACCACCACGACCACCACCGAAGCTCCCGCATTCGGTCGTGGACGATTCCGCGGAGTGGCCGCGAAAAGAAAACACGGACCGGCAACGTCGGCGCCTAGTACGGAAGCGACAGTATCGGATTCAAAGCCAAAAGGACGTTTCGGTCGTCCAAGTTTCGGCAGACCAAAACCGGGCGCACGAACGACGGCAGAACCATCTCACGAACCGGAAGTTGCAAAAGAGGAAGCAAAACCACTTAACCGAGCCAAGGTACACTAAATTATTTTACTTCGATCGCACGCTTATAAAATATCACAAAAATGTAGCCCACATCGCGATCAAAATTCGGAGGTCGTACCCGACCAACGACCGAATCTACTCCAGACCACGGACATGACGAAACAAGTAGCACCACTAAACCTGCTCTAAGTCGCCCTCGTCCCGGATTTAACGTGAGAGGACGCGGCCGCAGTACGACAGCCGCTCCCGCTGCTCCAGAAGAAGAGAAACATTCCGAAGACGCGCCCAGCACCACAGCTAAACCGAGAGCCAAAATTGCTCCGACAGGTAGCAACGTTCGACCGTTAAGGCCGGGGCCGAGAATAAATCTGACGCGAGCACGCCCGGGCGTAAGTACAACCACCACACTAGCACCCGAAACGCCAGAAGAAGCATCTAACGAAGAAGTAAGTTCCTCGGAGGAAGCAAAAGAGGTGAGACGCAAGCGTTCCAACGACTTTAGTAAAAATCTTAATGTTTAGGAAGTCGCGACTTCTCCAACTCCAGTTGAAGATAAAAATCCACTGACGAGACTACGTAATCGGCCACGTTTAGGTCCCGGAACGGCGGCGCCGGCGACAAAGCCCAAGGCGGCCGCAAGTACTCCGGTTCAAGTAAGACGCGTAAATCCACTTTTGGGTCGTCGTAGGCCGGGCGCCGCCGAACCGTCGACCACCGAAGCACCTCACGAAGCAGAGCCGACAGAGTCCGAAAGTGCGGAAGAAAATGAAGAAACCGAAGCTCCAATAGTTAGTTCGAGCACGACGGAAGAACCGAGAGGGTTAAATAAGTTACTAGCCGGTCGAAGAAGACTGACGGCAAGACCGGGTACACATAAATAATTATTATTTTTTTTTAGAAGCTCGATCCTACAAACCCTACAGATTAAACGTAAGATTAGTTAGGTACACTTAAAGAATAAGTCAGTAAGTTTAATTAAAAGAAATCATGAGCAGGCCTGACATGTGCCAATATAATTGTTATATACGTCTTTAGTTACTAAAAATTTGAATGATAACGATGTAATTTATTGTATAGTTTCGTAAAGCGCATTTGTTTTGTATTTGTATATAAATAATTAGCTAGCTAATAGTGCTATTTTTCTCAAAATTGATGCAAGGTTTGAGCAAAACTAGATTTACAAACCATAGACATTTACTGTTTAAAATTCGATAACATAATGTTTGTATGAACAATAAAAATAAACAATGAGGAAATAAATAATTACCCACTAAAATACACAATAGTACGATAAATTAAATAGCGTCGCATTCTTAAAATCGATCACGAGCCACATTTCTGTACCATTTGCTCTTAAAATGTAAACAATTTATTTCGAGATTTAAAACAAATGTTACAAAAATAGGGTTTTATGCGTAGACAATATTTTGAATTTATTTTCGATTTTAGTAATAATTAAGTAGCGACCGAAAAAATGTTAAATTTAGATTAGCGCATTATTTCTTATTTAACGTGTTATAATTATATTTCTTGTTCTTTTATTTTTTTAAGAAGTAACAGAATTAACATGGCATTTATAGATATTGCCCGTGGTTTATTCCACATTTAATATTAATTTAATAAGTATAGTACGTATTAAATTAAACTAATCCAGAATAAACTATACAGACGACATTTGCTAACTACATGAAAAAGTACTTGACAGTCAATTAATTATGTAGGTGCCTAAGTATGAGTTAAAAACAAGTTCATTTATATCAAAAAACTAACTAAATATCGACTTTGAATCGAAAACAAATTCAAAACTATATTTAAATAGTGGTTAAAATAATTTCGTTAAAGCTAAAATACCACCAATATATAAGTTAGGTAAGTATAGATTAGTTCATTCTACAACTTAAATATTTGTAGTAGTACCCTGTAAATGTTTTAAGGTAATAAATAGGTAATAAAAGTCTATGAAGGAATTACAACAAGCAAAAAACAGGAACCTTCTCATATGAAATTCGTAGATTGCTGATTATTTTAAAATTAATCATATTACATTATAATGGTTACTTTTGGATAGTAGAATTTAACACAAAATAATACATAGGGAAATATTTACAGTACGTAGAACGATTTTGCACACATCATATACATCGTTATATTAGTAAACAAACATCAATTAAACTTGTATTTATTTACAATGAGCACTTTTATTTGGAGGAAGCTAAACCGTAAGTTTCAAAATCTTACATGATTGGCTGTCTAGCAAGATTCAAAAATTAGACGTGGCCATTTACTTTCAAAAATCGCTAAACCGGAAACTAAACTGAAAAATGTGTTTAAATCAAAACAAAATACAAAATTATTAAGAGTATTTTTTTTAACAGATATTCGCATACTATGCATAATTATAATTCGCCAATTTGTTTGTAAATAATTAAAAATTTGAAATATGAAGTGGGAAAGAATATAATTTATTAAGAAAACTAACAATCAAAGTAAGATGATCAATACATATTCGAGTTAAATTACTAATTCGAACCAATCGTTCAAATTTTATTGCTCATGACATCGTAGTGTATTTTTTATTAAATATTTCGATAGGTACATTTTCTAGCATTTTCTATACAAATTGAATAAAACAAACATCGGCAAACCAATTCTATTAATAAAACGCGTACGGCGTCACAGGCAACAATATTTGAATGATCTTTAGGATTTGTTTAAAATAATCATTAATAACCATTACAGAGCACAAATATGGACGATTCAAATTGCAAATGGAATGCACATAATACAAGATTCGATTAACAATTAAAAACAACAAAAATTAATGAAATGCACACCGGTATTTATCACAATACTTGAATTGAACACAAAACAATATATTTCATCACATATTCCTTTTTCAAATTTAATTGACATTTAAAACACTATATCGCCCTAACTTTCCGTTGCATTAAATTAGCAGAATGCATTTTATCGTCGTATTCTTGCGCTTTTATGTACAACAGAACTCCAACGATAACAACTGCAGTTCCAACTCCACTCAACAATGTAACAGAATTACCAAACATCAATACAGACAACCAAATAAGAAATGCCCTTTTAGCAGTATTGGCGACACTAAAAATTCCATTACTAATCATTTACGCACACACCAAATTAATTATATTTTACCTATGTGCAACTGGACTAATATAATCCATTAATACGTAAGCGGTGATGCTTTGGAAGTGAAAAAATACACCATTCAATATGAAACACAAAATCAATTTGATTTCGGGTTTCTCCGCGTTGGCCATATCAACCAACATTATCGAAGCTGGAATTTGAACTACTATACTTGCAATGCTGGTATAGAACTGTAATTCAGCCGGCCTAAAAATGTTGCATCTTTTAAATTATTAACCAACTGTTAAAACAATAGGTGTACATCAAACTGGATCCGAGCAACTGTTCTTCTAATTATTTAAAATAATCTGGTCCAATGCCCAAATCTTCAATTTTAATTTATCGCGCGTGACGGTCCCATCTGTTAAGCCCAAGTAGATTCTCGGTCTTTGAATTTTATCGAAAATTTCAAAAATCGGAACTCGTTTTGATCAAACAATCTGCTCATTGATTCTCAACTAAATATCCAAACAATCGGGAAGGATTTTTCAAATTCTATCAAGTTTCGTTTATGTTGATCGTATACATTTATCACCGGACAGTATTCTCTAAACCAAAATTTGTCTACATTTTATATTTTCTTTTTATACTTATACACTTAAACACTCAAAACCATCAAAAACACTCGAATTATAATTTGTCCGGACAATTTAAACGAATTACGGAACATGACCAAACCTAAACGAGGCTTAAAACATTTTATTCAAATTAATTTTAATACGACCCAATTCGAATGTTGTACGGCCACGGTCTATACTAGTTCCTAAATTACTAACAGACTGAAATTATAGATACCAATTTTGACCGTTACAATTAATTCCTTTCAATTAAACTACAATAATTATGTCCCTCGATCTGTTAAAATCAAATATCAGCGGGTATATCGAGTAATATCGAGGTAATATTCGGTAATATCGATCTATTTTAGTTCTCCTACATAAATTTTTCAAATTTAAAAATAGCCAGAAATAGGCTTCATAATTAGGCGAATGTTTGTCTAATTTAATCAACCTTGTATTTTTTTAGTTAAAACGATGAAACAGTGACATGTAGTGGAAACAGTGGCATTGCATTTTCCAGATCATCGAATAAATTCCACAACTTCTCTAGACAACAACTAACTCATAATTAATTTTCATAAATAACTTACGTGTATTTGAATTTATCTCCAGATATCAACATTTTTGAATAAACGTTCTGTAAACACTCCGTCAAGTTGGTAGCCATGGCTGCAATAAATCCTCGCAGCTCAAAACTGATTTCGTTAGCGGAGCATAACGCCAAACCGGACATAACAGGTAGAAGACTTAAATTAACAAACCATCCTGTCTGCTCGCCTACAATAACAAAACGATAAAACAAACTAAAGGAAATCCAATAACTTACCTAATAAACACCTAGATATTATAACTGTAAAAAGAGGGGCAGAACTTTTTATAGTTTCCGTAAAACTAACAGCCACATAATTTAAGGCTACTAAACCTAAAACAACGGTGAGAAACCTAAAATAAACACACATATGTAAATAACCAATTTTAGTAATGTACCTACACAAAACTCACCTTGTACAACCGACTAAAACCATGTGCCTGTAGAATCCAGGTGGTCGGCTGAGTCTTTGTGATGGTTTATACATTCCGCAAGGAAAATACATTTGTATAAATCCGCAGGTTGCCGTCATTAGCATCTGACAAGCACCTTTAAAAAAATTCACCCCATTACAATTGCGTTTATTGCGAAATCAAACTTATATTACCTAATACTGTTGGATTTCCATTAAGGTAAGTTAATATATACTTGTTTAAAAAGAGAGTACAGCCACTGAATATATACCACAACAACAAGAATACAAAGGCCCTGACGTTGAGAAGCCCTGCCTTGGAATCTATAGTTATCGCTTCGTTATCCTTTCTACCGATAAAAATCTCATTGTCCTTAAAATTATTTGAACTAATGTGTACATAAGAATTGTCCATCCTAAAATAAATAAAAATAGCAGTGCATCTAATTCGTACTAACCTCACTTTTGAACATTACTCGTACTTTCTACGAATCTTCATTATGTAATGATATTCGCCGAACGTGCTAGTACGCGAACTAAATGTGAAAGCATAAATTTACTTACCTTGAAGCAATTTACTTCAGGAAGATTAAATCAACACGTCACACCGACATAAACGCGTTATTTAACCTTAAACGCGACATTTTTTTGTTGATACATCAGCTGAGAAATTCCCGGCGTTGCCGATTTTCATTTCGTATTCATAACATTACTGCCCGGCAACGTCGCTTAATTAAGTAAATGCGGTTATGCAGTTAAAATGCTCGTTAAGCTTCCTAAATAATGTTACGTTAATATTTTCGTTTTATTTATATAAATACAGGTCATTAAAAAAACGATCGTTAAATGTCATATTCAAAAGAGTATCGATAAGAACACAAACAGGTGCGCGGTCATCGACCCTAGCACGCTGTAAACATTGATCCGGGGCATTAATGCCTAAATCCAAGAGAGATAACATATATTTATGACCTTTTAAATCATAAAGTGCGGATATGAGTTCCGAATTTTACTAGACACACCTCGTCGTCGTACCTGAAATCGAAGATGCAAAGGAAGGAAGAAACCTTTGAACAGAAACGTTTAGAACTCGAAGCTTGGTTGCAACGCATGGAATCTCGATTAGCCAGCATGGTGCCAATAGGCCACACGGCCGACGTGCTAGAAGCGCAGCTCCGAGAGCAAAAGGCGCTGCACGCCGAACTGCACCAGTTCAAGGGACAAATTGAAGCCTTTCAGCAATTAATGCAACGAATTATCGCTAGCCGTCAGAACGAAGACACCGGCAGATTTAAAAAGGTCCGATTCCCACAGAATACGTGTGAGTTGTTACCTATATTGTTGCAGGTGGTCGAATATGTCAATCAGAATTACACAAGACTCGATGCCTGCGTGATAAATAGGGGGAAATTGCTTCATTCGGCTTTAAGTTCATTGCAAAATCTCGATCGGTCGATGGACAAGTTTTTGGGATGGCTCAGCGAGGCAGAATCCGTACTCGAAACATTAGAGACCGACGCCGAATCTCGAAGAGGCGCTCAGCAGCTGAAGGAGTTGCAGAACGACATCGAGTGTCAGTCGAGCACGCACGCGGCGTTACGGTCCTCCAGTCTTGCTTTGTTGGGATCTCTTGCTCCCGAAGATGCTCTAATGTTGCAGCTGAGAGGAGACGAAATGGAGAGAAGGTGGCAGGTAAATTACTTTTTTTATCTGTAATTTCTCATTTGATCTATTAAACAATTACTTCTGACTAAAAGTTTAAGACGGCTGTAAAAAGCAGTCACATTTTTATAACTACGTAGGTGAAAAATTCGAACGAAACTGATCGAACTTCCGGCATTCAGAAATGGCAAATTGTTATTATATACATAGTTGAAGGATTCTAAATGTCAATGCAATGAACGCCCCCATATTGATGTATTTCTACTAGTTACAAACAAAATAACTTTTATATTTAATTGTAACAGATAATAATTTGATCGTGAATGGTCATTAAGATAAATTTATAACAAGAGGGAAAGTACACAAAAACACATATTAGATATTCAAATTATCATATTTGTATGTTCCTAATTTATTCATTTTGTGAATTTGAATTTTGAATTTATTTTTATTGTGCTTTATAATTTATATTCTTGTTGCTTCTGATTATTAATAATCATCTCATAAAGTAATCGAAACAATTAAAACATAAAATTTGCAACATTACGATAAGGATTAATGTTTAAAATTCTCTCAATTAATGATTACTATAAATATTTTGTTTGTATATAATACTATCGAGTACAAATTCATCGCAAATATTATTTAATAATAATGTGTAGTTAAATATTTATTTATCAAAGAGTCTTATGATGAAAGTCGTGAATACATTATTATAATTATGTGATATTAAAATCATGTTATACATGATTATACGACATGTTATACAATGTGTCCCAAACTTTCTCGCGTAGCCCACGTCACAACTAGGTTTGGGATGCTACATTCTGATGGGATTAATAGTAGATAAATATTTAACATATTGCATTTAGTACAATCGAACTTGTCACGGCGCAATTTAGACACTTGCCACAGGCGCTTCTTCGTGATACGAAAAAATGATAAGAGATCAAAGTTTCGACTAGAACAGCAACAACTTCAAATTACAGTAATCTCGATATTACACAACTTCCTGTTTTATCGTAAATAACCACTATTAAATATGATTTGGTAAAAGAAAATAAAAAATTACCATCACTTTTTCAAATTTATATCGATTTCGTACTTATCACTAGATTAATTTATGTATTCAATTTAGATTTTTTTACAGGCGCTTAAAACGCGCACTCTAGACTTACGTAATCGTTTCGAACACAACACCGACTATTGGAACACCCTGTTGCTTTCTCTTCGTGAACTAACCGAATGGGTAATTCGTAAGGACACCGAATTGGGACTTGCCTCGTGCCAGGACGATCATCGAGCATTCAGACAACAATTGGAAGATAAACGACCACTAGTGGAATCGAGCTTAAGAAATGCAAGACAATACGTGGCGGGCGAACCGTCGGGAGAGCTGGCGCGAAATTTACGGAGGGAGCTGGTTAAACTGTCCGACAAATGGAATGGTCTAATAGATAGATCCGATCAACTGGCGACACGATTCGAACAGAACTCGGTTGTAAGTTGTTTTATTGACTTGACCGGCCTAATATTGTGTGCCTATGTTATTATTGTAGAAGTTGAGACAGTTGGAAATCAATTTAAAAGAATCCGCCGGAGCCGTTGCGAGTTTGGAAAGGATGACGCTTATATGGAGTTCTCCGCGAAGTGCCGCCGAAGCACGAGAACTTTTGTCTAATTTGCGCACTTTAGAACAAAAGCTGCCTCCTTTACAACGTGCACTGGAAGAAGCCCGATTGCAGGCTGCCATTTTGGGTTCGGTGCTGCCAAACGGTCAGGCGGCACAACTCGAGGACTGCACCGCTAGGTGTCGTGCGTTACAAGTTGCCATTAGGGAACGACGAGAGCAACTCCAAAGTAGCAGTCAAGGTGGGTGGTTTTTTTTTGTAAAGGTCAAACAGACGATGAAAATCGGTTCTTTTGTAGGTGAATTATCGCCTGGTCCTTCGAGCGTTCAGCCGCCCTGGGAACGCGCCACCACTCCGAATAAAGTGCCATATTATATAAACCATAGTTTGGAAACGACTCATTGGGATCATCCTTATATGTTGGAACTGGCCGTGTGCCTATTACAGTTAAACGAAGTACGTTTCTCGGCTTATCGGACCGCTTTAAAATTACGCGCCATACAGAAGAAGTTATGTCTGGATCTTGTTAATTTGTCTGCAGTCTCCGAGGCCTTCGACATACACGGTCTACGAGGGCAAAACGATAAACTGTTAGACGTTGCAGATATGATTTTGGTACTTAGAGCTATTTATGGCGGAGCTGTCGCGCAACATCCTGCTTTGGTCGATCTACCGTTGTGCGTCGATTTGGCACTTAATTGGTTACTTAACGTGTACGATAGTCAACGAACCGGTCAAATTCGTGTACTTAGTTTTAAGGTAAGTTGTTTCACTAATTGGTAGATATCTCCTAGATTTGAAAACATTCTTATTTGAATGTAACTCAAAATTTTGTATTACCCATGATGCTATCGAAAAATTGATTCGGTGTTGTTAAGAATTAACGAATTGACCGGCTAAATCGCCGAATTTGAACCTGTTGGACGTTGCACAGATAATTAAAAAATTACATAAAAACTGTGGGATTTCTATTTTAACTAATTTGGAGTAGGTACATATTGATATTTTTCGAAATGTTCGTAGAATTTATGAAGTCGACAATTACAGGTGGGATTGACGATCCTCACTCGAGGCCATCTGGAGGATAAGTATCGCTACGTCTTCCGTTTAATAGCCGATCCGCAACAGCGGGCCGACCAGAGGAAATTAGGCTTACTCCTTCACGACATTCTGCAAGTTCCCCGCCAATTGGGCGAGGTGGCCGCCTTCGGAGGATCAAACATAGAGCCTAGTGTACGAAGTTGTTTGGGCGACCGCGACGACTTGGAGGCCACGCATTTCTTGGCGTGGCTGAAACAGGAGCCGCAGTCGTTGGTGTGGTTGCCGGTGCTCCATCGCTTGGCGGCGGCGGAAACGGCCAAGCATCAAGCCAAATGTAATTCTTGCAAGCAGTATCCGATAATAGGACTGCGATATCGGTGTTTGAAATGTTTCAACTTCGACATGTGCCAGTTATGTTTCTTTGCCGGTCGTCTAACCAAAGGCCATAAACTCTCCCATCCGATGCACGAGTATTGCGCAGCTACAACGTCTGTCGAAGACGTGCGCGATTTTACTCGAGCCCTGCGTAATAAATTTAAGAGCAAAAGGTATTTCTTGAAACATCCACGAATGGGATATCTTCCGGTGCGGTCCGTGTTGGAGGGAGACGAATTAGAAAGTCCCGTCGCCTCGCCCCAACACAGCGACATGCATTCGCGTTTAGAAATTTACGCCAATCGTTTGGCCGAGGTAGAATTAAGAGCCGCGTCGCCTGAAGACGAGCACCGCTTAATCGCCGATTATTGTCAGTCGTTGGAAGGTGCTCCTGCAAGTCCGGGGCAACTTATGTTAGTCATCGACGAAGAACAACGAGCCGAACTGCAGGACATGATTCGTGAATTGGAAGCAGAAAATTCGGCTCTGCGTCAAGAGTATGAACAATTGCAAAGAGGAAGCGTTCCCCATCCCCCACCGGCTCAACATGACGTTTTGGCAGAGGCAAGACTATTGAGACAGCATAAAGGCAGATTGGAGGCTCGCATGCAAATCTTGGAAGATCACAATAGGCAGCTAGAAGCTCAACTTCAACGATTGCGTCAACTTTTGGACGAGCCCCCCACCGCCACTTTACAGACCCGTTCTGTTACTGCCTCCCAATTAAATCAAGATACTCCGGGCAGAGTTTCGCAACCTCCTCCTCCTTCAGACCATCGCTGAACATATCATCGATTCATATCACCATGTATGCAGCTTACTGTACTTTAAACTATATCATTTAGTCATATCATCTTATCGAATAAGTATTATTATTATTTTGTATTGTGTTCGTAAGCTCAAAAATTAAACTTTCGCGCATGGAGCAAAATTTACAACCGAACCCATCTTGTTGCAAGTACTTAACGTGCCATTGTGAATTTAAAACGATATACCAGAACTGCCTAATTGATGAGCTTAGAATTAAAGTATTAAGAAACCAAAATATCTGGCTAGCATTGTTATACCTATAAAGATTCTGAGAGCTTTCTAATTGTTTGTTATGTTTGTATATTTGCTAGTGCGATTAACCTGCCATGTAGAAGATTAAAAAGTAACAAAAGGAATGAGAATTACAATAAATCATATGAATGGAATTTATTCGATTAATTGCCGTGCTTACGTTCTTAGTAAAAAATAAAAGAGGATTTTGGAAATTCGATTACTTTGATTTTCTGGAGGACAATATTTAACGAAACGTCCCGACTGTCCACTTCAAAAATTTGAACGATAAACGTGAAACATCAATACGATTCGGTGGAATTGTTTGATTTATAATTTAAACGACAAATAAAAAATCGTTTTAACAATAAAAACATAATAAATTATTATTTATAATATTAATTTACATTGGCAACAACCTATACTACAAAAGTAGCTACTTAATAAAAAAATTACGCCTATGTTGGCGAATTTCTCCACGAAGAACTTGTACAAACTCCAGGTCCGCGCCACCAATCGTTGACGTCCTCGTAATGTCGTACCGTTAGAGGCGCGTGCAACATGGAACATAGACGGCACCAGAAGTACGTGTTGATGAATTCCCCGGTACCTTTCCACCGAAAATACGAATTGTACAAATCGTCGTCCTTGTCCAACCGATGGAGGTACGCGGCCAGTTCTTCGGCGCTTCCGAAGTCGTCCACGTGAATGTAGGACCCTTGGGGCGCGCTCCTTTCGTAATCCTCCGGCCTGGCGCCCATCACGATGGGCAACACCGCTTGACCCAAACCGTTCACGTAAAACTTTTCCGTGATGTAGTCGCGGCAATTTGAATTCTCGAAAGCCAAATAAAACTTATAGTCGCGCTCTAACAATTCGAAACATTTGCGATCGGTACGCGGACATTTTAGGGGACCGCAGGTGCCATAAATGTCCACGGAAATGTATTTGCCTAGTTCTCGCGCGTAAGCTAAACGTCCATTGCGTGCACCACAATTTGATACGAACCATGCCACCTTCTTTGTCTTGTTGGCGGAATAATCTCTCGCTTGAGGTTTTTGTCTCGCCTGTAAATTTTAAATTCGCATTAGATGTTTGATTTGTCGATTCGTGCTCACCTGAGTATCGTAATACGTCCATCTTTCGTAAGGCGCGACCAAATCACTATCTCTTCGATAAGTGGCGGTCCAATTGAAAACGTTCGGATATTTGATTAGCTGCGTGTGATAGGGACACTCCAATAAGTACATAATCCACACTTGTTTGCTGGGACGAGCGAGTCCGGGATGAATGAAATGGTCCTTGTAAAGAATCGCGTCTGCGTCTACGGCTTTCCCTTTGTCGGCAGTGAGAGAACATCTACTCACCGGACAGCCGTGGAAGGCGACCGAGCCGGCCTTTTGGCCCCAGGTCCCTAATCCGTTATATGCCAAAATTACCTTCTCGACCGTATCGAAACCTTAAAACGCAAAAGGGAGTGTTAACAAAACGGTAGTTAAGCAAAAAGAAAAGGACGCGTAGTACCTTCGTAATCTTCGGGAACGTACATTAGCTGTTCGGATACGCGATCTCCGTATCCGTCGACTTGGTCGGGAAAAAGTTTCGGAGTTCCCTTGGACGCGCCGGGAAACTCCGTGCCCCCGGAAAAATACCAAGGTTTCTTCTTCGGTTCCGTCGTTGGCTCGGTGAACGTGGTTTCTGGCGAAAATAATCGAGGATCGATGTGCGTCTCGACGGTGTGCAACGGAGGACTTGGTGTCGGCGACCACGGCCATCGCTGATGTATAGAAATAATCAAAAATACTGCACCTCCGCAGCAAAGCACGCACAGGAAGACCCTGCGCAGTGACAGTCGCGGAGGCATCTTTATCTAGCCATTACCTGGAAGGTTTTAGCTTCAAATGGGTGATCAACTTTTCTACGTAAAGCGATACAAGATCTAGGCTAAAAAGAAAATCGGCAGGTACTTACTTTGATAAAGAGGAAAAATGAACGACGTGGAACTACATTAATGAGTTGAGTTTTCAGAGACGCTCTAATAGCATGTTATTTATGACACAAACGTTACGATAAAATAGATAAGTAAGATAAATAAGTAATCCTTAACAACTGTTTTTTTTTGTTTTTTTTTATAGTCATGTCACTGATAAAGCAGATTTACTTATATGAAAAATTAGTTTTCCCTACAAAGTAATAAGTAATATTTCGGAATTATAGAAAACATTGAAATGACCGACCCAAAATGAATTATTTATATTTTCGTGATCTAGGGGTCGAGATCGGAGAAAAGTCAAAAGACACGTCTGGGTCCCGTCATCAGACAGGCTGGAATAGCTTTATTTTCTATGAAAATTCGCTAATACTTACCAGTTTAAAATTATCTAGATAATCGTTATCTACTTGCTGCCTTTATACCGCAGAATTATAAATTTACTCTATTTTTAATTTAAAAACTATTCGTGTGCCCCTCAACATTGAAAATTTCCCTATTACAAACCATAAACCAGATAAAAGTTTAATCGCATTTTTATGCGACCGATGAAATTCAAGGCAACTAACAAAGCATGTGCACTGCCTACATTTATAGCTTATCGGAATACGAACAAAGAACTGATTGTTTTTGAAATAAAAGCGGGATTTCCTAGTATTCACGTATGAACTCGAATGCATTTATATATAGAATTCCGGCAAAATCGATTCAGATCTTTCGCGTTAGTGATACAAAGCGGCAGAGCTTGTTTCAGTAGTTCGAATTTTACATTACGGCGTCGAATTGCTCGGTTTATAAGGCCTTTTTACGTGTGAGTGCGCGAGTGTTTTGTGTTCTCTAAAAGGATTACAAACAAAAAGGATTAATACGACGAGAAAAGGTAGGATATTTCTTTGTCGACTATTTACAAAGTGTAAATACATGGACCTTTAAACTCTAATACATATCCCCCAGAAAATCGAGTTAGGTTAGGCGCTTGGATAGGGACTCGGTTAGGGTCTTGGTTAGGGCTGCCCTTAAACATTCGACGATCTAATTTCACGATCACGGTGGTTGGTGAAATATGAAGCGTATGTATATGTACGTAATAATGCAAATTTGCTATCAACGAAAGAATCTATGCTGGAAATTAACAATAAAAGGAAAACAAACGATGACGAGAAAAAGGTAGGATATACAAAGAAAAATTTAGAAGTTTATAATTTTTTGTTATAGTATGTTACAGACAAGTGGTAGTCCCAGCGGCAGCAGTATTAGTTTGCATTTTACGTAAGTATTAAAAGATATATATTTCAGGATTTTATTTTTTTAAATGTTTTTTGATTTTTTAAAATGTTTTTTGATTTAATTTCCCTTATTTTGAGAGATTTTTATCTTTTCAATGCATTCGTTTATGGAATAAAAAGAAATTCAAAGTTTTGATTGTTGCAACAATTTTTAAACAATTTAGGCTGACATGGGGACAAAATTTGATCAATTAACTTTTTATTTTACCATCTCTCTACTTAAAAAATATTCTAATAATTCCAGTTTTTTCGTGACATTCTTTTGATTCTCCTTGTTCTAAATTTCTTCCTTTTTTTACCGACTATTATAATACTTTAATGCAATTGTTGTAATTATTTTACTAACAAAGTAAAAATAAGGCAAGGTGTGGGGGTAAAGGTACGGTTCGGTTAATTTTCTGATTACCTATACTTACTCAAAATGTCGACCGCGCGCAAGTCTCAATATCAAATTTTCATGTCAAAAAACTCCTTCTTTTTAAATTTTTCTCGAAAGAAATACATTTTTTGAAAAATAATTACGAGAGAAATTTATAAGAATTGAAAAACAACTATCACATTTTTTCGATTATTTCGAAAATGGTGCATTCTGTCGAAAATTATAAAGAGATATGATCGGTAGAGAATTTTATGTCAATTCCAAAACATATTTTACATTACCGATCTAATGCGTAATAACGGAGATTATATTTTTTTTGAACGGCCTTCATTTTAAAATTGGTCGGTCGATTTGGCTGGTTAACGAACTTGTCCTTCGTTTTCATAAAGACAATTTGCTGTCCAAATTTCAACCACCTACGATCAAAATTACGACCGAAATCATGTTCACAAGAAGTTGATTATATATCTTTTTTTTAGCTATGTCGAACTGACTGTTTTAATCGTGAAATATTGAAAAGAAAATTTGTAATTAATACTCATTCGGCAAAAACACCATAGCGAATTGCAAAGTGTCAAGTCACGAACCAAACGTAGGGAAATAGAATTCAATTGACGTCGTAAAGACTGTATTCTAATTGGTCCATTTATATCTACGTCTTATTAAGGGTCCTATGTACTGCTAGAATGGAATTTTATTTTTCTGCTTATGCAATTAGGAATGCAATAGTGTTTCGAAAGTAAATGTCGTTCAATTTGCATGTTAGTGAGGGATAATTTTGATATTGGTATGCGTATAGCTATCGCACTTGCAGGTTTTGTTTAGAAAAGAGGAAGATTATGTTTCAATTTCCGTTATTATTTTAAGATTATATAGATACTAACAAGCGATTTAACTTTTATTAGCTTACTTAGCCGTTATTCACCGTTTTATTCTATACGGTATCCAAAATAGGTTCCAACCTACGTCATCAATAAAACCTCGTATTTTTACAGTTCTCATACATTTGTAATCTTTTTTATACCATTTGATATGCGTGCAGGTAAATCGTCGATAGATTATGTCGCTTTTTACACATAGAACTGAATTACAAATATAACATTTAGTAATTTTTTATTGATGACGTGCATTAGAACCTATCTTGGATACCGTATACATCGTATATTTATTATTAAAAGTACTTGGCGACTTCTTTGGTAAAAATCATTTCGTTATGGAAGGGTAGTTTAAAAATATTCGACTTGCTTCTAATCAGGGCGTCATCTAAGAAAACGGTAGAAAAATTCCTAGTAGGTATTATGAAAGAAGTAACTAATTAATGCTTGCAACAAGATACATCATCATTACCTATAAAATAATGCAAAAAACATGTATGACATACAACACTCGTACGACAATAAGTGCTAACATTTTCTCGTTAATATTACTCTTTTAACTGAACTTAATATGGTTAACACATTAAGTGTTAAAATACGTACTTATACGTAAATATTTACTTATTTAAAAATCAGACATCCAGAGTATGAATGATCGGACTAAAAAAAGGGTGGGGTTTTCCCTTTTTAAAAAAATTTTCCAGGGCAAAATACCACTTTCAGAAACTTTATAAATTTAATGAAAAATCCGGTTAGGTATTCTAAAATAATCGTTTTAACAATTCCAAACAGAATGACAAATCCTTAAAGTCGATAATTTGAACTAAACCATTTCAAAAATAAAATTTTCATTTAAATTCACTGGATTAGGGAAATGAATAGGTGAATTGTCAAAAATTTGTATCCAAATTAAACCTTTTTAAAATTATTTACTTTTTGGAAATTCACCAATTTAAAAAAATGAACTATTTTAAATTTTAATTTGTATTTAAATTACTTAATTAAAATTTAAAATTTTAAATTTTTAAAATTTTTGGATTAATGTTTAAATCTAATTATATTTCAATAATTTTGATTACGTTTTTAGACGTAGTTACGTGTTCAATGACAAATTTTCCAATTAAACTTTGTATTAAATTTTTGTAGGTTTAAATTTCTTAATATTAAATTCAAAATTGGTAATTTATAGTTAATTACATGTACAAACAATAATAAAATTTTTCAATTTTAACAACTTTTTTTTAAGAAAATTTTTGACAAAGTTTCAAAACAAAATTCTTCCATTTCATAATATTTTCCAAAGGAACATTCGAAGTTTAAGGAATTAAAAGGAAAATCCAAATTAACCCAAATTTTAACGATTCGATAATATCTTTGGAAATTTTTCCTTAAAACTGTTTCGTAAATTTTAACCGTATGGAATGCAATGCTAAAGGGATTATAATGTCAATCAATATTTTTGGTTAATCAAATATGTAAATTTTGATGAAACAAAATTTTGGCAAAACTGAGAAACCTAGCCATAGAAAGTTTAAATTGGGAACAGCATTTTAAATTCCAAATAACTTCAGTATCAAAGATTTGAATTCATTTTTAAAAGGAAAAACAAACTTTCTTTATCCTAAATTGCTATCTATAAAATTCATTTAAAATGATTCCGAAATTTTTTGTTCGGAATCTCATTTCGGTGATTTTAATTAGTTTAATGTAGTTTTAGTGAGGAATTTGTACTTAAAGGCCTTAAATTTTTTGATTGAAGTTATAAGTATTGTTGAAGTTAAGTCAAAATTTTGAAGATGTTTGTTAACCGAATTATCCTTGCAATTCGTAACTCTGTTGAATTTCGGTAACGGTTAAAATTTCTATCTCAAAGCATCGTCCTTTTACCACAACCAAAACAAATTAGACAAAATGAACAATTTTAATTATTCTTCAATAAAGATACATTATTGCTTAATTTCAGTTAGACATTCAACGATGAAACCAGGTCAATACGAAATTTAACAATTTAATGTTAAAGAATACCTTTTGATATAATTCAGGTTAAAGTAGGCCAATTATTCGTATTAAACTACTTGTAATTGATAATTGTAAATTTTCTTAAACAAAAAACAAAAGGTATTAATTCAATTCTTTTTAGAACCCATAAGGCTTTGGGAAATTTTTGGGTCAATTTACAACTTAGACAAAAAAACCAAATTATTTTGCAAAATTTAAAAAACTGTTTCCTTTTAAATATTCCAAATTAAAAATTTTTAAAATGAAATAAAATTGGATAAAATAAAATTTGGATCTTTATTATAAATTAAATATTTTCTACTTACAAAATAATTAAAAATAAAAAAAACAAACAAAAGGACTTTATTTTTAATTTATACTGACTTCTTTTTAAATTAAAAATTTAAAACGGAAAATTTAAAGAAATCCATTTATAGAATTAAAAAATTACTTTAAAATTAAATTGAATATTTAACAATTAAAATTTGTATTCAAAACTTCAGATAAAATGTTAATTTGAACAAAAAATAAGATCTAACAAACAAATAATGAAAAAATTACATTTAAACAAAGTAATTCGAAATTTATAATTTGGTTATTTAATTAGTTACATTAAACGCATGAAAAAGCACGAAATTGTCGGAAAAGGTTACAATTTATTTAAATTATTTTTAATTGTAATTTAACGGTTTAAAATTAAATCGATTGATCAAAAATGAAAATTCAATCTGAGACAATAAAAGTCAAGAATTCGATAACGGTCAAAATTCTTCAATATGAAAAGTCCGAAAATAATTACTCAAGATTGGAAATTCAAACAAAATTTGGTATTTGCAAAATATTCAGGGATTTAAACAGCTTCAACAATCGAAGTTTTGGAAAAAGCAGGAAAATTTCAAGGCTTATGCAGAAAAACTTACCATGAATTTCTTTTGCCAAAAAAGGGGACATTCATCAAATGTTTTAAGGAAACAGATTTTGATGGAAAATTTAGGATTTGAAGGATTTTACAACGCGATTTTTGATTAAATTACCATAATCTTCAATTGTTAAATTAATGACTTTGATCTATGGCAATTTGTTGAAAATAGGTTTGTAAAACAATCTCTTAAGTGTTTACAAACTAGTACAAATTAAATAAGACCCCAAATACAACGAATATTCGTCTTTCAAAGCAATTCAATATTCTACATTTTAAGAATAACTGAAAAAAAGGAATTAATCCATATTTCATTTCCAGTTTCAAATACAAGATCCATCCCCCTCAAGCTGAATGGTTTTGAAAAATTGATACAAATTACAATTACCAAAGGCTTTAATCTTTAATTTTGTTTAAACTTTTTGGTTTAATTTCTTTCAATTTTAAAAACAACGAATCAGCGATAAGGATTCAATTTTTCACTAGATAGGGTTTTAACACTAGACTACTCGAATAACGCCACAAAATTCTGGACGAACCCGAAGTTAATGTTTACCATTGCTGGAAACTAGAATTTGAAAACTCGCGTTATTTCCTAAGTGGAAGTACATAAATTTTCACATTGGATCGTTTGCGGAGCCCACAACCCTTCGTGGAAGGGGCCTTTTTAAAGCGAGAATTAATTTCTGGAATGCGGGAAACGGAGAAAATGCTGCAATTTTTCCCGGGCGGATTTGTGTAACAGCCTGGGTCGGAAATGCTGTTCGTTATCCCTCAAATTTCTTAACAAAGGTCCGTAAGGCACGAGAGAGTTGTCGAATTAGCTAAGGAGGCCGAGGTTTTTAACCCGTTGCTGTTCAACACTATCTTAGATTTGGTATTAAGAAGGCAATTCGAAATTTTATTATTTTAGCATTACATTCTATTGAAACCGGTACAACCACGATTCAGAAAGGATTCATCCACTGTAGAGTCCAGAATTCGCCTCGACCAAAAATTGATTTCCAAACGCAAACGGACCGTTTCCTCTTTAATTTACAATTTTTGCTCGGTAGAGGAAAGTAAATATACTTTGTATTTAGACTAAAAGGTAAAATTGGTCCGGAAAAAGTTTTAAAAGGCCACATTCCTGGCCTTTAATTTTAAGTTTTAAAGCAGGTAGGGGAAACAATAAATGGAAAACAAGATTTAAATTGAAAATTGAAAAATTTTGAGTTATAAATAGACGATTTTGCCGGAAACAACATATGTTAGAATAAAACAAATTTTACTTCCTTTGAAAACAATGTTAAATTTAAGGATAACGAAAAAAATTACGGAAAAATCCCAATTGACTGGAACGAAACCAAGAATAATTGTTTGCTGTCTAATTAAATTAGAAAAATACGTTCAATAAAGTTAATTTTAAGCCAACCGAACAATGTGAAATTCAAACGGTTATATTACCAAATTAAATTTTCTAACGCACAAGATATATCTTAGAAACTTACAATTTTAAACTAAATATTCGGTTTACCATTAAGGATTTCGTTTAGATTCAAACCAATTTACCGTTAACCAAACTAAAAACTCTCAAATAGAAAGGTTGTCAAGTTTGGAACACGAAATCCTGGTTCAAGAGCAATTATGGCTTGTTTCCGATTACTTAATTTGGAGTGAAACGAATAATCGTGAAAATTTTGGCAATAAGATTAAGCATAATTAGCGGTCTTTAAATGGCAAGATCCAAATTTTTTAAACCAAATTATAACCATTTATTCACTTGGTCAAATAACTTTAATTTTTCCAAATAAAAAGAAGAAACAATTATTTATGCTTCGTTTCACCGAAATGCAGTATGTTTAAAGATTTACCTTTAAGTTTCCAATTAACGTCAATTGAAATCCACGAATCGAGAATCTAAAGGTTAAAACATAAATGTTAACTTCTCCTCAAAAAGAAATCTACTATATATTTAAATAAAATGCATATTAGTAAGTAACTTGTTAATTTCAGTCAAGTTGAAATCGAGACAAGGATTTAGTCCTTCAATGAGGTATATGCTCTCAGATAATCATTATTAAACATCGAACTTGTACATTAACAGATTTCTAAAGATCAAGTACGACAAAGTTGAATCGACCTGCGTTTAAGTAACTATGCTAAACAGAAATGATAACATCACTAACGGCGACTGGTAAAGTAGTTTCTTGATCTCTAGAAAGAACGCTTGTTAACATCTAGATCGCTTATTCTCGTGAAATAGCCATGCTTTTCAAACAGTTGTTTTACGCTGGGTAAGATTTATAGCTTTGCAAAGAACGAAAAATATACATGACCTCCTGGATACATTGTTGAACGAATCTGGTTAAAGATTATTTTGACTTTGAAAACCGAAAAGAACTGAATCAGTTCTGTCAATTAGTCTGTTAAAATCTTCAATTAGTATTATTCAAAAAGCAGCGAACTTAAACCATTTTAATTAAGATAGCAATATTAGGATTAACATATTGTATTTAATTACAAAATAGGAAATACGCCGATAAATTACATAATACGGACTATGAATCTATTTCAAAGACTGCCTCGGTAAATAATTTCATTGCAATTCTCATGATTCATCTGGCATGTAGATTTATGGAGACGAAACATTTCCTGACCAGACTAATTGACTTTAAACCTAGATTTTCAATCCTTCACTTCGTTAAGTTCTAAGGTGCGATTTCTTTATAGTAACCTTTCAAGTCTACATAAGCGCTGTAACATCCGAAATAAAATGTAGTCAAAGCGTTATGTTAGCTTAGAAATGTTGAACCTTAATTGTTGTAAAAACTTACTTTAAAATTTTCAGATATAATGGTACGCACGTAATTTCATTAGTAAATCCTGAAGTAACTTTCAAAACGGAATAACTGAAGTAAATTCGAAAATTCTTTTCCCTTATTAAATTCATATAAACATTGTAAAGCGATATATATTACAAAAGTAATTAGTCAATCTTAACATTTAATCATATTCGATTGAATGTCATACTCTTATTTCAAACAGGGTAGCTTCGTTCTCAATAGCGATTATAATTAATGGCTGCAATTTCGAATGATTAACGTTCGATGCATTGTTCTAATCAAATTTCATTTCAGAGTTCCATTCTAGCGATGTTTAAATCAGTTACTTCCTAAATATATAATATTAAATATACAATTAAGATGACAATTTAATTTAATTCAATGTTAAAGACATATTAAGTTTAAAATGGTACGCCAATTTATTTGTTTGTAAATTCGATGTACTTCGCTAGAAATAAATGTCTTAACCGTTAAAAGAAAATATAGTGTCAATTACGAACATTATTCAGTATAAATACACTAAATTATTGTGAATCATTATTACAATTCAAATTAATTAGTATCATAATAATAATTATTAAAATTTATAAATAAGATACTATGTTTATCAATTACATTTTTTTAATATAAATTAACACATTTAATGGATATTACATCATGAATATTTTGTGAATTTCATATTCATAAGTACACTATACTTTAATATTTCCATTATCCACATTGAATCTTACAATTAGCGACCATGGAATTCAAAATCACCGGAACAATTTCAATATCGAACAAATATCTGAATACGAAATTCTCTACACCGATCAATTCTCCAGATAACTCTCTCAAAATTGTCATAAGAATTTTAAAGTTCTCCAACCTTACTGCCCACTTCGCAAAGAAGTTCGGATTCGTTTCTCAGGGAACTACGCTGAACACTATTAAGCGTCATACACTTAACTTGTTACGAAATTCTCGGAATTCGACATAGCTGAAGCGAACAAGCTGAAAATTCTCGGAAGATTACTAGGCTTAAGAGCTTGTAAGCTCTTTATCTGAAAATGAAATTCGAATGCCTTATAAGTTTCCAAGAATACATCGTATCGACTAAGAAAACGTGATTGCAAGAATACTAACAGATCTAAAACTGTAGTTTTCGAAAGTACGTTGCTTTTAAACTTTCAAGTTCGTAATTACATTAAAGTAAACATTTTACAAAATTGAACTTAGTAATTTATATTAAAGTTTAAACTGTCTGAATTATGTTCCTAAGTAACGTAGTTTAACTCCATCATCCGATATTTTCTAAAACATGAAACTTATTTCGATTTGAAATCTCGGCTAGAAATTACTTCAAAGTAAAAAAATTAATAAATTTTAATATATAAACTATTAACGTATAAATGTATGAAATAATTGTATATTAAATGGTAGATATGATCAAATTTTAAGTAAATTAACTTTAGATTCAATTTACTAAATTTTAAATTAAATTTCATTATGTATTATTGTAAATATTAAGACTAATTTTATTAATAAATTAATATCTTAATTCAAACATTTTACTTATTTAATCATTAAAATTCATGGTTTTCAATTCATTTTAATTATTAATATGTTGAAATGTTATCACTTTGTATAGATTATAATGTACTATGAAATCTATAGAATAACAATATCTATGCAAATCACATCAGATGTTCGAATTACTTTGTATTGACTTATTAAATTGTGAAGTTAAATGACTTCAATAATTCACCAATGCAATTCAGACTTGAATGAGCCATTTATTCAAAATTGAACTCATTTTCAATAAGAGCCGTTATTACGTTAGACCAACGAACTGATATTCTAATCACTAAACGTATTTAATTGAAAGACGACTATCAGTGTAAAAACCATTATTGTATAAACATTCATTTTAAAATTTTCAAGTTAAAAAGTTTAGCAATAAGTATTAAATACTCATTAGAATTATATAAAGTTATGTTAAAATTATTCGAGTGTGCATGAATTTCGTTGAAATACACCTAATTGTCTTAAGTTCGACTTATGATTCATTTTGAGAACTTAATTTTATATGTACTAATAGACATCATATTAAATGCACTATGATTATCATTATACATCATTTTAAACATATAAATTTATATGTAGTCATTTAAAAATTATGAAAATGACATTAATTAATATTGATGAAATTTGTTCAAGTTAGTTGTTATATAACGTATTAATGAAGTTGTTAATATTTGAAACATTTAATGATTAGTTCCTTCAATTAATTTCAAATAAATATTAAAATGATCCTTAAATAGATTAGAATTATATCGAAATATATCAGAATATATTTATTTCAAAACATATAAAGATTGATGAAAAAATTAGTTTAATATATCAATCATAAAATGATTAAAATTCTAACTTATTGAAAAATTCGGCAAAATAACTATTCAGTAATTATAAATCCGTCATACATAATACCGAAAAATCACAATATCCTTTAATAATTTACAATAACTTGTATCACTAAGCCATTTAATAAAATTTCAATTTTAACAGAATAACATAGTAACAATAGGATCAATTCAAAATTATCATGTGGTCCAAATATTAACAAAACGTATGATTCAGGTTTTCAATTCAGTCAAATATGTTCAATTTTGTCAATACAGAGATCGAATCTATCGTGAGTCATGAATGTGCGGTTATTCATTTTGAACATAGGGATTTCACAAGGCAATTCATCTAAAACGGAACGAGTATTAAGTTTGAAATGATTTCGATAAAAATTAAATATTGAAAATATTTAAACATGTTATGAATACAAAAATGGTAATATTTGCGAACTTACAATCGAATAAAATAAATAGATGTTTTTAATATGGTTTCAAATAATGTTAAACATATTTCGACAAGACATCACTACATTATTAACTTTAAAATATGAAAAATTCGTTCACTCTCTTTTTAAAATTATCATATTTTAATAAGCAATTAAAATAACGAGATACAATATAACTATTCATATATTTTCTTAAATTTGCATATACAAAAATAAATCGTTACTTAATTCAGGATATATATACTAATAATATTAGAATATAAAAATAAATGTACGATTATATAACATTTAACTATTTTAGTATATTTTAGATATTATATATGATAAATCTTTAATCATTAACATACATAACTTACATATATCTTAAGTGTTTATAAATAATTATTTATCGTAATATATATGTAATGTATATTTCAGTCAATAATAATAATACAATCATTTAAATATGTCATTGATCAATCGTTCAATTTAAACTTTAACAATTAAATTACCATCTTATAATTTTTTAGATTTACATTTAGTAATATAGATGATGCATTAGCTTGTGTTTAACATGTCAAGAATTGTTCATTCAAATAACTATAACTTGCAATTCAATTTAACTAAAGCAAATTTAGCATTCGATTAAACTTTAGAAGCACATTAGTTACGTATTAGACATTTTAATTTCATGTTCTTGACAATTTTCATAAGTGGTTTATGACAAATGCAAAGAATTTCGTACATAGATTAAAAACAACGAACAACACAGTTATCATGGAATTGAATAAGAATGTAAATGCACGTTTTAAGTGAACGTGTATGCAATTCATTAAAATAACTAATTTATAAATAGAAAACTGATTTATTACAAGTTAAAGAGTACATAGTTTAAAGACATAAAATATTACATATAAAATCTTAAATACTCAATACTCAAAAAATTACATTAAATCATTATCTTTAAATAAAGACGTACACATATAAATATACGTTATCTAGTAAATTAAAATTCGTACTAAGTTTGCTAAAATCAGAAAAAACTAAAGTACAATATTAATGTACTTAAAACTAATTGAATATCGCACTTACTCATTTAAAGCAAGTACGTTGAATAATGAAATCGATCAATTAATAAAGTTAATTATGCTATCTAAGCTTAGAAGTAGTTTATACAGTTTATAACAGCTCTTTAAATTTGTTGTAAGTGTTTGCTCATACACAAAACCGAATCAGTGAGTTTTATATTAAAAGCCCTGACACTGGATTTAGTAATTAAATTTGATGCAATGTAAGAGTGAATTAGGTATCATAAACAGCTGAGACAGCACCTGCTTGAACGGTTTCTTTATCTTCCTTCTCGTTTCTGACGGCATCGTTATATGAGCAAGTTGCATTTTTTGCCGCCTCTTGCAAGCACGGCCAATGCAACGACTGAACGCTCATTACCTTTTGCATGGCGATAACGGCGTTCGCGCACGGCGACCTAGAGAGTTCGACCGGCGATATGGGCGACGGCGGATCCCCTAAAAGTACTCTCACGCATTCCTCGGCGGAATCGCATATCGACGGCAAATCGTATCCACCCTCCAGCGCCAAAACTACACGACCGTTTGCCAACTGCATAAGTTGTCGGGTCATGTAACCGTAACACGCGGGTGTCACCTTATAACCGCCTAGGGGCGGTGCGTGGCCGTCGGTTGCTGCAAACCCTGCAGATACCAAAACAATATCGGGACCAAACTCGCGCGCAATGGGCATCACGATTGTGCGAAAAGCCGCGAGATATTCGGCATCTCCGAGAGGCGGATTCAAGCCTCCCGACCATGCCACGTTGATGTTAAAACCTAATCCGGCTCCCGTGCCACATTCGGCCGGACTACCGGTTCCCGGAAAGAAGTTTCCGTCGTCATGGCGATGTAGCGAGATCACAAGTACACGGGGATCGTCGTAAAATATTTCTTGCGTTCCATTCCCGTGATGAACGTCCCAATCGAATATGAGTATCTTATGAACTCTATGCTCTTTTTGTAAAAGTCTGGCGGCGATCGCCACCGAATTGAAAAAGCAAAATCCCATCGCCTGTTGAGGTTCGGCATGATGACCTGGAGGCCGAACTATCGCAAATCCGTTCCTGATGTCTCCGGTCCACGTGCGAAAAGCTAAATCGACAGTACAACCTACGGCCATACGGGCCGCAGGCGCCGTGTATATTTCGTTCCAAGTAGTGTCCGAATCCACGCCGATTCCGCCACAAGGCAAACGAACGAACGCGGTTACGGGCAAAGCACCAAGTTTACTAATGTCCATTTTATGTCTATTGAGCGGACTTGTACCGTATAACAAGGCGTGAGCTTCAGAATGACACGCCTGCAGTTCCTGCGTGGTAGCTTTACGAGGACGCAGCCGGTCGCAACGTTGCACTAATCCCGTTTCCAACAAACGTGCCCAAATACTCTGCAATCTACCGGCGTGTTCGGGATGAACAATGTTATTTCCACATATACAAGAATGCTTAAGCATTTGACTATCGAAGGCCAATCCCGTGGTGGGCGTGCTGGAGGCACGTCGCCTTGTCAAACTTGGAGGAGGGCCGGGTCCTCCTAAGTGCACTACAGGACTGCTGAGAGCCCTCGATAATGGCCGAATGCTGAAAATCAAGAGAAGGTGGTACGTCAAAAATATAATACGACGGAATTATTAACGTTACAAACCTGCGCGGTTCCGTTCCTTGCAATTCTGCGTCTCGTTGTTCTTGTTCTTCTAGCGGAGGTGGTTGAGGAATGACGAGCAGCGGTGCACCGTCCAAGAGCGGGTGACCCAGAGGCAGAGGAGAAGACTGGGTGCGACCCAAAGGACGGATAACGCCACGCGGTGACGGCTCTTGCAGTTCGCTTATCGTATCTAAAGGGGCGTCTTCGTGTTCGCTGTCGATGGCCGGCAACGACGGATAGAAGGGTAAGGTACCTGGTAGCATTTGTCCCGTGAGCGGCATCCCCAGGCGAGCCGTGCAGGCGGCTCTGACCGCGGCTTCGGAGAGATCGGGGGAGAGCACGTGATGGGCCGCCAAAGAGATGTTCGGCATAGACGGACTACTGAAGAGCGCGTGACGTTGGTACTCTTCCGCTTCGCACGGGGGGCTAAGTTCCTTCGGGGGCTCTTGAGGGGGCGACTCGCTCGGAGGCAGGCAGGAACTTAAGAGCTTCTTCTTGAGCGACGGAGGGAGGTGACGTTTGCTCATTGGACTGCAGCGACGTTCCATCACGCGTTGCTTTAACCGTACTTTCAGGAGGTTGGGTTCAGAAGCTGAAAAGAAAAATCGAGGGCGATGAAGACGACGACAACATAAGTTATCGGATGTTACCTGTTTTTCTTAGAGGGAAGTCGCTACCGGGAACTTGATCGCTCCCCTCCGTGTCCATTCGTTCGGACCTACGGGTAAATTACCGCGTAAGTAAGTAAACGGCGAATATTGTTAATAAGAAATGAGAGCTAAACACACCGAAAATAGAAGAAAGGAAAAAATTAAACAATTTTAAGATAAGCGTAAGCTGAAAGTTGCTGCGGTTCTAAATTAAAATCCCTTAATTCAGTTTTTTTTTGGCAAAATTTTGACCGCGACGTTTTGAGACGTAACGTTCAGAACAAGTCGAAAACGATTAGAAAACTCGTATTTCTGGTATACCGAAGCTGTAAAAGATGAACTGTCGACGTTTAAATAGATTATAAATTTTGCATAATCTCGATAAAATGACACTACCCGATACGCTTAGAACAGATGCGGAATTACTTGAAAAGTAGTTTTTCAAATATAACAAACAAAGAAATGACAAACTACACGTTTTTAAATCGATTTAAAATTTTTGCGGAAAAAGCGTAAAAACCAAAAATAAATAAATAAATAGATATAAAAGTTCACTATTTTATACTGTATTTTTAAGTTTTTGTCATTTTTGAATTAGGTGGGTGCAAGTTAGACGCTTGCCACAGGCGCTTCGTACCTCGTTACGGCGTTGTTTTAAAAAATTAAGAGGGGGAAAGAAACTCGGACAAAGAAATTCGACATCATTACACGCACATGTTGAATAACAAAATTATACTATTATTGAAAAATAATATATGTAGGTAGATAAATACATCTAATTATTCGTTAAATTAAAAATTGGGTACAAAAGTTGACGTTTCGTCATCTCAATTCGCGGCTTCTTCAGAAACACTTTTATTATAAATCATTTGGATATGTTTTACGAAAACATACCGAGGTAATTATGGCGTTAAACATTTCAAAATGTAATTTTCACACAAATAACAAATCGAATCTTTTACGCTTTACTCGTTTCGCATTAAATTGTATCGAATGACAAATGTTCATTCCAAAGTACAAACAGTGTTATTATTTACACGTAATTTGTGCATTAAAAAATAATATTAAATTTCAAGGAAAAACACATGGTTCATGTTCAAAATATTTCTAGAAAATTAACGGAGACTACGTGTACATCAAACAATAATGGTGTAAATACCAAAAATTAACTTTAACCTTTAACCTTTTTATCAACACCTCCTTATCAATTTATTTCTAATAACATTGGTCCATTATGAAGACATTCACACAAATATTTGCACCAAAAAAAAAATGTAAATATTTTTCCACCTTTCATTTAATATTGTTATGCAGACACTATTAAGCCAATTGGTAAGTTTGTCAATTGTAACGAATTGGTAATTTTTAGCGTTGAAGTCATTTTAACCCGCCAAAATCACTTTTGAACGGATTAATCGATTTTAATATTTCTTTTTTTTTGTTTTAAAGCTTTCTTTACGATAAAACTGTTTTGTCGTTACACGTTTTCTATGAAACGCGTAGGTTTCGCGCAATGTTCGAAAATGCAAAGGTCTAGTCCTAAAAATTGACTTTTTCAATCAATAACTTTTTTGTGGTAGGTAGGTAGGTACTTAATATTAATAATTTTATTAGCCATAATTTAGTAGTCCTATTTTTACTTTCACAAAAGATAATAAATTTCGTCGCAAACCGATTTCGGAAACACTTTTTAAGAAAAATAGACATAGTATTTGATGTCTGCAAGCACGACAGCCGCAAGTGTTCAATGAGGTCCAAAAAATGGAAAGGCATTCGACGTAGAGTCGAGCTGACAAAAGGTAGTACCAAGAAACTGGGCCGATTTTCTCTAAAAAGCGATAAAAACAAACAAGAACTTTTCAATTTACTCGCTACACAGATTGTATTCGTATCAATTTATCGTATCAAGGAATTGTCGTAGTTACTCTGAAGGAAAATATTCAATGCTCCCTCGAATCCTCCGAGGTTTACGTTGCAGCATGGGGGGCTACGGCGCTGCACTCGAGAGAAACAATTTTTCCACGTGCCGCCGAACACCCCACCAACACTCGATGCCCTTAAATGTCCTCCGAGTCCTCAGAGTAGTTTATCAAGCTGATCGTGTTTGGGGACAGGCACTTCAAACAGCTCCAAAACTACCTGAGTTGAAGATGTTTGGCCGGACTCGAGATTTCGAATCTTCTCCATGGCAACCAAATGGGATCGATCACACGGCCTCCTGGTGATGGCGCAGAATCTCGCGATCGAATCAGGTGCAAGTGTAAAAATCCATGTTCGTTGTCATGCAAATGCGTAAAATCCGATTTACCTTTGTTTACGTGGTGGTTGCGAGCAAGTCTAATTAATTTAGCACAGTGAACTTTCAAGTAAATTTTAATCGTTAGATAGTTGTAGATTTGTGTTATTACAACATACCTATAAATTTAGAATATATTATTTTTGATTGCGTTTATAATATGTACAGAGTTACGATACATTATATTTCATTTATCTGTATTATTGTTTTGTAAGTACCTACTGGTAAATATTACGCTGTTTCTAAATTGTAACATTATTTTAAATATTAATTATAAAAACGTGAATTCGAAACGCCTTTTGTGTTAGGTATTCAATTTGCTAAGTTCCTCAAAAGCAAAGTGTCTAATATTTCGGTTTTTATTACAAACCGTAGAAACTATAGGTAGAGGAGCATCAATAGATGGCTAATCGAATTTTTTTTCTTTTATTCCGAGCTTACTATTTACCACAAAAAAGTTATTACATTCCATTCCATTCCATTCCATTTACAGCTAGACCTTCACGTTTTTTTAACATTACGCGAAACCTACGCGTTCAAGTTTTATCGAAAAGAAAGCTTTAAAACAAAAACAAAAAAAATCCAAATTCAGTTAATCCGTTCAAAAGTTATAGAATAAAAACTGATTTTGGCGACTATTATTTAATATGTCGGCTTAAAATGGTTTCGGCGCTTTTTAACGAGCCTACTCAGTTTCATACTTTTTACCTATAAAATGCACAATTTTGACTTAATCCTTCGGCGAGTGCTTTCTTATAAAAATTAACAAAATCGGATAAGTAACTGAATAATCAAAATACCCTGGTAAATTAAAAATGAAATCCAACAAGCAGCTTTTTTGTTTTGTTGTGATACTGATATTAAATCTATTTACCTATTGCAAAAGTTAAATCTCAAAAAACTATTTTTCTGAATTTAAACACTCGCTATCACCTTCAGTTTCACCTAAAATTAAGAAAATGTATTTTTTTTATATACAGTGAAATATTTTTTAACTTATAAAATAAAATTTCGTTTCTTTTTTAACGATATACACATTATTATATTTTTTGCTATAACTATACTTGTAAAAATTCAATTTAAAACAAATACTGAACAAAAAAACAAAGACAAATATTGTTGGATTTCATCTTTTTTACTTGGGTAATTTGATTATATTCAATTAGTTATCAGATTTTGTTAGTATAAGAAGGCGATGAAATAAAAGCGACAATATTTGTATCGTTGAAAAGGGAAAAAAATCTTTATTTAATAAGATTTAATAATTTAATAAGAATAAAATTGACTTGAATTAACGGTGTTTAAAATTGAAGAGAATAGATTTTTAACCCAAATTTATCTATGCAAAAATTCATCTTTGTATATCTAAAATCTGTCGAGTTATCGGCTTAAGACAGGTTAACTGAATCGCCCCGTATATCAGGATCTTTGGTCAAAAAAAATAAACAAAAAAGAAACACATTTGCAAAGGTGAAATCCGAACAAATAATTAACCATCAAGTCCACGGCCGAAGGACTTAATTGCAAAATTATCGGTTATCGATTGACAACCGCAATAAAACATTCAGGAACCGTATAACGGAAAAAGGCTTCAACGGTAATAATGTAATAAAATATTTTTCGATATAAATATGTCAAGGTTAAAGTCAAGGTTCCCGAAAAAGTTGGAATTCGATCAATGAAATAAAACAAAATAGTACTTCTCCGAATATACCTGAACGAAAGTAGATGCCAAAAGCCAGAGGAAGCAAGCCAACGGTATTAATCTTGCGCTTCTAATGATGAGGAAAACGAGTAGGTTTTCGGGGGAAAATAATTATTTTGTAGGTAATTTGAAAGGCATTCGTCATGACAAGCGAAGTGTCGTTTTTTGGCTACTTTACAAAACACACGTGCAGCAGTGGCAAATAAATCGAAATTTCACAAACAATTTCATTAAAAAAACTGGACAATCTTGGTGGGGATAGGTAATTGTGGAAAATAAGTCGTTATGGTAAACAAATCACATACCAAATAGAAGTGCTACAAACACAAAGAACGCGAATAAAGAAAACAAACCGATTTCAAACAATTGAACCTCCTCCTCCATATAAAATATCGCCTAACATAGGAAATGGACTACGTATTTAATTTCAAAAATGTCCAAAATACCAATGGATAATCTACATTTTTGAGAAATCACACTCGATAGGATCCTGAACACATTCTTAACAATCTCAAATTGTTTTTATTACCTAATTGATCCTTTATTAAACCCTCCCTCTCAGATGAAAATGTTTAATTTGACCAGAAAATTTGAAATCACCAATACCATGCATCACAAATTATTGAAACAAATACGACGCATTTGAAAACAAACGAATTGCCGTTTTCTTTGTATTGTTTTTGTAATGTTTACCAATTATCCTGTACCTATCTCAAAATTCGCGATCGATAAAGCAACGGCAACCCATTGTGCAAGCGGAATATCTATGTTTATTAGCAATTTTAATTTAACGTAGTATTTAAGTAATTGTAAAACGTAAACACCAAAAAACGTCTAAATACATAATCGTTCCGAGTTTCGCGTAAGAAAAAAAAAAGTTAATCTGGACGAATCCAAATGTCAACTTTCTGCGCATTCGATTATCGCCTGGGCAAACTGGCTTTCGCAAAAACTGATTAGCGCAAAATGCATTAGCTACCGAAGGGCATTAGTAAGTGCAATATATTTATTTGTTTACAAACATAATAGGTTTGGTAATTTTTGCGTGTGGGTGGTAGGACTTTGAATGGAATCAGCTGACGAAAGCAGCGCTGCAGCAGGTGCAGGCGCCAAGAGTGAGGGGGGGGCGCGTATTTTGAAACTGACCTACTGAAAAAGCTCACCATGAATTTTCTTGTTGAGGTGCCTTCGAACAGCCCGAAGCACGTTGTTTCAAGAACACCTGCAACTTCTGCTTGACCTCGGACGAGGCCACGGCACTCTGCTCGTGTTTTTCCTTCCGTCGGAGCGCCTCGAGGTGTTCCCGTTCGCGGATTTCTTGCAATTGCTTCTGCTGGTCCCAGAACTCCTTGAGGTGTTGTCGTAACTGGCGCTCATGTTGTTCGGCGAGATGTTGTTGTTGCTGCTGAAAGTGCTGGAGGAGGATCTGATGTTGGAGCTGATGCTGCTTTTTCAGCTGCAGGATTTGCTGCTCCAGCACGCGCTCGGGCGCTTCGCGCTGCTGTTCCGACATCCTATCTCGTCAACATCCTGCACGACTTCACACAAATAACGCGATCACTAAGCACAAAATGGCAGAACTGTCAGAATTAATTCTTCAATTATATGTGAGGTCATTTCGGTCGCAGTTACACTGAATATAGGAACGCACCACCGCGCTGCGAACGCGAGCCGAGTTGCCAGATGGAATATTGATAAGACAACGTTAACGAAGCCGTCCGATAACGGTCTTCGTGACCTAACTTCTTTGTATAATCGACGGTAACTCGTTTTGTTTTTAATTTTTACACAGGTTTTACTTAACACCAACGATATCAGGATTTTAATGAGTCATTTCTATTTTTACGACTTGTACCGCATAGGCGCTACACGGAGACTTGCGCCGTCGACGAATACAATGCGCCAGACAAAGACCAAAATGATCACGTGGCGCTCACACATGCAACAGATTACAATGTTTTTATCGCTACGTGTAGGCATGGCAACACTGTGAAGAATGTGAAAAACCAAGGTTGGGATAAAAATAGAAAATCTTTATTATAAATAAATCCATTTTTTCTCGACCGTTCACAAATAGTATCGGTTTATAGCGCGCACATGTCCGTTGTGCGCCACTATACGTAACTATTTCTGGAAGCCTTTTTTTCGAAAAACGCGAGCGAATAAACAGGAAATAAGGAGAACTAATTTACGGGAGAAAAATCGCACCAATTTCGCCTTGTAGACGAAACTGCACAAGAAAGACGATCGATTAGATAGAGATAAATATAGCTCTCGTAAACAACTAATAATGTCTAAAATTAAACCCGACAAATCAAACCACTCGTTCTATATACAGGATGTTACGTAAGGGGTTTTCACTGACGACGAGCTTCGCTCTGACAATGAGCGAAGAGGACGCGCGGACGGGTCTATTATTAGCCCGTATTGTTCATAATTATTTTGAGTGGGACTTGTGCTAATTTTAACGTTTTTAATGGGCGAACGTTCGACGATCGAACATTTGCGTTATTTATTAGCGAACGTTAACTGAAAATGTCTATTTTCGATAGCGGTTTACCGCTTATCGTTTGCGTTACCGGAAATTCAGAAATCCGAACTAGGTTTACTTGCCAAGATATATATCATTCAGAAAACTACAAATTTAGACGGCTAAAAATATTTCGAGATTTGTAGTCCCATGGTTTCGGAACTATCGGGACGTTTCCTGATGTATCATATGCGACGCCAATTTCCAGCGTCTTGGAGTTTCGTCAGGAAATATTACGCGTCGTCATCTGTCCGACAATAAAGGAGGGAAAAGTTGGTCGTCGAAACCTGTTGGAGGCCCAACAGAAATTTGCATGGCGTTTCCATGTAGAGGATATTTAAAGCGCGCACCTTTGTTCCGAGTTATAAATACACCATAATGGGTATTGTGTATAACTAATCGGTATTAAACTTATTCGTTGCAAAATTTATTGTGCTATAATTAGGATAGGATAAGCGAATCTATATTTAGCCTTCTTGATAAATAACACGATAGGCAATATTTAAATATAGGTATACCCAAATATCAACATTTTATTCTTTACCTTTCGATCAAATTCACTGTTTCACAATTTCTGCAATAGATAAACAATAAAAAATACGGAAAACTCTGATGTGTGATATCATCAAAAAGTAAGCGAACGTCCATCCAGACATAATTGACATTTGGTCGGTGTTATATAGTATTATAAGTACATAATACATATTACGTAGTTTATCCTTTAAGTGTAGATTGAAGACAGTCCAACCGACAAACAATTTTCTCGACGAATTCCTAAAAGTATACATAGGTACAGTACGATAGGTATTACAATTTTTCTACCTACAAAACAGAATAAATTAACTACCTTATGACTTTTACACCCCCTCAAATACTTCGTTACAAAATTAAACGGAACGTTTTCTCTGAAGATTGTCGGAATCGTCGTTAACCAAACGTCGAGAAACTCCAAGAATTTTTTGATCTCCGCGTTATCCAGAGGTGGAACGTACATGGCGTTTAAACACAATGGAATCGAAAAGGAGCAAGACAACTTGGGCTCTCGTAACAGCAACAGTTTTAAAATCTCAAAGATGTAACTCGTACATTGCTGCTTTGGCAACAGCGAGAACATAATGCTGAAAATTTCCTCGGGCGACTTGGGATTAACAGCTAGTAAAATGGGCTGCTCGTTAGTCTTTAAAATGTTTTGTAACAAGCAAAGTCCGTACAGGAATTTGTCGTCTTTGCCATCAAGAAACGCAAAATTATCAACCTCCACGCTGTAATTTAACACGATCTTGTTTTGTATCTGAAAAGTAAGAGATTGATGATTTTATCACAGCTTTAAACAACGACAAACCTGAATATTCATCAATTTCATTAACAGTTGCATCGCCGTGCCGCTCGTCAGGTCTTGTTTGGATAGAACCTGCCGTGCCAAAAATTGAATCGATTCCGGAAAACGACAAAACAACGAAAATCCCATCGCTTTATCCGTTACATTGTCAAGTAGGAAGGAAACGTTGTAACAACTTATTTGTATGTTAACGTCGTCCTCCAAAAGAGGTAGGCAAGCGCCGAACATTTTAATTAAATAGGCGGCATCTTTAGGTAACGGACACGTTGTAATTTTAATGTTCAGCAAGTTCTGAAAGTCGACGCGGTCGCAAAATAAGTTCAACGCTAAAGGGAGGTGTTTAATGAAAGATGGCTCCTTTCTCAGTTGTATCATTAACTTGAGCAGTCTGGACGGTAATTTAATGTTATTATAGGGAAGAATACGAAACGATTGTTATGTACCTTTGGCATGTAGTAATGTTATTTGGATGCGCTAAAAGAAATTTGATTAACAAATCACCTACTTCGACTTGTTTTAAGACTTCAAAAATGTCCTTGTCGTTTTGCATCTTTAACATATAGAAGAGTAAGCGGGCTTTCAAGGAGTCGCTTCCATTTTTTAATAGCCAGCTCATTTCCACAACGTGATAATTTAAAACGTTTGGTAAAGATTTGTAAGTGTCTAAGACATCCAAAAGATGTTGTTCTGTCTTAGAGAACTTACAATTGTTAATCGTCGTTATCATGGGGTATATAAAGATTATCGCTTTTAAAATCACACGATTTATAAGGTAACCCCATCGTAAAATATACTTATCAATAGCGTACAATATATTGTCGAAGCTCCAGAAACACCTACAATAACGTTGCGATTTTCAAAGCCTTATTATTTAATTTTTTGACTTACTTGGAATATTGGAGCTGCAGATACGTTATAATGAAGAAAATGTCCGAATAATCCAGATACCAAAGCACATAATTGACGGGCAACTTTCGAATCATGTTCAAGACCTCCATCTTTTCTTTAGAATATTCAAGCAACTCGGCGCAGTAAAACTTTTCAACTACGAGTGCCATTAGTTTATCGGCTTCGTCTTTCAACGAAACAACAGATCTAAAGTTGCAGAGCCTGGGCAAAAGTTGTTCGAAATTCACGAATCTGTTGCGTTTCATGGAGTCGTCGACAATCTCGTTATGCATGAGTAAACATTTCAGCATTTCTAAAATGACAAGTTCGTCCTCTATCTATAAGAGAAAAATTAAAAAATGTTTAGCAGATGTCGTTAATGTTTAAATGTTAATCTTACATTCATTAGTTGAAGAATGCAATCGGTTTCGAGCCATTTAAAAATTTGGGTCAGGTTGTGGCACTCGAATTGTGATTCGTTTTGAAAATCGAACGTACGTTTCACCCTAAAATTCGAACTGTATTAGTAGGTGAGCGACGAGTTAATTTGGACGAGCACTTAAATTCAGTAATAAACGCGAAACAGTTATGTAACATTCATTCAAATTTACAACAGACGTTCGTCGATCGAGTTGATCGTATTAGTTCATCTAGATAAAACGATGCAAAATGTATATCTTAAATCAGGTATTACCTTTGCTTTTAGGCAGATACATTAAATTAAAAAAATAATACTAGAAAATATCATAGATAGGCAACTTAATATACATGCGAACGTATCTTTACATCTTCATATTTTTTCATTTGTTGTTGCCATGTATAAAGCACGATTAGTTAATTAGTTAATTCCTCTTTTACCACATTGTTATAATTAGTTAATAATAATAAAGAGTGGGCCACGCAATGTGAAACCCCTTTCAACTCTAGACGGCAGCAACACAATATACAAATATCGTGCTAACATAGATGTACAATACTAATTATCGAAAATTCACCGTCTCAGTACAGCTCCGATCAATTTACTTAATCCACGCATCGAATTCTCCCCACAAAGAACGTCGTGGCATCTATTGATCAAAGAATTTTCTTTCTCCAATCTTTCACTGCCCACTTGATCGAAACATAGAAGTTCCGCGACGATTTCTCCGACTTCCAAACGTGAACGATCTGTTAAAACTCCGCTACTTTCCATTACATTCGTTAAAATCAGCATAATCCACTCGGAATATCCGAAAATGACACTAGCCGAATTTCGAAAGTACACAGCTATCCTGGAAATAAAAATGTTACGATGAGAGGCCGTCCGAGCAGGCTAAAAATGCCCTCTCGTACTTCGAAATGATTGCGCGCAAAAGAATTAAAAGTTCCACCAGAATGGCCTCGTTATCGGGTTTCTTCATGAGGAAATACGCGTGGGACAAAATAAACTTTAGAGTGTGCTCCAAACACTGATTAACGTTTTCGTAAAACTTGTCGTTTTCCGCAAACGCTCGCAACAGTTCGATGGCTTTTCTATAAAGGATTTTTATTGTTACCGGATAATTAACGAGAAAGCTTAGTAACTCTATTCTTACTTTATATTTTCGAAATCTGTGCCGTATATGTTCATTAGTTTAAAAAACGGGTAGCTTTCTACACTGGCGCAATTATCTGCCGATAAATCGGGCAACGACGACTGCATTTCGTTTTCGACGCTTATTTCCTGAAAACAATACAAGAACATCTGTCGAGCTGTTTAAATTCTACGTGCATAAGAAAAAACTTACACTAAAAAGTTTAAAACCACGCTGGAAACGTTACAAAACGATTTTTATAAAAATGAATAAGAAATAATAAATGGCGGTGAAACGCTCATTAGGGAATTCAATTGTTTTAATAACTAACTTCAGGTATCAAGGACTCCTCCAGTCCTGACAAATTTTAACTTTAAAATAAGTAAATGTAGTTTCCTTCTTACAATAATTATAAATAAATAAATTGGAAGTTTATTTGAAATTTTATTATTTTTAACACTCCCACTTAAAATCACTGAAATTGTTTACCTCTATATATATATATATATATATATATACAGGGTCTTTCAAGTTCGATTTTCTTTTTCAATTTCAAATTAAACACATTTTGAATGGAAATTCATCATCTGTTTATTGATATATATGTAGTAGAGAGTCTACAATTTATGAATGATAAATAATATCTTCCAAATGTCCCCCGCATGCACATTTGCAGATGTCTTTTTCTGCAAAACCATCCGGTTGTTCTTGGATGAAATTAATGAATTGTCGACGTTGCCGATGGTCATTTGGCTTCAATTCTTGCACCAACTGAACTTTGTAAGGCTTAAGAGCCAAATCCTTATGCAAAATTCGCCATGTGGTGGTTGCAGATAGGCCCAATTGCTGTGAACGCCGTTTAATTGACAAATTTTGATCTTCTTCAATACTTTCCCTTACAGCAGCGATATTTTCAGTTGAACGGCTGGGACGAGCATGCACGAAATTGAACTCATTTTAGTAAATTGTAAACCGTCTACTTTACATCTGTCAAAAGAGACACATCGAACTGTGACAGTTCTCAAAACAAAACAATACTGAAAAAGAAACTCGAACTTGAAAGACCATGTATATATACAGGGTTAGTTAAAAGTATGGAGACGGCGATTTATTGTCGTTAATATTCATTTTAGGAAATTATGTTCAATACAAAAGTTTGTTATGAAATTATTATCTACATTTGAGAATACTTGAATTTTTTTTTTCCTCAATTGTTTTTAAGTTACGACGTCATCGATATTTTTTTGAAATGACAACCTATATTTCTGATTATTGATTTCGATAGTACATTCTATTCTCTTTTCAACGGTATACAATTTTCAATATGTTACATTTGAAAAAAATTGAGAAAAAGTGTAAATCGATTGGGTCATTGTCAAATTAGAAATGGACAACAATTTGAACACTTACTTTAATGTAGTTAGTTATTAATTTGTTTTTAATGATAAGATTGTGACTGATAAGTTTATTGCAAATAAATGAGTCTAGTTACCGTGTTAATTAATTCTGCTAATTTAATGGATCTTTAATATTTGAACTTTAAGGCACTTTTTCTCAATTTTTTTCAAATGTAACATATTGAAAATTGTATACCGTTGAAAAGAGAATAGAATGTACTATCGAAATCAATAATCAGAAATATAGGTTGTCATTTCAAAAAAATATCGATGACGTCGTAACTTAAAAACAATTGAGGAAAAAAATTCAAGTATTCTCAAATGTAGATAATAATTTCATAACAAACTTTTGTATTGAACATAATTTCCTAAAATGAATATTAACGACAATAAATCGCCGTCTCCATACTTTTAACTAACCCTGTATATTTATACACTCACCGTCATTTAAAAATAACGAAACAAACTTTCCCTGTATCGTTTTCTTTTAGCCATTTCAACATAATTTACAAAATATTATAATAGAACTGAAATGAACAATAGTATCAAAATTAAAATTTTTCATGTGGTGCCAAATTAGTTAACAACCAACGCTATGGACAAAGGGTCCACTTTGTTCAAATTTCAATGGGTTCAATCATAAATAATGAAAACTCTCATTATTTAACGGTATTTTTAATTCAGGTGTATCCCCCACTTTTCGTCGTCCAAGATATGGGGAGGGAGCGAGTGCGGCCCACACGTTGGCCATCAAGAACCGGATGATGTAGTTTTGGAAAGCCAAAAGGGGCAAATTTTCCACATAATAAACGAATTAATTTAATATTTTTATTGTTAACGAAGAATATGTAAATTAGAAATTGCGACTTGAAAGTCGATAAACTTTGATGTGTTGTAATAATGGCCATTTGCACAAATGTAATTTAATACATAGTTTCGACAAGTTCCGTGCCATTAACTTATCTTGGCATTTAACGTGTTAGCGAAAATACAATCGAAAAGAAAATCGACAGACTCCTTTTTAACAGATGTTTTTATTGCATATTGTTTCAAAAGCCGAGAGTCCCTGCACCGTATTTAACGAAGAAACAATATAAACCATTCCGATATCACTTTCTCTTGTTGCATGGAAAATATTTCGTTGCATCGATTTCGGTTAAATCAACGACAAAAATAAAATAAAAAACGACGATTACAAAAAACGTAGAGCATGTATTTGTGCTTCTTATAACTTTACACTATTCTTAAAAACTATGAACATAACGGGGGACGGGGACTTGGAAACAGGGAAATGGACTTTACATTAACTACATGGAGAAGATGATACTAAAATCAATGATTACCGAATCGGACACAACCAGGGGGGGGTCACGCTTTTGTACGTACTAACTATTTACAGACTAGTTGCTCGAGTATCGAGGGTGTATTTACACATCTCGGATCAATCTAATCTTAACCACTACATAACTTACATAGATCTGTAAGTGTTTGTATAAATAAATTGTGCTTCCGTCGTTACTTATTATATGTCAAGTGTTGTTTTACGCCAACAAAAATAGATACACATACACGCCGTCATTTCATCAATTTGTGCATCTACAAAAATAAATCGCTACTAATTCGTAGTTACAGGAACTTTTTAGAATCATAGTAAGTAATATCACGATATGCGATGCTTTCATTAATTGTTTGTTTGTTTGTTTGGCATTTTACCTTAAAAGCTTTTTACGATCTCCACGGCAAGCAATTTTAGGCTAGAATATTTACAAACGTAACAACAGCAAAAATTTGGCATGTCGAATAATTTATAAAAAACTCAAGAATAATGTAAATGCACGGCTTAGGCCAACGTCGTTATGACACTTCTTAAGCAACTAAATCTACTGCATCTCTACTAAATTTTTTGGTCAATATTTTTTACTTAAAAAGTGTCATTAAAGACTGTCCGGTCCGAGTGGAGGTTTTTATACCTAAATTGGCAACAAATCTTACGTATTACAATCGTAAAAAGTACGCACACGTCTGTCTACGTATTGTGCTAATTGGTGACGTGTAAATGCACCCTCTTTATCATTTAAAATAAGTGGACCTTGGAAAATGAAATCAACGATTTATAGAGAGCAAAACACCGAGTATCATCGATATGTTTGCAGACGCAAGTCCGACAAAAAAAAAACAAGTATCAAAATATAGCAATTAACAAACAAATTCTCAGAATAAACACAAAAACTCATTTCCATTACACTTATACTTAAAACTATAAGATCGTTATCTTTACATTATAATTATATTACGTACTCTCTAAAATTTACAAAATTCGTACACAGGTCTGCTGCATACAAACGATAAACCTACCAGTCAACCCTAAATTATTCTTAAAAACTAAGGCAGAAACTATTGCACAATACACATAATGATCAATATGCATATCGCATCGGTTCGTACTGCATTAACAGACACGTACAAGTGAATGGAAATGATCAAATCTTATGGCTAAATTTAAGTTAGAGAGCTGGTTAGATGTTTATCACAAGGGCGTACGTTAGTGAGTTACAGCTCTTTGGCTCTTTCAATTTGTTGTGCTGTTTTGTGCTACATACACAAGACACGAGAACAGATGAGTATTATTATTATTATAGGCCTCTTGAAGCTGCCGGATATGTTCAGTAAGGTGTGAAACGGTTGTATCCACTGCGATAGACAGCAGCCTGCAAATGAAACGTCATCAATAAGGCGGGTTAAAGCGTGAAAGTGCATTTTATTAACGTCGACTGTGCCCCGAATTAAAAGTGCAGAACCTTCGTTAATCTAATATGACACGCTTTTTCGATAAAACTATAATTTTTAATCGAGTCAAGTTTTAATTTTCGTGGATCGATACGTTTCTGCTACGTTAAATTACCGAGAATAAATGCAAAAACCTTCACCTGCACAAAATCGCGTTAGTTATATGTCGTCGCATGTTTACGGCGATGTGCATTTACAGGTTTACCTGTGTTTTTCAATCTTATAAATTGATAAAGATAAGTGATTGATAATTGACAAGTATTTTCCGTAATTCTTGACATCCAAATGATTTTTCTGTTTAATTATTTGAATTAAGACGAAAATTAGATTTATATTAAAATGAACACACCCATTATAAGTTTACTTACCTCGAGGACGACTTGGTATTTGGTAAATCGAGAAAGGATAGGTCATAATGGCAAGGGATCGTAGTGTTCAGATTTACGGTATTCATTAAATATTTAACGTTCATTAAGGATTATGAAATATAAAGAAAATATGGTGTGTATTATATGCTATGGTCAACTGAGATTCATAAGTTTTACATACCCCATATCCTGCCATAGGCCCGATTCCATGTCCCAAATAAGGATCGGCATAATCTCTACCATAGCCGGCCACAGCGTAACCTGCGACGGGCTGAGCTGCTCCGTATCGGGCCGCGACTGCAGTATAAGTGGCAGCTGCGGCATAGCTGGCCTGTTGGGCAGTCGATAGAGGGGTTTTTAGTAGAGGTGCAGCAGCAGCAGCAGCCTAGAACAGAGTGCCATGCAAGGCATGCACATCTAAAGCGACTAGATGCATACACAATGAATTAAGGCTGTGCTATAAACATCAACTTCTGTTTATTATGAAAATTTCGAATTAGGACGGCAAATATCAACTTAATCCATTAAATGATACCGAGATTTCTTGAACGACCGTAAGCATGGATCTGTGATGAAATGCGACATACAAAAAGAAATAAATTCAAAACAGTGCAAACAGCTACTGCAGAGGACATTATTCTAATATGGAAATTTTTCGAAATGACAAAAATTCCTATATCACAACAACTTAAGCCGATGATGTAAAGCAGCAAACTTGTATTGTAAAAAAAATTTAAATTAATTATGTTGGTATGGCTCAATCGATGCTTACATTTTCGCATGTTAATGTTAAGATATGATCCATATATAATTTGTAATTATTTAGAAATGCGACAAAATTTCCAACTTTTAAAGCAAGAAATTTTCGATCTGATAGTGTTAGTTTACGATAAAATTTAATGGACACAACTTTTCTACAACATTTTCTTCTTTATTGTAATCTATTTTATAACTTTTAGAAAACGCTCGCTATTTAGAAACAAGCGGGTTAACACTGATTAAATGTTTTACGTATAACCCAATCATTCATGTATACCTACGGTAAAAATTTTGTTCAATTAACCTTGCATAAACTTGAATAAATGGAATTACCCCATTTCTGTTTAACGTACAATTGTTAATTTTAGCCGACTTAGATTACAAAAGTTTTTCCGCGTTTTATTTGACATTTTCTGTTCGGTTTCATTTTAAACAACAGCAAACACGGAAAGCAATGTTGTAGAAAAGAAGCGGCCTTCAAAACTTGAAGACAAAAGAAGCGAAACAACTAACAGTATCATTCATTATTACATTAAATCCCCGCCCCAACGCACTTAATTCAATGACCAATCCATCAAATTTCCAGAAAGTCTAATACCTCACACACTCACACTCACACTCACACACACATATACTCACACACACATAAATAACATTTAAAATCAACATCAAATCCAAATATGTTTTACAAATTTATACACTTACGCATACCTGTAGTCTATAATTTGGATCGGCAGCATGAGCCGTTAAAAAGGGATCGTAGTACACGCCTCCATCTACAGGAAGAGTATTCAGAACGGGCGTGTAGCCGTGCAACGCACCGGCCAGGGGCGTGGGATGTCTGGCGAACGCAGCAGCCGCCGCGGCCGCCGCAGCTGCCGGATATGTCGTCCTTGCACGTCCTCTTTGGATGGCCGCTACTCCTCTTAAAGCCGCCTCTGGCCATTGCATGCACACCGGAACAGCTGCAATAATCGCTCACTTACACATTTAATAATAAACGCTCGCGAACGCGGCGAGTTGAAGAATTGAAGAATTTTGTTTAAAAAACCCGGCATTTTCGATTCGATAAGATTAGAACATACAATCCGCAGACGCTTTCTAATTTGAGTGCAAACAAGTCCGATATTAATAAAACAAAGCACAAATTTTAGTGCACCTGTGCCCAATGCAAAACAAAACAAATGGAAACAATTATCAAACCTTTCGAAGCGAAACTTTGTATCAACATACCTGCAGGAAGAGCTGGCGGTTTTTTCGTTTGTACTCTAGCAGTTGCGTTATTGACCTAAACAAAAGCTTCTTGTTAGTTGTAGTGATACGGTGAGAAAATATAAAATTTTTAAAATATTCATCTATTTTTTCGCATTTTAACTGGTCGAGTAATTTTTCTTACCGAAGATGAACAAGGCGAAAACTGAAGTAGATGAATATTTCTATGCTTATTGTTATCATTATGATTAAATCGGAATTGCTTACTGTAATTTAATAGAAATCCAACAGCAAATTATGTGAATTTGAAACTTAACTAAACGATATTACCTAATCGAAGTTTGACCTACTAAACTATCTTCTATTAAAATTTCCAAAGAGTTACTCAAGTAATTCGGATGGAATAAAATACTTTATTCGATTATTTCGATAAGCCAGTCACAAAATCAGGGTGACGGGGTTAATTAATCACTACAATAAACAACTCCTTTAGTCCTTCCAACACTCTAAATTAAAACTGATGATTTTTCTTAACTGCAGCTTTCATTGAAAATAATACCCGTTAAGCAAAGATCGACAGTAAAAATTTCAATGTAATACAATTTTCAATATCGGGACAAACTGACAACGGTAAACGTAGAAATTGCCAGAGTTGATGTCTTACAATAATGTTTAAATACTTAATTTATTTAATAACTAATATATCGTATCAAGAATGTGCAAAAAAAAATTATTAAAACTAATAAACTATCTTTGTAGCCCGCAAGTTCTATTATCCAGTTTTAGTATGTTAAAAAAAATGCATCTCGGAATGGTGGCGTCCTACGTTAATTTTCATTTTTCTTGTATTTTAAAAATGTTTCTGCTTTTCTTCTTTGGCACGACGCCGGCCGGTTCCAATTGTTTCCGCTTAAATTTGACTGCAGTCACGTACCTACGTGATTCTTGTACAATTTTTAACGACAAGTTTTTCGGTTAACCGGTCGTGCTTCGGACGATTTTAACGAAAAAATGAACTTAATCTTACTTAGTGACTAGATTAAACTTAATTTTAAATTATAAATTAAGAAAGTGGCAGGTGCAGTGTTGGGGCCTCGGTTGAACTCGTGTGGCCAGGAGCGGACGGACCCCAACGCTGCACCTCTGGCCTTACCCACTTACCTCCTCGGCGGCCCGTGAGTGGGAGGGAGGGGGATCGGAACTACAACTGTCATCGCCATTAAATGGCCGTCTAGGACAATGTACAACATATTGGAGTACCGATAACTGAGTGATTTAAGTACAGTGTGTGCGGCAAAAGAACGTCAAAACACGTGTGAAGCAGGAAGGTGCTACCGGTTAGTCACTAAAGCCAGCAAGCCACACGAGGGTTTTGACCTTATTTTACCGGGGAGGGACGGGACAGGCCAGTGCTACACGTAGCTATATATCATGCACACCTCTATTTTTCTTCCCTCAACCACGGTGCCGTGAAGTCGGTCTCGTGCGCGCTCCGCATCAGCACTATTTGCGAATGTTACAAAACCGAACCCCTGCATGCAGAGACAGACAAAACATGCATTATAAACAGCTTCTCAAACTCGTGCAATGACATGATGACGTTAGACGACATGCGTCTAGAAAGCCTCATTCCACACTCGCTCTGTTAGACTACTACACTGTTAAGCCTAACTCACAGTGCGCCTAGCTATGTACACTACCACTCCATATCCATTTACGCGCCAGTCACACTGAGGCACCAAAAAGGTGGATGCGCTGCGCCACGCCAAATGCTAGCTACGCTACACATCCTCCCACACAAAACGCCGTTAATAAATTATCGACACAAAACAATACAATACAGGATATACCAACAAGCCGAAAGGATCTAACATACTCATTAATAATGCCATTTCAAGATAACAGTCCTCCACTGAGGCTCAAGTAGTAAATGGATATGAAGTCAGAAAAATGATCCATCTCAAGACGAAGTAGCTACAGCACAATCATTATATGAACCCAATTCTCACTACATCATTCAGAAAAACTTGCTCATTTCTTAGTAAAACTTTTAGTTAAAAATTATGAACATCATGCATCATATAATAATTACACTGTATTTTTTTACGAGCACACTGTTGCTATTGAAACTATTCAAGAAGAAAACCAATACAATACTCTAATTTAGAAATAAAATTAGTTCACAAATGTCCAAAAAGCGATTTCGGAAGTAATAAGTCATTAGGATACACATTTAAAGCCCCGCCTTTAGATCCACAGACCAAACAAAAAAAAAAAAAAAGTATCAATTTATGGCATGTTATACTGTTGCAAGGGTACACAAAACAAAATCGTTATTAATTTATTTTAGCGGGCAATCGTTTTGTCGGGCCACAAACAAATCTACTTTAAATTAAGACTACTACTTTTTAAAAATGTGAACGTTCGACGGGCAAAAATCAGAATCAGAGTGGCGTATCGACTGAATTTAACGAACTTCCAATTAGTGGATATGCCGCTCGAGGTGTTCGCAGTTTGTGCCCGCACAATAAACGATCGCCCTGTAGACAATTAATAAAAGAGGTCGTTTTCCAAACAAGAACGACCATAAAATAATATTTCCCAATAGCAACAAAGCTCATTTGAATAAATAATTTTCGTAATAATATTTAAAATACGTAAAAATGCATACCTTAGATCCTCTTTCATTAAAGATTATCTCTACATCGAGAATTGGACCAAATTGCTAAAAAAAAAAACAATCGGAATTAATCGTAAACTTGCTAGTATTACTATCGACTTACTCCAAACATTGCTCTTAAATCGGGATCTCTGAATCGAAAGGGAATGTTGGATACGTGTAATCTTTTTGGTTGACTTTTTGTGGGATCCGTAACGGTAGTGGTCCCTACGGGGGTGGCTTCCGGCGTTCCCGCTGTTGCAGGGGGTGCGACGGCACCTTCGGTGGCCTCCGTTTTCGCCAGGGCCTGAGTTTGCTCGCACGTAAACGATGCCGCCGAACCTCGTGCCGGACTACTAACTATAGCTACTGTCTGTTGTTCCCCGACCGCTTGTTGGGGCGGCGGAGGACTAAACGGCGGCCCCGTGGCGGCCGTTGCTGGTGGCGGTAACAACGGTACTTCTTTCACTTCTTGTTTGACCTCGCCATTCTGTGTAGGAAAGCCAGCCGGAGCAGCCGCTCCGAACGGCGTGCTCATGCCTGTCTGCACCATGTGCTATAAAAAGACGGTCAATAAGTACAGAGAGCATATGCTTATGTAGGTATCTATATCTAAATTGCCGAGGTTCTACATCTCGACAGGATTGACAGCTTTTAATTAAAAAAGAAGACACTATTAGGGCCGTTTGTAGTGTAAGTTAAAACTATATAATAATCCAGACAACAGCAGCTTGATTTTTATATGCAATCATAGTGTAAAAATAATGACTGATTTCTGCACTTTGTAATACAAGCATGAAATTTTAGGGGTACATTTTATACTCTGTACTACGTCAAAGTCCTTTGAAAATCGCCTCCTAATTCACACAAGCCCCTCTTCAGTACAGGGCGCGCGTAGCAGTATAATTACCGGTAATATACCTACCTGTTACTCTTTCGAGCACGGTTTGACTCATTTGATGGAAAGTGGACAAGAGTACTTTTTTACACTAAAATGTTTCGGACAATAAAGTTAATTTTTTTTCAATTTAATCTCCTGAAAGAAAATGTGATTAGAAAAGGTTAGGGGTAGTATATATTCTTGCTCCCCCTGAAGTGATATCAAACAATTTACGAAATAAATGTATTATTTAACACGTTCACTGCCGATAGAAATTTTAATACTTTGCCGAGAGCCGATAGTCAATTAAACAAATTGATTTTTCTTTTTCAACTTTAGGGTGAATATTTCGGCAAGGGGGCGTCGAAGAAAAAGTTTAACTAAACTTAAAGTTCGATTTTGACGTGTTTTATACGTCCCCGGAAAATTTCTAATTATTTTCTGGACGCCCTGATTTATAACACGCCCCGAGAATTAAAAGAGATTATTTTGAATTATGGGATGACTCCGAAAGGACTCTGACGGTTATTGTGGTTAGCACGGCGAACCCCTAAAATTCCATGCTTGTATCACAAAGTGCACGGTTTATGCACTTTACAACCTGGATTATCAAGTATCATCGATAATCCGAGATTCTTATATTTCGGTACGTCGACGAAGGCTGACGTCTTTTTAAAAATAGTTCGAACGCCAGAATTTATTAAAACTATTCAAGTGCCCATCGAACGTGGATTAAAACGTAAAATTTAAACTTATTCCAATTAAAAATATTCTTCATAGTATATTTTAAAGTTCATGCCAATTCTCAAGTTCAAGAAAACTCGTTCGATTAAAAAATGAACGGCACATAAATATTTAGTAATTGTCGAAAAGCATATTTTAATTTATTCGGTTTCAAAAATACTGGCGCAACGTATACGTGTGTACAACCAGAAGCAATGAAAATGGCTACGTCTTCTATTTCGTTTTACACCTAACACTTTTCTATTTCAGATACACTATTGTGGCTCTTTTTCAAACAATAATAGAAAACATCATGTATAAAACACGTGGGGCGTGGGTACATACATGACGTATTTTTGATCGACGAGAGGTCCCCGAGGAGTTCTCGTGCTGCGACTTGGACGAGAGACGTTTTCATGAAATACGGTTGTACTTAATATTTGTATAGTACGCATAGTTTAATTACGTTAAAATCCTATATTCCAATACACTTCCTATTAAGTATTTATCGAAGGTTTTACGATCGAAATTGACGTATGTATGTAGGTGTAAAAAAATTACGAAGCACGTGTAGAACATTGAAACATTACAAAAATTAATAGACATCGTATAATCGATTAAATCAAGAGAAATTTCCAAAAATTAAGTTCGTGAACAAAGTTGTTCTGCAAGGCAAAAGAATTTTCTTCCCAACACACTTAAAAACGATACCTATAGTAGGCACCTACAATCGTACAATCATAAGTAAATATGTAGTTAAATAAAAATAAGGTGTTCATTGGTGACCTCGAACTTTTAACCGTATCAAAAATAGTTCACGGTAATCCCATGTGTTTGGTTGATGTAATGCAAAAAGTTTATAATCAGTAACGACAAACCAATAAAAATAATACGCTTTAAGTACATAATAAGAGACTGTTTTGGGGGGTTAGGTACAAATTAAAAAAAATAATAAATAAATAAACGGCTCCAGCAATTTGAACAAAATTTACCATACATTTTAACTATATAATAAACATTAATTACACAAAATATAATTATAGGCGTAAAATATTACACCAAGAGGTTTTAAGAGACGCGTAAATAAAACATAATTAAATTATTGTATTATCTATTGCACTATAGTTTTTTGAAAAATACACAATATTCGAAAGTAATTTAAGAAATATTTGGACCTTTTTTCAGACTTTTGATGATTTTATCGATCAAATCATCACGTCGCATAAAGTTTTCTTAGATATAAGCTAAGTACCAACAATAAAAGTAGTTGCACAACTTTTCAACCACAAATAATGGAGCACTCGAAGATATAGGTAATTTTTAATAAGTCAGTTGTTATTCGTTGTAGTATCTAGGTGGCAAAAAATTGAGTTAAAAAACATTGTTAATTACTGTAGATCAATGTTAATAAATATTTCGACGCGACTTATATTTGAAAGAAAACGACTGCAATAACTGTGATCGGCATCTAGCAACAAAAAATGCAGAATTCATTTAACATCCACCATTGGATATAAATTGGCACTACATCATGGGCATCCATTTTATGTCTATGGACGTAGGGATACGTAATGGATATAAAACAGACATCCACAGTGCTATCTGATTTTCAAGCTTTGAAGGAGGTAATAACCTCAAATCCCCCCCTCGGTGCGTCAACGAAGTTCGGTATCGTTTTGTAATCTGATAGATCTTTGACCAACCGAAAAAAAATTTCCGTCTTCATTTCGGTCAAATTAGGAGTAGATACTTCTTTTCCAAATTGCAGAACAACAGTTTCTTTGCAGCCCGTCGACAAAAATTCTAGTGTTCGTCTCGTTCTTTACCTTCCACAAGTGTGTCTACCGTATCCGATTTTTCCAAATTCAAAAATTGACGGTAAATTTACAAAAACGATTCAATTGCTTTCGAAATCATCCGAACATCGAAATTAATAATATAAATGCCATCTAATCAAAAATAATTAACTCCCAAAACTTTAATTAGCTCGTTTCAATTGAAAATGGAGGTCAAAATAGTTATGTTTTTCTCGCAAAAACTAATCGTACAGTTGTGGTAATGATATCATGCACGTTACGAACAACGTTGCGCGCAAATGTGTTCGTTTTTTTATCTGTTAATAAAATAAAACGAGGCGGCCGATGTTCCCAGAGCGTATACTACATGTGGGAACTGGGGAGCGTAAAACTTTAAACGAAATATCAGACGAGATGATGTCATACCGCAAATTACGTTAACTATTCAATAATTGAAGATTATGCCGGTCGAAGTTGTTATTAAGGCCGTGGCAACATAAAATGGCGGCAAGTACGTCTTCCGGAGGAAACAAATTGATCAGTGTTACCCGACCATTCTCAGAATTTCCTTTGTGGCGAATTGTAATTCGAGTCTCTAAAATTAGACATAACTAAAAATAAAGCGCACTCGCTAGCGTCGAAGGAATTTAATTCCTGCAGTCTTGGCTGTCGCAAGGAACACGTCTAGTTTGTACACCTATGGGGTACGTCGTACCTATACCCATACCCGTGCGCAACTTTGTATTTTCTATATTGAAAACGTGATCTGGTTACTTCGATCGTACATCCGCGTTATTAATATTTATCGAATATATTTCAATGACGAAATGAAAGGACCGCGGCTTCTAGAAGGAATACAAATCAATTTTCCGGCGGGGTTGCGTTTTTCCGGCCATTTACTAGTTGGCGCGTTTCGTTTATAATTTTTCTGCGTCGCAGGTCATTTTTACCTCTCTAATATTGTATATACTCACTTCGACGGTATCCACGGCGATGTATTTTTAACAATGCGATAGAGGATGTGTTCTTCAAAATTTAAAATGGAAAAAGGAAATCCCTCGACTCGTTTTTGGAAAACCGAACATCCGGCACACAAATCCGTATCGAAATGAAGCTTCGCGATGCCAAACTTTTACCCATGTAAAAATGCGATAGTTCGATTGTTTATTTATCTACTTACATACAAAGATCAATGAAGTGCGTGTTCTAGTCATCTAAACAGCGGACGTTTATTATTGATCTATCTACTACCTACGTGCTTATAAGATGATGACTTATTTTCGGTTTCGAATTTTTTATCGCGCTTAAAATCGTAAGCGTGCGCGACTAGTCGACATAATATTATAAATAATTGTTCGATTGTTTTTAAATTTTAAAATTAGCGACATGACACAAAAGCGATGTTATTGCTGGAATGTACACAAACTCCACGTTTGGCACGCCGTCAATTTTTTTACGCGATGCACGTTAATAAATCACGGTAGATAAGTACGCTTGAAGGAGAAAAACGTTACGCCGCCACTGGCGCTACTAATTATTATTACGGAAATAACATATTAGGCCTCGGATAACGCAGACCGCAGATAAATAAGTTGTGAATACCGATAACGTGTATAAAATTACTAGGTATTTAAATTCGAGATGATGTCGATACACAAAACTGATATACCTAAACGTATTTTTTTGGTTTGTTTTTAAAGACACGATATGATACGATTTTTCGCGTTCGAGGAATGTCTGTCTAAAGGTGAATCTGTTACGAATGTGATTATTAAGAGTACAAATCGCGATTCAAGTACCGTATTTTTCGGACCGTAAGGTGCATTTTTTGATGTAGACACGCCGACTTAAAATTGGGGTGCGTCTTATGATCCGAAAAATACGGTATTTTCCGATTGTTGATAGGTAGGTATACTATAGCCCAACGTTATTATTTATGGTATTTTGAATAACCACGAAACTTTATGCGAAGACACCTTTAAAAAATCCTTAACCGCGATCACGCGTCTGGCGGCCGTGCATCGGCTAATATGGCAACCCTTGGCCCTCGAAGTTGAGCAAACAAAGTAGGGAAATAACAATTCGTAGACGCGCCGACACAAGGTTGCCACAAGCGCGATCACGGTTAAGGGTTGTTTAAAGGCGTCTTCGTGCACAGTTTCGTTGTTATTCAAAATACCATAAATACAAACGTTGCCAGTTCTCGATGTACTGCGTTTTATTATTATGAAAGATAGAAATACTAATTGTATTTGATTATGAGTTGTTGATAAGATCGATTGAAGAAAATAAAAACACAAAACTCGCTAAAAGGAAAGGTTAAGAAAAAGAAAACAGCGTACTTACGTAATAAATTAAGATCTCTAAAATTGTGCAATAGGTTTTTTGATGTCACCTCGGGAGAGCCAGGGATGCGCAACTCCTAATGGTGCGTACAGACCAAGCGAACGTAAATCAGTTTCTGAAGAGCTGGTCGCAACTAGGTGCTGGATGCTAGAGCTGATCGAACAGCGTGTTCGCTTGGTCCGTACGCACCATAACATTTATAACTCGAAATATTTCAGAGGTTTAAATTGTTAAACTTTTAACTGCGTTTTCGGATTCTACAAACATTCTAGGATAAAAATGGTACTCTTGTTTAATTTCGATGACATGAACGACATTCGAGAAAATCACATTTAAATAATATCTAGGATATTCCGCATTCGTTATGTATGATTTTCTCGAATACGGTTCACTTTATCGAAATTAAACAAAAGTCCGAAAATGTAGTTAAAAGTTTAACACTTAAACCTCTGAAATATTTTAGGAGTTGTGCTTCCCTGGCTCCCCTGAGATGATATCAAAAAACCCATTACACCGTTTTGATGATCTTAATTTGTTACGAATATATACAGCAAAAATTATTAAATTTCAAAGAAAAATATACGTGTTATTTAAAAAAAATTGAGTTTTATCATCATATATCTCGATAGAAGAGCGCCCGTAAAAAAACGTCGGTTTATACGTTCCCGAGAGATTTTAATTTCATTTATTTTATCGTAATAAATTGTTTAAATAATACAAATGCTCGAGTGCGCCAACCGGAATGTTTCCGATTTTAAATAAGATGTAGTAGTATAACATGCATTTTAAAAAGGATCATCAAAATCGGTTCTGTTCTTTCACGATTTTTCGGCGTTATTTACTCGACTATATAAGTACAATGGACATATTATTTGAAGATTATGCGCCACGACGAGACGTATAAAAATTTTCGCTCGTTTTAAATTACGAATTTAAACTAATTCGAAGCCTTTTAATTGTCGAATTCGTTTACTTCAAAACGGCGAAACTTTTAATAAGACAGGAAGATGGCTCGATAGAAACAGTATAAAGTTTCCTCGAAAGACTTTACAGTTATTAATTTCAAAGTAATTGAACTAGATTAGCGTACAATCAACTCGACAAAGTTAACGTTCAAGTGCCCTTTTATAACCGCCCTGCCAAATCTAGATCGCATTTAAATGTCAACTTTATTTGTGTGCACACAGGATCACAAGGCGTTTCCGCCCCAAACGGATATAAACCACAATTCTAAAGAAAATGTAAATATTTTTAATCTAAGGTCTAAATTCATTCTCGACAAATTAAAAATTACCTACACGTCTCCGAAATATTTAACACTCTTATCGACAAAACAAGTGAAAAACCACGGGAATAATTCCATTAAGTAATGCAACCTTTTATTGTCTCACTATCGTTCTTGTACCCGGATAATTATATTTTTAAACATCACGTGTACAAATCGATTTTGACCGTTTTAAAACGGAATGTTAAAAATGCAACCTTTTGGCAATAAAGTAACGAAGCCACGTCGAAAGTGTGCTTCGACATGCCATTTCCTCGGACTGGCTTTTCGACAAATTATACGAGCGAAAAGACGTTTTCGCATTAAAATAACGAATCGATCCGATAAGATGGCCGCTTAAAAATTCTTTTATTATTTATAACGTGCACGTAGCAAACAAGAGTCGCAACAAAAAATTCGCGACAAATTTCCGCGCTCGTTCTCTCGTCGTCGCAACTCGTTTCGTTTCTCAATTACGAAGGGTTCATTAAAACTTTTTCGGCAAAATTAAAATGCTAATTATCATCTTTATCACATCAAAGACCGTCTTCGTTGAGAACTCACAAAGAAAGTAATCTCGATATTCTCTGGCGTGCGCTCGTTTCGATCGACTCGCGTATCGCTTATTAACTTTTCGATTTGCTACTCGAAATGTAAATTGCGTAGTTTTCTCTTTGAGTTTTTCGATTTTCGATGAAATAAACCGCGGATGGCACGTTAAAGAAACGGAAGCGATGTTTTTATTAACCGGCCTCTGATGAAATTATGGAAATTGGCGAAAGAAAAATAATCCAATCGCCAACATCTGGTCGTATTTTTTCATCCCAATCGGTTGTGCATCGCTCGGTATTATGCTAATTTATGTGATTTTCCTCTTCCGAGTTGCAACAATTAGATACCGTGAAATGGTTCTAAAATCTTGTCGATCTCCTCTAATAGTAAGTACTTAGTACTACTTTGTTTTTAAGTCGTCTCAGGAAGAGTAACGACAGTAGAAATGTCCACATCTATGGTAAGCATCTTATGTGGGGACGAAACAAAACTGTAACGTGTCTAATAATTGTAAATCACACTTAAGTGTCAAAGTGAATTTGCCTTTATTCGATTTACAGCGGCTACTACGAGTTTTAGAAATACTTTAGTCGAATTTGTTCCAAGAATAGCGTAACACATCGTGGCATGTCAATAAAAAGGCGTGTCCAGATAAGTATCGGAGCGTAAATAATTATAAATCAAGTAAAGTTGGGGTCTATTCTACCAATTAAGTCTAATGGCTGCATCGTTAGCAGATACACGAATTATTATTTGATTTATAGTTGTTACATAATACGCTTCGACGATTAGGCACCTACATCTGGACACGCCTTTACATTATGTCCCGAACGTCGACAGTCCGCGTTTTCCAAATCTGGACGCACCTTTAGACTAAACAAATTCCTATCTAATGGAACATTTGTTTTTAATGAAAAACAACCGTCCCAAATACAAAGCGCTTTCAATAAAACGCGAATTACACGAAATTTTAAAATTTGAGTGTTTCAATTAAGCTTTAGTTCCAATTACGAATGCGAAATTTCATTTGGAAAAACAAAAGGGTTCGATATATTAAACAACGACAGGAAGACCAAAGAACGCGGAGGCCGCCATTTCCGAGGTACAAAGTACGGTCCTGCATGAGAGTTAAATTATCAAAATGCCGTTAAGTAATTTTCCAAAACAATTCTCATCGACCAATCCATTTCGGATTGGATTGGTAACTACGTTTCGAACACGACAAAGAGAAAACGAACATCCTGTTGCCATTACGTTCAAAGTTGCTGTTTATTTTCACGCTTTAAAAATTCAACCGTGAAATTATAATAAAGTACTACCTTATATATCAGGACGCGTCCACCTAATTGTTCTTTGTTCCACGACAAAAATTAACGCTATTTCGCGATCGTTCAAAAAACGACGACAACGACGACGCACATTAGTGCGGCCTTCCCTCCTCTTGTACGTCGACAAATTCTTTTAGCCATTAATTTGTTATGCATGCCGCACTAACGACACATCCGTATACGTTTCCCATCTGATCCCGGGCGTTGCTCATCCTCGCATACTTATGAAGCTCGACGACGACGACGATAAAGGAAAATGAAATTACTCGGGCTAATTCTGTTTCTTTAATTCAATCTGGATTTCAATGTGGAAACTAAAAGAGCCTCGGGCCTTTGTCACTATATTTATGAGCTACCGGACGACTGATTGTGGAAAGCGTCCCCGTAATTCGCTTCCGGTTTCTTTGTTCGTCGTTTCGCCATCCACGACCGAGACGACTTTACTTCGTCGAGCCGATTTTCTTTTACGGTAAAAATAAATACCCACCCTTTCGTTACAATCCCAATCGCAAGTGACAAAAAGTCGATGGTGTAACAACGTTACAACAGTAATGACACGGATCGTAACGACTTTATATACTACGTACGTTCGATTTCTATTTGGATTTCTGCCAGAAATAACAAAACGTACGAACGACAGAAGACGATTTTGTTTTAGATATAAATCTAAACTAGCACTCTGGTCTGCGAGCATTTTTACCGTTCGGCACGCCTAATGATGATTCAAAGTGACGCATGTTTAATAAACGAAAATTACGCATTCGTAATTTTTTTTTAAATTCGCGAAAAACGAAAATATTCAAAAGCTGTCTTGACGAAAAATCAATTTATCTACACAAAAGAACGCGTCATAAATTGAGATGCCGCGAAAGGTTCCGTCGCGCAAAAACAACAGACTGTAGTGGACGAACAAAAGCTACAACCCTTGGAATCTACGTTTAAAAATGAACGACTCGTTTCCATCAAAATGCCTCGTTGTGTGAAAACTTATGATTTTTAGATGATTTTTTTGATTTTAAGCATCAGTTGCACAATAAGATGCTTAAAAATCGAACAAGGGCCGGTCTTTCCATCTACTTCTTCTTCTTCTAGACCATCTCCATTTTCAGAGGTCGGTTATCACTTCTTTAAACAGATCTCGATCTTCGACAACTCGGAACAGTTGCGCTGCTGTCATTCCAGTCCAATTTCGTATGTTTCGTAACCAAGATCGTCTTTTCCTTCCTACATTTCTCTTTCCGTTTATTCTTCCTTTTATTATTGTTTGAAGCAGTTTGTACTTGTCGTTTCTTAATATATGTCCGAAATAGGCGGTTTTCCTTCTTTTTATTGTACTCGTTAATTCTTTTTCATTTCCTATTCTTCTTAGTACCTCTTCATTAGTTATCTTTTCTACCCAGGAAATCTTCAGTATACGTCTGTATATCCACATTTCAAATGCGTCAATCTTATTCATTATTGTTTTTTTCAAAGTCCACGCCTCCATACCATACATTAGCGTGGACCATACGTAGCATTTAATAAATTTTAGTTTTAGTGGAAGTTGTAAGTGATTATTACAGAGCATAGATTTGTATTTTAAGAAGGTGCTCCTTGCTATCTTCATTCTGATTTTAATTTCTTCGTCAGGATTTAGTTCAGTGTTCTATTGCAGCTTGATTGATTGTCAATTGTGCTCTATTTCCAGGGGGGTTGTTTATTATCATGAGTTTAGTTTTACTGATATTCATTTTTAATCCCATTTCTTCGCATTCCTCTACTTCCTTACTCTACTCTCGTTCCTCATCTACTAATATAAGTAAACTACAGTAAAACTCCTGCGACCAACCACTCCAATAACCGACCGCACTTTCTAAGAACGAAACGAAACTTTAAAAAATGAATCGTCTAAAGCGACCGCTCCTATAAGATATCGTTTATTAGAAGAACCACAGGTGATCGTTTTATAGGAGTTTTACTGTATTTGTAGAATAGCGTCCATACGTATCTTATGGGGAAGTTCTACAAACGGCTATTCGGTACTTTCTTATCGGTATAGATGGAAAGACCGACCCGTAAAAAATATTTAATCCATCAGTCAAACGCAATTGCCGAAAAACATAAGTCGGCTGCTTCTTCGTGGTTTTTTTACGGGAAGAATACTTCGCCAAATATATATATTTATAATGGTGTGGACCAGCTCAATCGGTTCATTATACTTTAATATGCGTATTCACTTTCTCGAGGAAAAATACGCTTTGAAACGAACACAAAAGAAAATTGTAACTAAAAACGCGTTATGTATACATATAACAGAACAAAGCAGTACAGTCCATAGAAAATTCGGTATGGGCTCGACATTATCAAAAATGGAACGAACAAGCTTCATTATAATATAGTCGCTTTTATAAATATTTTAGTTGATATTTAATACTCTATGAACAATTCGAAATTATTATTATACTTTCGATTGTAATAATTATCTATTTAATACATAAATCGTAACAACATACGATCAACGCAACGGTAAAAATATTTATAGAATTTTCCTAACACGTTGGCCTAAATTAAGTGAAATAATGATAAATGTCCATAAAGATTATACAATAAATAAGTGCGATTAAAGCAGTAATTTTTAAATGAACGCTTTTCGATAAAATCTATAATTTTTAATGACGTAATTTAATTTTCGTATCAAGTTTTAATCCGTATAATTCCGACGAAAATCGCAAACTTACCGCCAGAACGCGTTATGATATGTCGTCAGTCTATGCGTTCATCTTAAGGATGGTTTCATTTACTTGATATTATTCAATTATTGAAAGCTATGATTGAATTAATTTTGTAAAATTTCATGTAATTTTAATTAACAAAATGAATTTTATTTTATAAACAATTAATATAAATTTAAACCGGAAATGATACATAATGAAATTATGTAGATTCAAAACTATGTATATTAGATTATCGATTAGATATGGTATTTTAAATTAAGGATATATAATGAAAGTTTATATGTAGTGTTATACGAATTCATAAAATTTCAAGTTCATTCCATATCCTACCATACCAAATACTCCAAGGATGGCCTGGCAGCGTAAGTGGGCACTGGTTGCATGATCATAGTTGGATTGCATAGCGGTTAAAAGTCCAGAAGCATGGCATGAACACTAGCATGCATAGCCATGCAAAGGCTTGCACAAACTTCATTAGTTACAGAATTAGTGCAATATGAAATAATCCAAATCATATACCGGAGTAACACTTAACAGATCTTAATGACTAACAGATCTTATGATGCAATACAGGAAACGAATATCAAAGGAATCAATTCAAAGAAATGCAACAGATTTTCGAAAGTGACAAATAATTCTAATATCACAAATAATCCATATGAAAGCAGCAAATGTATGTAAACAATAATTATTTATGCTTTATCATTTATATTAAATTATTCGTATGATATCATGTATACTTTAATTTAAAATGAATATTTCAACTTTTAGAAAAGAATTTCAATTATAGAGATAAATTTACGATCAAATTTTACAATTTCGAAATTTTTCAATTTATCTTTTTAGAATATTACTCTTTTGAAAACTTAAAAAATTAAATGAATATGTTACCACGATGAACCTAGTCAATTTGTATACCTGCAAAACTTATATGGATTACCCATTTTTAATACAATTGTTATATGCGACTAGATCAAAATTTTTCGCTTTTATTGACATTTCTAGCTATTAGTTTACAAAAAGAAACCGGAGAATCATTTGAAGGCTAAACAAAAGCCAACAAACTTACTAAAGCAGGAAAAAAGTTCATATATCAAACCTAACTAATGCATCCATCAAATTTCCAAGTCTAATACTACCTCCCCCCATACCACACTATTAATTAATCACAACTCAAATCAAATCATGTTACAAATTTATACACTTCAACCTGTAGTCATAATTATCGCAGATACACGTTAAAAGGATTAACCCCTCAATACTACAGAAAGTATTCAAACGCTGTCATCCCTATCGCAACTGGATGTCAGCATACGCCAGCGGGCGCCGCGCTGCCGGAATATGTCTTAGTCCGCTTATGCCTCAACGCCTCATTCAGCCGTTAATGCATTCGCCACAACTAATAACGCTAACGCGAAAGATGAATTTTAAAACGCCTCAATTGAAATAAGATAAAGTAAAATCCGATTTCAATTTAAGTAAACATCATATCGAAGCATTATGAAACTGTCCATAAACACAACATTCATCATTAAACAACATCGCAAACTTTTATATAAACATGAATAACTTATACATTACTCAGCCGTTCTTTACCTAACAATTCATAAATTACAATTTGAAAAATATGCAAAGATTCAGAATATTATATTTAATCTTAACAGTATTTATTACCAAATAAAAGTATGATAGTGAATTTTAGGTATTAAAAGATTATTATTCGGCATTTTACTGGTAAAAAATTCACAAATGAAGGATACTTAAAGATAACCAGCAATTGCGAAGATCACAATTAAATTCCAATTAATGAATCCAAATAGTTATTTCAATTCGATTCGATGAAAATTACAATATCGTTATTAAACAGCTCATAAAATCCAGTACCAGTAATTCAATAATAAAATCTTAATCACTTATCTTAATAAACGTACAAAATAACGATATTCAATAAATAAACAATGATTAACTAAACCCGCTTAAACAAACAGATTTATGACTACAATAATTCGAAATTATAACGTTAAAACGAATTTTATAAATCAAGTAAAATTTAAATGCTAAACAATTTAGCGTAGCTATTGCCATGAGATTGATCATTCAATAGTTGTGCATAAATCACTTAACATTTTATTTACATATTTCTTTTTAACGTTGTGCGCTTTGGCTGCTCTCAGTTCCTTATTTGACAACATTCTTTGTAGCCGACTGTAGATCTCTGGTTAATTGTTAAAAGATTCAAGTGGCAGATTTTCATTTCTAATGGTTAACAGTTATTTTTAAGAGTAACTTAGCGAATATAAATTAAGTAATGCAGGCTATTTGTGGCTCTGTTAATCGTGTCTGCACGTACAACTAATGACATCGACACCGCCTTACCCTTTGCGAGTTCGGAACACGTAACGTATAGACCGTAAATCATCTGTACCATTAAATTGGACGTTAGATAATGACAGATTTAATAATCTCGGGCAAGTAAAGTAGTGAAATCAAAAACGTGAGTAGTCGTATACAGCCACACGAGGGTTGACTTATTTACAGGGAGGGACGACTAACACGTGCTCATAATATCCTCTAACTTATCATAACACTTGATGTTCTTTACTAGGCAGTTCGAGATTCGGAAGTCAATAACGCAACCGTTAAGCGCAACTACATTTAAGCACCGATCAAGTCGACAATTACATGAAGAGCATCTGAACTAGCTACGATACGTGACTCTGCCTAGAGTCCTAACCACGGCGCCTAGAATTACTCTTGCTTCAAATCATTTACAAACCTAGATACACTACCAAGCGATGCATGACCAAACGCCATTTTAAATAGCACCAAAAATTCTGCCACGAAGAAGCGTATCGTAAATACCTCATTAATACGTTAATATACAAATAGCAACTAAGTAGCCCCGATTAATACTCCATTAATATCCATATCAATGTAAAGCAGTTTCATTCAGCAAGTGAGACGCAATCGACACCTCTCAAATCAGATACGCTACAATCTTTACCATTCTACTACACATTTAAACAATGTCTTTCAACATAAAATGTATAAACTGACATGGTAATACTGATCTTCGACGATCAACATATCTTTGAATTAAACCATTAGACTAAGTTAAAAACGTTCAATTAAATTGTAAAATTTAGAATCAGCATTTCCGATTCCACAGACAAAAAAAAAAGTATCAATTTGCTGTATTATGTACCCAACGACACGTAAAAAAGAACTAATTTTTCGGACAAATACAATATTATGACATCTGAAAATGTAATACATAATTTTTCAGACACTGTAATCGATATTAAAGAACAATGATGATATCGCTAATAGAATAAAATAAGTCCTGTGCAATAGAAAAGTCGGTTCAGTTAAGGCCATAAACAATTTATACACGCCTTTAGAAAATAAGAAACTAAAAACAAAAAAATATTGTGTCTATAAAAAAATCAATTAATAATAATTTGCAAATACATTTAATAAAACATCATACTAAATCTACTATTTTAAACATTTCAACGTGATAAAAATTCTAGAATCAGAATTGAAATGACTCTATATTAAGATTGATTATCAAATTCCTAGTTACATCGTCTCATCGAAGATGCTGATAACTAATTACATGTCGATACAATACCACGACTTCAACTATACTCCAAGTCGACTTTAGTCTTTTGGATAAGTCGCCGAATGGTGTAGAACATACTACTAGATCTTTGTTTCCTGACCGCTTATTGGCAAGCAGAAACGCTCAACCTTGCTGCCTAGCAACAACGTGCTTAAAAGATCTTAATTATACGATTACTATGGAGCATATATGGCATAATTATGCGGCGTTCGATCGCGGTTCGCTGTTGCAATTAGAAGAGGTAGAACCTCAGGGCTCTATGAAGTGATCTTTAATTCGATACAGCACATCTTATGCAATGACTAATTAAGACAATCGATCTGTTAGCTCAAAACTTGCTAGGCTAAATTTTCCTGTATAAATCAAGATTTTGCTCTGTAATACAAACTTTAGCAGCGACATTTGAACGTATCCGAATCTAATTTATAAAGCACTATCATAGGCAATGCGAGTATATTACTAAATATTTATCTTCAACTAAGTCATTTTAATAATCTGAAAAAATATTAGGACATAGTGAGTTACTTATTTAGAACGAAGTGATTAGAACATATATAAAAAAGTACTCAAATAAAAATTTCAATGAGACATTATTAATTCGTAACAAAGCTGAAATTTAATCTCAAGTCGTTAGTAAGGCAAATGATATTTTAAACACATCGAATCTTTGAGGTTAATGATTACTAATTATTGTACGTGAAAATACGACTCGATAAAGTCGAAGTTTTTTCATATCTCCTGGAAAGATTATTGAATTGGTACGAACTCTAACGGATTTGCGCCGAACTATCATCTTAACATTTCTGGTTATCATGTACATCGATTATTAAATCATCGATTCCGATAAAATTTTACGTCGAGAAGGTACGTTTTTTAGTTCGAACAGAATTTACTTAAAATTTCAATGCTGAAGTATTACTCATAAAAATTTAAATACTTCAAGTATATTTAGTTATGTCAATAGATTCATAAATTGCATTAAAATCTCAGATTAAAAGAATTATTTTAAATCGAGTCATAATATGGCCACTGAACGTTTAAGCAACGAAAGCATGAAATTGCTTTCTACATTCTATCGCGTTTATCACAAACACTTTGCTTTTAACATATGCTCATAAAAATGGACTATACTATTATGCGAGGTTCGACTTTTGATCGTACGAGAGTCCTCGAAGTGCATGTGACTTCATAATGTGTATTAAATTAAAATTAGCATATTCCAAAATCTTATATGTAATTTACCATCTAGTTGATGTGCATGTAAAATTACGCGAATGCACGTAATAATTAGTAATGTCAGAAATTATGACTCGTTAAATTAATAGAATCAATAAGCGATAACAAGAGGTACAAAGTTTTCGTTGAAACTTAACAGATTTACACTTATTATGTATCACACATCTACAACATATATTGTAGTTAAAACAGGGATGGTACTTAGCCGTATTTCTACAAAGTGTCGGTTAGTGTATTAATCGAACGTCAAAATATTCGTAGTACATAAGCTTTTAGAGTTACACTAGAAATTAAAATAAGCTTTTAAAATAGAAGTTCATAAATTAGATATTAAAGTAAGTTAAAAATTGAACAAAATTATGAACATACTAAAATTATAAGCAACTATAACTAAATAATATGATTGCTATTGCAACATTTTAAAATCAGCATAAGTCAAAAATTTAGTATATTTAATTTTTAACTAGTTTATTATATCACTAAATCACCATAAAAAATATTTTATATATAGCGTCATTGTGACTATAACAAATCAATGATAGATTATAATTTTATAGTCATGAATTTCAAATATCTAATCAGAAAGAGTAAACAAAAAATAATATGTTAATAAATTTAATGAATGTTTGAAAATGTAATTATGTAATCAATTAATCAAATAATGGCAAATTAAATAACATTCAACTGTATATATTGCAAATCAAGCACGAAGTTTTAATGACCGTAGAATACTAAATGAAATATTAATAATTGCATACTGTTTGAAATACAATTTATAAAATTTGAATGATTAGCATTAGATCATATCAATTGAAGTTCTCAAATTCTCTTAATTAAAGTCTGATAATCATTGCAACTTTCGAAAAAATCAAGTAAATTATAATTACTCTTCAATGAAAGTTATTTTATAGTCTCCGAAAATTTAAAACTTTCATTACCCTTGATATGTTCGTAATAAATTATTCACATCTATATTAAAATTGTTAATATTCGATTCGAATTAGCGTAAATCAAACGATTTAATACTTCGATAATATGCATTAATCAATATTATCTCTTATGATATAATGATTAAATAATGCATCGATTCAGTTGAATGTTTTAATTAATCACAGTGTAAGAATATCTTAAACATTTGACCGAATATCTTCTCTTCAATGTATACGCAGTTCAATGTAAATAAATTTGAACGGAGCAAAATTTCAATCGATTCATTCGATATACTACAAGTTAGTAATCATTTCAAAAGTGCAATTTGACAAATTGATCGGTAATATAAAAGAAAAGGCCTGAAATATTAATTAATTTCAATAATAAGCTAATCATCAGAAAATTATTAGCCGTTAATAATCTCGAATTTGTAAATATTGTGTACAAAAACAAGCATCGAGGTAAAATCTAATTTTACCTTCGCCAAATTTTTAGTTCGTAATAATCTTACCGTGAAACAGTACCAAGTAGCACTTGATTCTTACGACGTACGTGGAACTTATTATCATTGTAAGATGATGGTTAAATTCGTCGTAATCGATGAAGACTTTGGTCGAAATTTCATAAAACCGGGGTTAATCTTTCCCGTGGTACTTCGGTCGAATAGTTTCGTTCTTAAATAATTTTACATCTCATAGTATTCCTTCAATTTAATATAACTCGTACGGATAGGTGTTAAAATTACAAATGGAAGAACGTCTGACTCTTTATTTAATGAACTTAAATACCTGCAACGTATTAATCATGCAAACTATCCGTATCAATCGATCGCGTTATCATTAAATTATCATAGAAACGTTTAATACAATCATCGGTGCTCGTTTCGTCCTACGGCGTTATTATAATTCTTTCGATTTTATAATATGTTATTCGGTACGTTTATCGTTAAATGTCGTTGAATGATATTAAAATATTGTATGTTAAATGTTTAAATGCGCATGACAAACGTGATGCAAATTACACAAATCCAGACCCAAATTTACGTACGATATAATCGTATAGTCCTGAAGTGAGATTAGATACGTGATCTAATTTATTGTACATTAGACATAAAAGAATAATAAGTTTAATAAACGGTACTTTTAATGATTATCAGATACATTACACTATAATAGATTATTTAAGAATTATGTTAATTTATCATAAGTCAATATTAAATAATTTTCGAGTATTTAAATAGCAAGCTGACAAGTACGATTATTATAAGTACATTATCCATTAGCTACCGTTTTACTGCGATAACAGGTCATTCCGAGAAAATACGGCTTTGGCTTATATTGAATAATTTATGCAAGTTACTATGCACTAATTATGTACTCAACGTAACGAAAATTTTAGTATACTAAAGCTTACGCGACCTTAGACCTGATTGCAACCTAGCAACTTGGCGTCCAAGTTGCAAACATAGAATTGTAAAAGTTCCACAGTTTGGTCGTTATAAGAAGTCGTTATCGATGGCGATTATTAAGATAGCAATTCTAATTTACTAATTGATGTATCATGTTTATGTACCATAAGTTTATATTGAAAAAAAAGGTTCGATGTTAATAGATGTATATAGACCAAAATTGGCAATTGATCACAAAACGTCGAACATGTTAAAATCAACACAGCATCTTACGTGTCATTGGCTAATACGCTGAATGAATATGTCATCTAGGCACGATTTAACCCAAAAGGTAGTACAACCTCTGTAAAGGGTTTAGGTCATCTAAGCTTGTATACAAAAAATTTACCGTCCTCCACATCTTTACTAAATTATGATAGTAGTTCTTAATTTAAATTTGAATGGTTTTTTACGAAATTAGAAAAAACAAATGTTAAAGGTTAATTTAACTGAAAAGACCTTCGAATGATTCAAAATCCATTCATTTTTGATCGTTATTTGAAAATTCCAATTAGTTTTCAAAACCGAAATATTTTAAAAATTGGTCCAAATCTTCTAGAGCCCAAAAAACTTTTACCGTTTCCAATTTAATTTTTTTACCAAAAATTTAATTTAAAAAATTGTATTTAATGTTTGATTTAAAAATATATTCGAAAAGGGGTAAAAAAGGTTTTTCTTTCGAGGTTAAATAATTATAAAAATTGTTAAATTATTGTTACCAGGATTTATAAATAAATATTATCGAAAAGAATTAAAATTTTCCTTTAATTTGAAGTTAACTTAAAGGACTAAAAATTTGAACAATCCCGAAGAGATTCAAAATTACAATTTTAATTGAACTTTAATTTAATTAAAGAAATTTCACAAAATTCAAGAAAATTAAAGTTTTAAAATTAGTTTAATCAGTATTACAGTTGAACAAACGACAAGTTAAGATTCTTTATAGTTCCCGCAATTTAAATTCATTATCTCCTATAAATTTCCCAAAAATAAAACCCACGAAAAGTAAATTTTTAATTTCAAATTTTTGGCAATAAATATTTAAACGTCTCATTTGTCAATTTATCGACTGACCGAAATAACCTCATTATGAATTGCACTTTTCGTTATTTCGACGGTAATTTGATTTAAAATAACTTGAAGTCGTTTCCGTTTATTAAAAATTTTCAAAATTATGACGTAAATAAATTTCCCGAGGACTTAAAGAAAATTTCAAAAATTCGACTTTGCGTTTTTCGTTTTCGTGCCTTTACAAGGTGCCAAATTTCTTTTAATAATTTTTTTAAGGTCATTATTTCTCGCAAATAAATTAAAAAATCTATTTCAACGGTCTTAATTCAAAATTGATGTACTCAGTTTCTCGTTCTTTAACATTATCGAAAACCCGATGACCGAAAACAAAGATCTTTTGTTCATCATAAATAAGCCCGGAAAATAAAACAACATTTTATTTTGTAAAAATGGAATTCTTGAATCAATTTGATTCACACCAAAGTCTGAATGGTTTGAATTGTGTTTTTCAAACAATTATACGTGAAATGTAAATTCCATCTTAAATAGTGAATTAATCGTTTAATTTTATTTAATAACCGTTAATAGAAAAGATGCCATTATTGCGACAAATTATCGTTTAATAATTGTTCACTAGTTCAATTGAAGTTATTAAAATGGAAGAATTAAAATTTAAAAGTAATGTTCACAATAAAGCTTCCGTTTGAGCAAAAATTTAATTATTTTGGGTCCGTTTACATCGTAGATTAGGCTCTTGGAAAACCGAAATTATTGCTAAGTTTTCAATTACGATTTGAAATAAGGCCGTAAAGGCATTGTTTAAACCGCCTTTAAATTACATTTAAATAAAAAATTCATCAATAACTTTTTTAAACTTCCAATCGTTAACGCGAATTTAATTTAATTATTTTCGAATTAACGAATTCAAACCGGAAGGCAAATTTCATTTCAAAGTAAGTTCTGATATTTAAAATGCGAAGATACAAACGCATTCAGTCCAATTGGCCATGGATAAATTATCAAAGAAGAATTAAAATGTTCTTAATATTGGTTTATGTTTAAGGGGAACTTTTTAAAACTTTTAAATTTGGATTTTTTAAAAATTAACCGGGAAATTTAAAAAAACCCTTTAAAATTTAAAACCCAAATTTTTTCCCTTTGGGCTTTTAAATGCAAGGCCAAAGGACAAAAAGGGGTTTTTTTTTTTTACCCAAAAGTTGCCCGGCACCCAAATCGGAAGTTTTTGCCCCGGGTTTCCCCGGCCAAAAACAAAAAAAAAAAACCATTTTTAATTTTGGTTTTTAATTTAAAAAAAGAAAAACCCCTTTTAAAAGAAATTTTAAATGTTTCTTGGTTTTTTTTCCCCAAATCCCAAAAAAAAGGGGAAAAAAAAAAAACCCCGAAAAATTTGGTCAAAATTTGAAATTTTTTAAGTACATAGATACCTATATATATACATACCTAATCAAAGATCGTGTTTAACATTTTTTTACGGAGCCGTACGTCTATTATAGTAAACGCCTTTCAAAACACGAAATTGTGTAACTAAACGCGTAAACTTAAAAAGCTTTCTATATAAATTACCTATATACACGGTCGAACAAACAACGAACGATAACTGCGCTTTTTGGGCACCATCTTTCACGAAAAATATGTAAATTAAAAGCGGCCAACGCCCATATACATATTTAATAATTTCGATCCTGTAATTACCGAAACGTCGGGAAAAAAAGCAAAAACTTGGGCGTTTCGCGGCTTGCTTCGTCTAATTTGCAAAACTGGTTTTAGATATTAAGTATAGGTATGTAGTTGTAGGACTTTTTCATTTCGGATGCTATATCTACTCCTAATACATCTACGATTGACCAAGTGTTACTAAAAAAATGAAGGAAATATTTATGTTCCCTACAGGAATTTCCGCGTCATCGACCATTACGTTCGTTCGAAAAACTTTGCTGATCAATAATCTCCTCGCGGATTGCACAGGGTAGCAAAAACTGCAAATCCAATTCCTTGATTAACGGCTTCGTTTTCAATTATGGCCAAAATATACTGAAAAATATCGCTAATAGCGTTTGCAAGAAATATCAGGCCCGACACCGTAATCACGGGGATACGTCAAGGTTTAACCTACCATCGCGAGAGCTTCGTCCTTACGTAAATAAAGGAGACAAATTAAGTCCTTTATGCTTTTGCCACTACAGGGGCCGTAGTGGAGTTTGATATAAAAACTATATGCAAATAATGACCGAACATTTTTAAAATACACATATATACTTTTTAGGAAATTTATTCTAAAATTATGCAATTAAAATTATTTGAATAATCACTATCTATTGCCTGTATACCGCAAAATTATTTTTTATACTCTATACTATTTTATATACATACTATTCTATACTATTTTTAATTTAAAAACTATTCGTATGCCCTTAAACATTGAAAATTTCCCTATTACAAACTATAAACCAGATAAAAGTTTAATCGCATTTTTATGCGACCGATAAAATACAAAGCAACTAATAAAACATGCCACCTACTTTCACGTGATAGCTTTAGCTCGTGATCTGTTACAGACAAATGGCAGTCGCAGCGACAGCAGTGTTAGTCCGCATTTTACGTAAGTATTAAAAAAAAATTATTTCAGAATTTAATTTTTTTTAATGTTTTTTGATTTTTTTTTAATTTCTCTTATTGTGAGAGATTTTACCTTTTTAATGCATTCATTTCGCATAAAGGTGAAAAATGCAACTCCTGTTGATTTTTTCAAAGTCCTTTTTACAGAGTTAAAACTTTGCACTTTATTTAGAACTTTTTTGGCTTTTTCATTTTTTCCGTAAAATCTACAATTTTTTAGTAAAAAATTAAATAAGCGATCGTGCACTACAGTGAAACTTGGAAGATATCAATATTTAGTGATATTGTTTTTGTTAAATAGCATTGTTCGTTGCGAGAACTTGTCAACAACTGTTATAACTTTGTTCAACTAAACATTCGTCATTCATTAATTCAAAGCTTCCCCTTTTGAGATACTACGAAAGGAGGCATTTTAGAAAAAAGGACCTTCATTAATTTTCGATAAGGAATCCCCCTTCAAGTTTTTCGCATTATTTGTGAATCACCCCGAAGATATTATGTAGGTACATACATAAATAAACGTTCAGATATTTTTCTAGCTGTTAACAGCAAACTGAATTTGTGAAACGCAGTAAATTATATAACTAAAACCCCGTGCGGGTTGGCGTCGGCGTCGGCGTCGTAACAGGTTAGCTAGATGCAATCAATTGGACGTTAACGGCGTAGAAATAACACAGAGCGGACCGTATAACAAAAATTTATGGTTAATATGGAAACTGGTTAATCTTTCAACTTATTGAATTTAAGAGAAAATATCATAAATTATAAAATATGTACTTTTAGGAACAACTTGTAGGTAATATGTACTTTTATGTAAAATAATGACCGAGTGCCAAGCTGCTAAATAATGACCAATAATGCCAATAATGACCAGCTGCTTTACTATTTCAGTTAAAAGGACATTCATTTTCGTTTTGAAATCAACGCGAACAATCGAGAAAAAATGAACCAACGCAAGTCTTTTGTTTCGAACATCTGAATCATAAAATTGTACAGAGATGCGTCACGAATATTTAGTATTCTTTCAAACTATTGCTAGACAAAATGACAAAAATCATTGACAACATAAACAAAAGCACGCGAAGGGTTTTAAGCCATCAAACGAGGATTATAATGGATAAAACCTTTATTTCTACAGAAATACATGATGCATAGGGAATAATAGGACGCGAGCCAGCTGCATATCATTGACGCATCAAAGAGAGCACATTTTTTAATTAAAATGTGCGAGTGTGAATGGATGTTTGTTTCTTGGCGTATACGAGTCCCGCTCGCTGAATATTAATGCATACTGATTTTAGATAGTTTTATATGTAAACAGTGTTATTAGATGTCAACGTACCGCGTTTTTCTGTCAATTAATTTCCCGATAGACGCCATTATATGCAAATTTAAATTCTAGCTACGAGCGGCATTTTAATTATTTTTTTTAGCATTTTTAAAAATCAATCGTTGCCTACGAAACGACTCGCAAATAAATTCGAAAATATAGGTACCCTTTTTTGTAAGACGACCTAATTTGTCGGTTGCGTGTCGCGATTGTTTCGGCGCAGTATATTTTCTGATGCTATTATAACCTTGCGATGAAATACCGTTCCTTTTTCTTACGAAAATCTGTATTATAAGCGAGGAAACGAGAACTTTCGTTCTATTTCTTAATCAGGTAGGTATTAAAGGTGTCTGCCGATTTATATGATAATCAGGGACTCGTGACTGTTTATATAACAACTACAACAATTATGAGAAATGAATGACAATCAAATATGAGGTATTCGTTTAAAAAATGGACCTACGAGCCGGATATACGAATAAACAATTTATTTCGCGATAAATTTCAAGATATAACGGTAATAACGACTATTTTAAATCGTTTCAAGCAGTCGTTTACGACTGATGCCTATATAATTTTATAGGGAAAGCACGGGACGAGCTATAAAGCATGCCGTAACGCGGAAAACTAAAATCGGTAAATGGTGACCGCTCGCTGGTCGCTCCTGAAATATTTTTAAAAATTAATAAAGGGGACCTTTTGCGTACCTTATCCTGTTCCGTGCTCTACGTTCAAATTTTACTTCAAGTCGAGAAAGTTGAAATTCGTTCCTAAACTTTATGCGACACTTGTTGAAGGATTTGAACCAGTTTGCACAGCCCGCGCTCGGGCTTGGGGAAAAAACAAAAAAAATAACGCGGTCAAGTCGTTTTCAAGGTTAAATTAATCGATCTCGCGTATCTATATATTATATATACGCACGTGTCAAGAGCATCCACACAGCGAGATCCAAATAAAGTTCAGTATACAGATTCGAAAAGCCCAAAGTAATAAAGTAGTTGACCACATAAACTGTCCCAACCGAAGAGCAATTTTCGTTCAGATGGGGTGCAATGTAAATGTAATCCCAAAGACCAATGTGCACATCGGCCAAACCTTTACGACTTCACGCTCATATTGTAATAAAGCAGTGCATAGAATACAAGTTGCTATACATATAGCTGCATGATCGTCGTCGAGATTTGAAAAAAGAAACAACAAATAACCTAGGTAAGTACTTAGATGGCTGATGTGCGAGCAGCCGCAAACATGAGTAATCCTTTACAAATTATACCTAACTTTTCAATGACAAATGTACCTACAACAATTGAACATTCATACAAATGGCAATTATGCCAATATCCTCAGAAACAATTGCTTCCGTATAGAAATTTCTAATCACTCGAGCACTTTTTAGACAAAACAGACAAATCACCTTCCCGATTTTAATCTAGATAATATGTAATACATAAGATTATGTTCATTAAACATAAGTAGTTGAGTTTGGTAGCCGAACGAATAAATTTGCAAGCCGAGTAGCGAGTGAACTCGCGTGAACTTAATTGGATCTAAATAACCGAACCGTCAATTATATAGCAAAGAAAAATGACATTTTCCTATACATCAGGAATTGAGGAAATGCTATCGTACTTTTCTATCCGTAATCAAGTGAACATTAAACGTTTCTACGCTAAATAACATTTAAAATTGTCAGTTATCACAATAACGACCATTTCTGGATACTTATAGATTGAAGCTTCTTCATAAAAAAAAGAACAAGAAAACTCTTTTACTTTTCGAATTTAAAAATACGTTTGCAACTACAAGGACCGATTTCTTAATAGCTGATCACCACTCAACAATCGATCGCGATCGTGTAAACAATTGTTCGGACGGTCGGATCAATGCGATTGTCGGTTATTGGGAACCTCGCCTTTACTGAAACCAAGATGCATTCCTGTTAAAAATCGCAAGTAAAACATACAGAGCCGTCAAGAAATTATAAGCGAATCGACTGTGGTGGGAGCTAAAAACGTCCAAAATTTGTACCTAAGTTACTTGCAGCCTCGCAAAGCCCCCTAAGTTCTATTAGAAACGAAGATGGCCGTTTATTTGAAACACGTTTATCGACATTAATTATGGGTTCGTCGGAATTTTAAGATTAATTCGTTTTTGATGATTTGATGTTTGAAAAAGAGCGAAGAAAGGTTTTGATTTAAGCAATGATGGGCGAGGTGGATTGGGCGCATAATTTGCAAATACCTAAGTATGCCCTTTGGAGCTCAACTGAAGCACCTAATAGGATTAATTTAGAATTGAACACAAGACGTGCGTGCAGTGGCATCATTGTGTCGAAAGAAATTCATTTAGGTACCTACCACTAAATTAATGGACATCAATCACTTTACAATAACATTTATTGTTAATAGTCATCAACGAATAGGGTGTTTAGACTAGTGCAGATACAAACAAGGACGCACTGTTTGGCTGGACCTTTACTTCGTCTCTTCTCGTGGGATCTTCATGAATAATTTTCAAAAAAACAATGGGGATACACTGGGATTAATTGACCCCGATAATGACAATTTGTCAGATAGTTCAAAAGAACTATCATCAAAAGATTTATTAGTAATTAAACATAACTTTGAATCAGAATTAGATAATATATATAAATATATCCACGAATTGGACAATGTAGTTAATAATAACCCGAAAACTAAAAAAGAAATAAAACTTATAAGGAATATAAGTAAGTAACTTAAAAAAGAAAAACCTTTTGAATATTACGTTTGAAAAAATAGACTCTTATAATAAAAATAAAAACTCCCTGCCTACAAATAACATGAAAGACATAGGAGTACAAACTACCTCAATAAAGGACTCTAATGACAAAGTCACTCAAACCTCTTTTAACAACACTGATATCAATATTGAGTCCAGCACTACAAGTTTCGTAAACTCTGAAAATTCTTTAACTACTGAAGATTGGCTATCTACCTCAAAAATTTTAAATAAGGATTGGCCTGATAATTACTTTACAAACACTACCATGACGAGTAATCCAAGGACAAGTTTAGACTCTGAAAATGACTGGATTTATATTGTTGATCCAAAATGCATAAACTTAAAGGGTGTTTGGGAAGAAGTTTGTAAAAACTTTCCAGAAGGAAGAAATTTAATAAATGAAAATAGTTCCTCGATAGTATCTATTATGAAAGATGTTCAAATAGAAACGAACACTGGTATTTCAATTGATAAGTTGAATACTTTATATATCATCCCTATTCCTTATTGTTCCAAAAGACTGGATATGGAAATGTTATATAAAAAATTAAAGGATTTTAAAATTAACTTTGAATCTACTATAAGTAATAACTTAATATTATCAACCGCTGATAATTTAGACCGTAAACTTCTAAGAAAATGTGTCGAATTCATTTTCCATGGCTCTAATAAAACTATCTTTATAGAACTTCCCGTTAGCAATGTAAAACAAATTAATACTCCCATTACTAAGATTCCAAATAACAAAACTCACAATACTAACAAATTATTTATACAACCTAATAATAAAAATTATGCGGAGATTGTAAAATCCATTAAGAACAATGAAGATATCACGAATTTGAACATTAACATTAAAAGTATTAAACAAACACTTAAGGGCAATATCGTTATGGAAATCAAAGGTGATAAAAAAAATGCAGAAATGCTCAAAGATAAAATCAAAGCCAAAGACAAAGACATTTTCATCGATCATGCCCATAATAACATAGTATTACACATTTATGGGATGGATGGTCTTTGCACAGAAGAGGATATTAAGTTGGCTATCTCTCCCTTCATGAAGAACAACGAATTTCTCAAGGTACTGTCTACCAGGCCTAATAAATTCAATGGTTTAAATGCGACCATAATCTTAGATGAATGTCTTGGAAACTATTTGATGAAGTTAGGCAAAATCAAAATCGGCCTCACCTATTGTTAAATTAAAACGCTGCCTCAACTGTCTGAACTTTGGACACGAACGTGTATCATGTCCGGAAAACAAATTATTAAATAAAAGAGTATGCTTCAACTGTGGGAAGAATGACCACAAAGCTGACAATTGTTGCAATGAACAGTATTGCATCAATTGTAATATTTCTGGCCATCGATCAGACGGAACTAGATGTCCTACATATAGAAGGATACTGTCGCGTACGATCAACTCTATTGTGAAAATTCCTGGACATCTTATATATATAATTTCTAACTTTAATTTTTCTCTTCTTGATGCCCAAAATTGTATAAAATTTCGAAAAAACGAAGAATTCACTGGTAAAGACTACTATATTTACACTCAAATAAGATCTGCAAATCCAGAGCCCCCACAGAAGTAATGTCTTATGATGGTTCCGGTGGGGTGCATTAGCACTACCCTGACAAGGAGGGATTTAGTCGGTAGGCACATCAGCTAGACTTGCCGGTGTGAATCCGACACTCCCCCCGCCGATACCGGGGGTGTCTTTTGAAGATTCCCCTCTTTGGAAGAAAAAAAAAAAGGGTATTTCAGTTGTGTACTGTATCATTTAAGTTATTCTTCAATGTTATTACAATGCAAACCATATGATACAAGTGATATGTGTGCGATTGGTTATTAGGTTCTTAACGACGGCGTCAAATATAACAGAATTGATACGGCATAGGGCCGACCAGATAGGTACACAATAAATATAAAAAATTCGCACTTGGATTGTCAACTAAAAGCTAACTTAAGGGATCTTTTCTGATAACAAACTGAAAATAAGACGACAGATTTCTTCGAGGTGAAAAAAAAGGCCCGAAAATGGACAAATAGCTACAGTTTCCAAATACCTAAGAAACTAATTAATTGTAAACTTAATAAACTCGAGGGCCGCTCCGGGTTTAGGGGACGTTGTGCCACAATTGTTGCTGGTTGCGAAAGGGTAGCAGGGTCCCAAAAACTCGTCACCGAAGTCCGCGCATAAACCGCTTCTCCGTAGTAGTCCAAGAGCTGGTGAACATTTTCACATCCGAGTTTGTACCTCTTGAAATTTTGTAGGAAGGTAGTTTTTTTAAGTCTGGCTAGGGAATGAACCACCATTTTAAGCAACTCCAGGTCCCGAACTACCCCACAATCGTTTAAAAATGCAAAAAAAGGGGTGAGACATTGTCGTTTGTACCTCTTGAAATTTTGAAGGATAGTAATTTTTTTAAGTCTGGCTAAGGAATTGACAGTCTGGCTAAGCAACCCCGGTCCCGAACTACCCCACAATCGTTTAAAATTTCAAAAAAAAAGGGGTGAGACATTGTCGTTTGTACCCCTTGAAATTTTGAAGGAAGGTAGTTTTTTTAAGTCTGGTTAAGAAATTAACAGTCTGGCTAAGCAACCCCGGTCCCGAACTACCCCACAATCGTTTAAAATTGCAAAAAAGGAATGTGAAATTGTAAGGAGAATTGTAGTGAGATTTCTATCTCATGAAATTTTATAGAAAAGTAGTTTTTTTTTAAGTCTTCTTGAGGAACGAACCACCTGATTAGGTAAATACGTCCGCGAACTACCCCTAATCGTTTAAAATTAAAATATATTCGAAATTTTCATTCGTACCTCTTGAAATTTTGTGGGAAGGTAGCTTTTGCAAGTCTGGCTAAGGAATGCACAGTCTGGTTAAGCAACTCCGGTCGCGAACTACCCCTTAGTCGTTTAAAGTTGCAAAAAATGGGTGTGAAATTCTAATTTCTATCTCTTGAAATTTTGTAGAAAGGTAAGTTTTTTTTTAAGTCTCGAAGAGAAATAAACAACCTGATTAGGTAACTACGTCCGCGAACTACCCCTAATTATTTAAAATTAAAATATATTTGAAATAGTCATTTATAATAAATAATAGTCTCTTGAAATTTAAATCATCTCTATTTCACATCTATTATGAAAATTTTTACAGGAAGCATGGCGATGTCTATGACGGGCCGATATGCCGTCCGATATAAGGCCTCTCTCGCACTCGCGCGTCTACGTAATGCTCTCTCCGCCGCACTAATGTAAAATTACTTTTTTCCGATTTTCTTTTTGGTTGCTAAACCGCCAGATTTGTCTGGCTTACGACACTTTTTTCTTTTAAATATTATTAACAAGCTGCTGTAAAAACAGCAAAAGGTAGAATGTAATTTATGTATTACTTTAAAATGCAACTTTAACACTGTCTGTAACTAGGTAAAAAACCGGCCTGGCCGTTTGGCAATTATTTTTTCATACTTCAATAGGTATGAGATGATACAAATTTCAAGAAGTACGAATTAAAATTTCGAATATATTTTAATTTTAAAGGATTAGGGGTAGTTCGTGAACGGAGTTACCTAACCAGGTGGTTTATTTCTCTTCCAGACTTAAAAAAAAACTACCTTTCTACAAAATTTCAAGAGATAGAAATTAGAATTTCACACCCATTTTTTGCAACTTTAAACGACTAAGGGGTAGTTCGCGACCGGAGTTGCTTAACCAGACTGTGCATTCCTTAGCCAGGCTTGCAAAAGCTACCTTCTCACAAAATTTCAAGAGGTACGAATGAAAATTTCGAATATATTTTAATTTTAAACGATTAGGGGTAGTTCGCGGACGTATTTACCTAATCAGGTGGTTCATTCCTCAAGAAGACTTAAAAAAAGACTACTTTTCTATAAAATTTCATGAGATAGAAATCCCACTACAATTCTCCTTACAATTTTACATTCCTTTTTTGCATTTTTAAACGATTGTGGGGTAGTTCGGGACCGGGGTTGCTTAGCCAGACTGTCAATTCCTTAGCCAGACTTAAAAAAATTACCTTCCTTCAAAATTTCAAGAGGTACAAACGACAATGTCTCATCCCTTTTTTTTGCAATTTTAAACGATTGTGGGGTAGTTCGGGACCGGGGTTGTTTAGCCAGACTGTCAATTCCTTAGCCAGACTTAAAAAAACTACCTTCCTTCAAAATTTCAAGAGGTACAAACGACAATGTCTCATCCCTTTTTTTTGCAATTTTAAACGATTGTGGGGTAGTTCGGGACCGGGGTTGTTTAGCCAGACTGTCAATTCCTTAGCCAGACTTAAAAAAACTACCTTCCTTCAAAATTTCAAGAGGTACAAACGACAATGTCTCATCCCTTTTTTTTGCAATTTTAAACGATTGTGGGGTAGTTCGGGACCGGGGTTGCTTAGCCAGACTGTCAATTCCTTAGCCAGACTTAAAAAAACTACCTTCCTTCAAAATTTCAAGAGGTACAAACGACAATGTCTCATCCCTTTTTTTTGCAATTTTAAACGATTGTGGGGTAGTTCGGGACCGGGGTTGCTTAGCCAGACTGTCAATTCCTTAGCCAGACTTAAAAAAACTACCTTCCTTCAAAATTTCAAGAGGTACAAACGACAATGTTTCACCCCTTTTTTTGCATTTTTAAACGATTGTGAGGTAGTTCGGGACCGGAGTTGCTTAAAATGGTGGTCCATTCCCTAGCCAGACTTAAAAAAACTACCTTCCTACAAAATTTCAAGAGGTACAAACTCGGATGTGAAAATGTTCACCAGCTCTTGGACTATAGACAAACGGGACGTTTCGTGCCAGCAAAAACTTGCCAAACTCGGACCCTCCAAGTGGAGGGCTGGTCAGGCTTGGAGGACGAACGTTCCCGAGCTCGACGACGTAAACATTAATTTATCGAAAGTGCAACGCAAACTAAATGAAGCAATTCATTTTATAATTTTATTGTTTACTCTCGTGTTGACATTGTCATTACGACTGTATTAATAACTGTTTGATCGGTAAGTAAATCGTTATCGGTTTGTTTTGATTTGATCTCTTTATCGATAGGCGCGTAAGCGTCCAATAAACACGAGGACCCACTTTCGAGTAAGTACTTATGTTTGAAGTTTTTCACGGCATCGATTAGTTCAAATGCCTATTACTTACATATCGCTGATTGTAAATGATTTTGTAAAGGTGGCGCGTGATTTTTCTCTCGACGCCATAAAAGCAAATAAAAACGAATAGGTTAAAGTTCGAATAAAAACCAATGAAAAACAACAGATAAATGAAGTACTTTCGAAGATTAAAACGTGACCTTTTCGTGCCGCAACCGCGGCAACGATTCCAGACAATTTATGCCACAGCAGGAGCAACGAAGATGCAGCCCCTGGAAATACGGATTGCAGAAGGGTGTGCACACCCTCAACCTGATGTGTGGGCGGAGGACGCGCGGGGACGACCGGAGCAGCTCACGGGAGATGAAATAAAAGGTGGAGGGCGGAAAATGATTTTGAGCATCTCCGACCAGGAAGGCACGAAAAGTTCGACGCCGTTAAAAAGAAATTTCGAAACTCTCGGGTATCGTTTAGGTCAATATAACATACACAAGCTCGCTCGCTCGCTCGTTCGATAGCCTTGATCTTGCTAGGTCACGACAAAAAAAAGGACGATTGTCACCTGCATTTATTAGCCTTGATCCGTTGTATTTTGCGGGAACGTACAAAATTCAATTTGTTCGATAAATTACTGCGTCACGACGCGACGCGATGTAAACGTTAACCCGCACGGTCAAATGTAATTTGGATACCAGATGTCAAAACCAACTGGGACCAACGGTAACGTCTGAAGGCTCGTTTAGAAGTTCGGAATTTATTATACACACGGTCTGTTGCGCTCGTTTATTTATACCAAATAAAAAGGAAACGTCAATTTATTTATTAAATCGTTAATCGAGGCCGAGGGGGGTTCCAAAACGAGCGCGACCGACCAAAAAATAAAAAACTGCAGGTGCAATTTTAAACGATCGACAGCAACAAGTTCGACGACGATGATGATGATAATAATACGTTATTTAATAAACAAGCACGCGTTTGGCATTTCGCATTGATCTCCGCAATTTAATAAAACGAATCGCTATAAAATGCCGCAAAAACGGACGCCACCGTCCCGCGACGAGGAGGGACAACGAGCAGATGTCGGGCAACAATTTTAATCGAAGCAATTTAAAAATCGAGGGTCCACTTTTCGTCACTGAAGCGAGCACGCCACTGGACGGGCTCAGCATCAATTCGCCGAGGCAATTTTCCCAAGGGACACGGCCGCCTATACGTATTATAACAATAGCGAGCGGGAAGACGTGTGCGTGGTGCCCGAAAATTTTAAACAAAAAAAAAAAAAACCACTTACCGGGTAATACATTCCTTGCGGAGGAAGGAAGAAAGCCCCGGCGCCCCACAGTTTGATGCCGTTTTTGACCTTTCACATAAAAAGCACTGCACGAGGCAAATAAGTTAAAGGTCTTACATTAACTGGCACACATTCATTGAGCTTTGCGGCCCGTGTAGTGTTTAAAACAACGCCCGCCTGGGGTGCAAGCTCTACTACCCCGGCCTGCGGTCGCGGAGGGGCCATGGTGGGGCCGATCAATGAACGCAGAATCGCGCGCACTTACTCACGATCCGAGCCGAACGGAGGCTCCGCCGCGAAATTCAATCGCATTTCGTAAAAATAAAACAGTAAATAAAATCATACCCAGATGTCCGCGTTCAAACCGAACCATTCGAAATTTAACTCCCTCTTTAGTTCCTCTTTACAAGAATTTCTTCCTAAAATAGGACGACCTAACATATTCTTAAATCTCGAAGCCAGCTTTTACTTTATATAACAATAATCAAATCACTTTTTAACAACAATCAACCATTAAACAAACTAAGCGATTAGTAAAGCCGCAAAAAGCTATTGTTCTAACGAATGAATACCTGTAACATTTTACCGTGGCGACGAATTTGACGTGCGTCAATCGCAATTCGTCATAGTAACACGCCAACCATCAATTCGATGTAACAACATCGAATAGTTTAAACGTCTTTGAATTCGTAATTTTGAACCAGCTGATGTTTTATCGTCGAAAAAAAACGTTGTAAATTCGTGCGCCACAGGTAGCATCTCCTCCAACTAATTCGAAGACAAAATAATTCCCAGAAAGACCGGTTTTTTTAACCTTGTTCACGGTCCCGAGCGTTTCTGACCGCACAATATAACGTTTTGCGATTGTTAATTCTAGTTCGGCAATAATTACATCATACGTCAATTTAGAAGGTAAGAGGCAGCGTGGTGTTCAAACCAAACAAAGACCTTCCAGAGAAGATTGGCGATACCTACGCGTTTCCAGTCAACGGGAAAATCCGAACGCAAGTAAACAAAAAGTCTTACCTTATATATCCCCTTTTTCGTTAATTTATGTTACGCCGAATTACGACGACAGTTGCCAAAATTCACCAAAATACACCGAAGCACATAATGTGGAATCAGCAAGTGGTTGGCGCCACGGCGCAGGCATAACCGGATTGATTTGGGCAGGGTTTGTTCGAAGGGGGGCGAACGGTGAAGATGCGAGGAACGCAGACAAGGACTACGCAAAAAAAGATGGTAGAAAAATACGGTGCGCGCGCAACCGCGCATTTTTTCGATTTTCGAAACGACGGTGGTGGGTCGATAATTTTAGAGACATGCTTGGACTAATTTCGTTTATTATCGTCGGCCTGAACGTCGTTTTGTGTTCGGATAAAGTTATCTACACGTTTACCGAATTTCCGTACAAAGAGACCAATAAGAACGTAGGTTACCTGTTCCGATGATGGGAGACTTTTTTATTCCGAGTACTTATGTTTCAGGAGGTGATGTTTCGGGAAATCGAAGCCGCCTGCGAGGTTGGTTGCGTTGGTAAGAAAGGGATTTCGAAAGTTCTATGTATAAGACAGTGCATTTCGCCTTCGTGTTACAAAGATCTGTATCAAGCCGATCAGGTAATTTGGTTAATGCGGAGCCTTGGCCACGAACTTTTAATTCTTTTACGATATCCTTTTTTGTTCGTTTTCCATACGTGGTACGACTAAATAATTGGTATAACAATCGATAGCTGGTTTAATAGCGCTCGTAGGTTAATCACCCGATAATCAAATATTTACAGAGAAATTAGAAGGGCCGTGCTAAAATTTTATTTTTAACACGTATTAGCATAGGTTATTTTAAATAATTTTTACTGAAGCGTTTCAGTATATTTAACAATTAGTTTTCGATTTCGTTGCTATTACAAAAAACACTCGCTACCCATTTTTAAAACAAAAAAATAAACACGCAATTCTTAGCACTAAAATAAGTAGAGCAAAAAATTATTTTTTCGACAGTTCGCAGACCGAAGTAATTAGCCTTTTAACATTTTTGACCAAGAGTGGGGAGGAGAGTGCCATTATCCATGTTAGAATGTAATAAATCAGGACTTATTCCACTTATTGTCTCGCAATGTTGGCACAACGATTAGGTGTTTTTGGCAGTCTTTTATGACTAAAAATTATTTGAAATGACCTTGAGGACTAAAAACTGACCGAGGTTACCTCGCTATAAGTTCCAAAATTATATTCTGTTTTGTTTACAACTTCAAAAATATAGTTTACAGAAAATTTGTCCCAATCTCGCGTTTTTTAAAAATGGGCAATGCGACTATAAAATTGATTTTACTCTATACACAGGTACACTTTAATTGGATTATAATTAATTACAGCAGATATTTCATTTATACTACTTTTTTCTGATATATTCCACTAAATAAGTAACTTTTGAAAATAATATTGCTAATTCGGCAGTATGATGTATTTTACATCGAGCCAACAAAAATATTCCTCCGAAAACTGTAAAGTAGGAGTTCATTTATTCTGTTGATCGTTGCCAGAACCTTGTCAAACATTTTAAGTTGTTAAATACCATTACTTTTTATTGACTGAACGTTTTTTGTAGATTTGAAATAATCGAAAATATAAAGAGAAAACGAAAACTGAATGAAGTGCCGAACACAAATTGTCTTATCCAAATAAATCAAATTAAAATCTTTAATCTCTTACAGTTAGAAGAGGGAGAAGTAGACGTTCGATTGAACTCCTTTAAAGGATGCTTTATTCAACGATATAACCGATCTCGTCCATAATTACAGAGATTAAATAATAACAATGTATGTTACATAACATTTGAGAAGACACCTATAATACACAGTAAAATGTAAAACATCTTTAACATTTTGCAACAATACACATACGTCACGAATATTATTCACAGTATCATGTAATGCACACATAAAGTGGCAGAGAAAATAAGCAAAACTGTAAATAGTGTTGATAATAAAAATTTTTAATACCAAACACATTATTTATAAATCATAATTTATTTTTAAATGGTGGCGTTGTGGGACCCCAAATAATTATTCGTAAACTTTTCTCAAGTTCAAAATTTCGTTACCTCAGAGTTCCAATAAAAAATGCATTGAAAGTGTGTGCGATGTTTTTAAAAAAATATACCTTACCTATACAATATATTAACTGGTAAATATGCTCGTGTGAAACAAGTCTAGTCCCACTCGTTTCAGATAAACATCGACTTATTTTAGATGCATTTTCATCTACAATAAAATTCAATCATCAATCCAATTCCAATTAATTTTTAAACTACCGCAATATCAAATATAACAGTTGTAATACTTCATTTATTTTTTAAAATAATTTTCCTAGTTCTTTATTTCTATTTTTCCTAATTGGTTTTGACTTTTATTATTTTGAAATTTATAACACCACCACCACTAAGTTATTAAAGCAACACGACTCAAATTTACTTATTTTGTCGGCCGACAAACAATACAGCAAGCATAAAAAATAACAAGTATCTTTTAAAAAGCAAAATTCCACAACAACGAAACAATTGCACGATTAAGTTAAAAGTTTATGAAAATTTCAATAAAGGTTAAAATCTAATTGTTATTAGAACATGAGTCTCGAAAATTTTGCACTTTACAAGTTAACGAATGTCTGTGTCAAAAAAAAAAGAAATACCGCCCCCCCCCTTCGAATCGTTCAAGAGCTGTTAATACCCTAACGTATCATTTTTTAATCCTCAAATATAAATTAATATTTTAAAAATCAAGTAAAATAATTTGATACTGCTAAAATCTCTCTCTTGAGCAGCGAATCCCAAGCTCAAGTAAACTTCACAATAGCAAGTTAGAGTGTTAATCGTATAAAATAATGTATTTATACCGTTACCATTATTAAATTTCAATTTATCTACTATACACATCGATTCAAAAAATAGGAGTGTAACAAATTGACTCTTAAATATATATATATATATATGGCTATATTTTCGTTTTGAGAGAAATTCTCCAACACTTCCTAATTCAATTAAATTTAGTTTAGTTCGACTCTATAAACGTTTTCGTACGATCTGAAAAATAATTACAATTTTATTTTATCGTCTTATCTGAGCGATTTACTTCATTCAAAAACGTTTATAAACGCTTAGCAATCGATTCAATAGAATCAATTTCTAAACTGCACTGACATGGACCAACTGCTGGACGTTCTCGGCGGACGCATCAGAGAAAGCGCCCGATACGAGGCTAACTTGTTCTCGATCGCCACTTGTGGCAACGTGCATTTCGACAGTCTCCATCTCCAGACTGTTCCTTTGCGGCGTTGGACTATTTTTGGTCACTTTTGCCTTTTTGCTAAGACCGGGCAATTTGGGCAAATGTTTGAGAGCACTGCTGCCCGATCTCAGTCGGCCTTTCTCGTTATCTTCTTGTTCTTCACTAATCGAACCTAAAGCACCTTCTGCAGTTTCATCTGCTTGAATTGGTATGTCATCTGCACATAGAACGCTAACATTGTCAACCATTTTCTATTGAGACGAAGTAGTATGGAAGGAGAAGGAAAAGAAATCAACGGGTTACCTACCTGGAAGTTTCTTGGTTCTGAAGGATGCATTGGTGATCATCGATTTGGAGACTACGTGAGTTTGGTGTGCCGTCATAGGCACGGTCGGCGAACGATGAAGTAGGTTTCGGATTGCATGTGTAACTAACAGTACATCTAAATTCGTAAAGTTAAAAGTAAAATTATTTTAAGACCTTTTAGACATTTCACCTGCATACGCTTCGTATATTGCTCTTTGCATTATTTCGTGCAAAGCATGAGCAGCACCACTAACACCACGTTCCAAGGAATGGTAAACCACATGCAACAATTCCAACAATAAAGGACTAGAAACGATTAAACGTGGAATAGTCATTGCACTATGTATACTATCGCTATCCGTCGACGCTCTTGAGCTTCCCCCGGTGATAAAACCTTGACTGACCAATCTAAAACATTAATAATTACATAAGTAACTCGGTTAACATCAGAATTATCTACCTGGAAATAGCTTTACAAGCATGTTCGAGCCCTTGTATGGGAATTTTAGCTACTTGTTGATTATACAAAAACACGAGTGCAGTTACAACACGTTGCCTATTTTGTGCATTTAAATTTTCAACTTGAGGCAAAGGACCCCAATTCACCAATTTACTATTACATTCTTCCCAACGTCTAAGAGCATTATCTGCAACGAAAGCAGGTTCTAAGTTTGTCGAGTCATGGTAAATGGACGACTGCGCTATACTTGGCACGCGAAATGAAATAATACGAGATTGACCTTTATTATCTACCACCTACAAAATGATTTATTAAAACCCAATCACAATTCTATAAGCGGTAAATACCTCAAGATTATAATGGCTAACAAGAAGCGTTCCAATAGTAGGAAACGCTTTAGTATCAGATAAGTGTAGTAATACAAGTGTAGGTATGTACTGCATAGCGAAACGTTTCAAATGCTGTTCGCCGGAACGATAAAAACTAAAAAATTGTTGGCACACTCTATCTACTAACTGAAACATGACAAAATCTCAGCGTTCACGATTTACATGGAGTTGTGGCTGCTTACGTTTTCAATTTTCGACTTGTGGGGATCTTCTAAGAAAACGTATAGTGCCATCATGACCTCGTAGTTGTGCTCCTGTTCAGTTGCATACGTATGGACTTCGCTTTCCGTTAGAGAATCGTACTCTTCCATCCAATCCAAAATTAAAATATCTGCCATAATTAGTTCCTAAATGAGAATTAATAATTGACACTTAAAAGTTAGGTTATACTTTCGGAGTTCGCTAATTATTATTTAAATGTATATCAAAAAACGACGAAATTTAAATATTCGTTGTATTTATACATTTTTACACGACAAAAATAAGTCAAAGAACTTTTTATTACACATAATATAAATAAACTATTATACTGATGTTAAAAGCGCCATCGGGCGGACATTTACGGTACCCACGTCAATGACTACACGGTGAATAAAAAATAATAAACGAAGGGGATTGATTTATGCACTAGCGATTAACAATTTTATGCTAAGCTGAAAATTTAGCCGAGGCTAAAAGCACAGCGTTCTATTATTTATATTTTTAATTTTAAAACGAAAACATACAAATTACCTTTTTTAAATTTCACGGTGCCATATAATTTGTTTATGTTGGTAGCACTTTCATCGAACGAATTTCTATCAAACGTCTATTCAGTCATTTGTCCGGTGTCTGTTGCTTTTTATCCAGAAAGTGATTGTTTCAAGACTTTTGTAAATTAAAACGTTGAAAGTAACGAAAAATAAAGCGATCTCCAGGGGATCTTATGGACATGACCGTTATTAATGAGATTAATACGGCTTTTAATGTGTACACGAATTTTTTTTACTAAAGAGTGAAATCTTTGAATTTGTCATCTCTAGTTAGTTAATGATGGATTTTGATCCAAGTAAAGAAAATATTCAGCCACTTCGGGGCGGCCGTAATGCCAGTCAGTTAGAGATGGCATTGCAAGCGGAGAATAACGAACAAGTACAGAGGGAACTATTACAACGAAAAGAGTACTTTTTCAATTTTTTATTTTTCAAATATACTCAATGCAGGGACGTTGTAGGGAACTGGAACATATGATACAAGAATATAATGGGGACGATCCGTTGCAAAATTGGTATAATTATATTTCTTGGATCGAACAAAGCTATCCTAAGCAAGGCCATGAAGGTAGTATAGTGCCCGTATTAGAAGACTGCTTGGCAAAATTTGAAAATGATAAACGTTACACAAATGATTATCGTTTCTGCAAATTGTGGATCAAATATGTAAGTTAATTTTTGTGTTCGAATGCGACCCAACATCTGTTGGAATTGTACAAGGCTTTTATTTTATTTTTAATGTTCCCTTTAACTGTATTATATCGGTATCTTGTCAATAAGCAGTTACTGTTGAAACTCGTTTCGTTACCTTTTGTTACTCCAGATAAAATAGAAAATTATTTCATCAATTTTAAACTAGCCGTTTAAGGATTTTGAAAATATTTCTCTTATTAATGCACAATAATATATTTGATGATAATTTTGATTATAATCTGATTATATAAGTAAATTGTATGTCTGTTTACCAATTTGTGTTTAACAAAAATTACTGTATGTCATATTTTTTGAATAACCAATGTTCTAATAATTTTATTTGTAGGCCTGCACGACTATTTTGTCGTCAATTAAAGCATGGTAACATATAAATTTTATGTAGAATTAGAACATATAAAAATATATACAAGATATTTAATTTAAATGTAGGCATTTAGGACGGCTTCTCTGAATCCGAATTTCATTTTTCTAAACAGAAACTTAATAAGTACCTACATTAGAGTACTTCATGGGCCTAATGGCAAAACATTCAATAATAAAAAGTACATTAGATAAGAGAGTAAGCTCGAATTTGATTATATTTAGCATATCCAGATGTTTGTGTTGAAATTTTAATTATTTTTTTTTAAATCTGGCACCTAATTCAAAACAGAATAACTATCAATTTATTTAAATGCATTTTATTAAAGGAGTAGTAAATAAAATGTTCGAGTGTCTGATTTAACCTTCTTTATATTGTTACAATATTTTTAGTTTTAATTTCTAAATCTACATTTAATTGTTTATCTATAATTGCTTCGTACCACAATATAAATTTTTAAGAGTCGACAATGCAACCAAAGATTTAATATTCTGCATTCGTTTAAAACTAAATCGTGTTTAGAATGATCTACAACAAAACCCATTAGAACTGTATCACATGATGCATTCAAGAGGACTGTGCACAGGCTGTGCAGATTTATACAAGGCATGGGCATATTATCATGAAGCCGTCAGCGACTTCCATAGTGCAGACAGTGTATTTCAGTTGGGCAGGCAGGCAATGGCACAACCATATGAAGAACTTATTCGAGCTCATGACAATATGATTTACGCTGCTGGACAGTTGGTAAATCTCTTTAATATCCGCAACTATATTTAACAATAACACGTAAACGTTGGCAGATGTTATATGGTGTGGACGAGCAACGCTTAATACAGCATCGTCAAGCATTAACTACGCTTCACACATATAAGTCTGGCGAAGTTGGTAGCGTGCGAATTGTCAGTAGCAGTGGCGCGGGAGTTTTACCCAGCACGTCCTTGTCTGCAAGATCTAACGCCGTAGTTAACATATTCGAAGATAAAGGTAATCCGATGAGAGGTGCGGAAGCTGCGCCTGTTAGTATATTAAGTGTTGCCAAACAAGCCGCACCAAAAGAAAATACGATCAAACCTGGAACTTGGACAAGTGGCACAAACAATTGGAAACAATCGTCTCATTATCGTACTGCACCTAAATTTACAGGTATTAATTTTAATTTAATTTATTTATTTACCAATCACCATTTAAATTACACAGTATAGCCAGTATACAATGTAAGTCCTATAGAGATAACATAGTCATCTGTACATAGGAGGTAATATATTAAAATAAACTTAAACTACCTTAATACTAGTTGTTGATACAGTACTATATGCTTTTTTTTTTTATTATTGTGCATCTTCACTTATTTAGTCTTATTATTTCATAAACATTATTGAGACCTGAGAAACAATTTCAACTTATATTTTATTGTCATATTTTTAGCAGTCATGATTTTTAGATCATTCGGCAATCTATTATACATTCTTATGGCAACTATGAAACTTCTTTTATTACTTATTGTTTTAGTTAATTTAGGTAACTGGATACTTCTATGTCTTGTGTTACGCTCATTACTTAAATACTTATCTTTCAATGTTTTATAGTGGTAGGCAACCGAATCCAACATAAAAAGTTTTGTAATGTTTAAAGGAAAGTTATTCCCTATTGAAAAATCTTTGTTTACAATTTTCAAAAGTCTAGATTGTATTCTTTGTAAGTTACCAATTAGATTCTTACCAGCACCACCCCATGCTATAATTCCATAGTTTATTATGCTCTGGAAGAATGCATAGTACATTGTCATGAGTGTTTTAGTATCCATAATCTTCCTTATTTTGGCAAAAACGTATATTAGGTATTTAGTTCTCCGCGTAATGTACTCAATGTGTTTATCCCATCTCATATTATAATCAAAAATAATTCCCAGGTACTTGCAGCTTTCTACTCTTTTTATTTGCTCATTTTGAATCTGAACATTCATATCTTCAGGTACACTACTTTTTTGATTTCCAAAGGTTATGTATACTGTTTTACTTATATTAAGAGACAACTTGTTTAGGATTAACCAGTTGGCGACAAAATTTAGATAATCATTCATTTTGCATTCTGCAAATGACCAAGTATCGTCATCTGAAATGACAACAGTGTCATCTGCATATGACATAATAGATTGTGCAGGCATATTTACCAATAAATCATTAACATACAGTATAAATAACAATGGGCCTAGTACCGTTCCCTGTGGAACACCCGTGACAATTCTTTTATATTCGCTCATGCTTTCTTGAATTCTAGTTTTTTGTCTTCTATCAGATAGATAGCTAGTTAATAATTTGAGACTATTACCTCTAATTCCATATCTTTCTAATTTGTCTAATAGTATTTTGTGATTCACTGTATCAAAAGCTTTAGCAAGATCGAGGAAAACTACCATAATAGGTCTGCTTCCGTCTAGATTAGCATAAATTCTATCAGCAAGTTTGTTTAGAGCATCTCTAGTTCCTTTATTTTTCACGAAACCGTACTGGTTTTCGGATATGATTCTGTGTTTCGCTAAGAAAACCTCTAATCTATCATAGATAATTCTTTCAAAAATCTTTGCAATATTTGATATAAGTGAGATGGGTCTATAGTTTGAAACACAAGTTTTGTCACCTGTCTTAAATATTGGAACGACTTCAACATTTTTTAGAGATTCAGGCCACGTTGATTTTTCAATACAGACATTGAAAATATGTTCAAGTGGCAAAACTATATAATAAGCTATTGTTTTTAATACTTTGGCATTTATTTTATCTACACCGCCTGATTTGTCTTTCATTTTGCTTATGATTCTAAATATTTCCTGTGAATCTGTCGGATTAATGAACATTGTACTTTCATTTCTTTTAGGTAGAGTGATTGTGTGATCCTTAGGCTCAGTAATTTTGTTGCTAAGGTTCACACCTATCTCACAAAAATATGAATTCATAGAATTAGCAATTTCAGTTTTACTATCTATTCTCAAGTTATCCACATAAATATGATCAATTTTATTTTCCATTTTGACTTGTTTACCCAATTTAGTATTTATGATTTTCCACAGATTCTTAGGATTACTACTATTTACCTCTATTAATTTTCTTTCATAATTAGCTTTGGCGTTTTTTACTACTTTATCAAGTACTTTGGTATATTTTTTATACTCCAATTCCAAAGTATTACAAAGAGGATTCTTTTTCCATAATGTATATAACATTTCTTTGGTTCTACAAGATATTAGAATTGCACTCGTTATCCATTTTTTCCTAGGAATTAGTTTTTTATCCTTTTTTTGTAGTTTTTGCTTAAACTTTGCACAGTGCATGCAATCATGAATATATTCAGTAAGTTTTCCAATGGCAATACTTGGATCTTGTAAGGATAGTATTGAATTCCAATCCATTTTTCCAGCCAAGTAATGCAATTTCTTATAGTCAATTGGGTTTGTTCCCATCTTAATATTTTCGACTATCTGGATGTTTTCTAAAGCAACAAGTAGCGGGTAGTGATCATTTAAAGGATTTACAAACTTACATGATTTAATGTCCATAGTATTGGTTTTTACAAAAATATTATCTATACAAGATCCCCCCCTACCATCATTAGACGGTCTAGTTATTCCAAAAAAACATGGTTTATATTGGTTCTCCAAGAGGTTATTTAGGAATTCTTGACTGATGATGCTATCAAAAATTACATCACTCATATAGTTTAGTATATTTATATTAAAATCACCAACTATGCAGTGATTTTTTATTTTTTCATTCTTTGCTAAGTATTTTTTTATAATATGAATAAATTCAGTTTTGGACATGTCATGAGTTCGATATATAGCTGATATTTTAATGTTATTACTATTATGAAGATTGACATTAGTGCATAATATTTTTAATCTATCGATGGTTACCGTTTCAGTCGTTTCAGACATATTATTTATTATGTACATGACAACTCCATCAGCTTTGTTTATTCTACTTTCATTATAGTAAATTTTGTAGCCCGGAAGCTGAAAGTACCCAACATATTCAATATTCCAAGTTTCAGTACAAACAATTACATGCGGCTTAATTTTAAAATTATCAATAAAGACTTCTAGCTTCTCGAAATTAGCACTCATACTTCTTATGTTAACAAGTAATACTGACATACCACAACATTCAAATTCATGATTAAATTTCTGCAAGTTACAGTATTCAATTTCATTTTTTGCTACAGTTTCAAAACTCATAGACTGCTCCATATCTTATCGTTAATTACCTTGCACTCTCCCGGACATACAGTAGACTTAATAGAATTAAGAGATTCCAAAATTTCATTATAATATAATTTATCACCATTTAGTTGATAAAATTGATAGTTTTCTATATTCCAAGTCACATAACATACTATCACATAAGGTTATCACATTAGTTATTAATTTTTGTTTAATTACAAAATCGCTTCCTATTTTATTTTTGATAGTTCACGAAGATGCTCAAAACGAAACGAAGGGCCTTGTACTGCCGAAAGAGTTCTTTCCAGTTACTCACGAAGACTTTTCCCAATGGAAATCGGTGCTGTGTTATGCCGAACCCGAAGATCCTGCTAGGGTTTCCGTTTATCCGAAATCAAAAGTTTATTGCACCAGCGAAACCGAATTCAGTATAGAGGAAATTCGAGCCAGTCGTTATTTACAACGTAGGAACGTTTCTCACATCGAAACCGAACAAGCGATTCAATCTATTTTGGAAGAGCCGTCCGGCTCTTCCAATAATAAACAAGCAATGCAGGAACTTTCTCATATCGATGGAACTTTTTACCATCAAGAGCCTAATTTACAAAATGTCTATGAGCAGCAGCACTGCAATGCATTTCAACAAGGACAACAGGTTATTTTTAATGCGGAACATCATGGAGGAGGAGATGGGCAGATCCTTTCGGCGCAACATCAAAATTCTTTAGCGGAACAAAGTGTCGAACACTTTCCTACTTTTTCACAGCTGTTTCGAGATAACACAGTGAACAACTTACATCGACAGCAACCACAGATTGATCATAATGTGGATTCTCTTCCTCGACATTCGGTGAGTCGTTTGACTAAATATTTTAAACTATAATCTGTTTTAATGGTAGCAATTTTATCTTACGTTATGACAGGTTGCCAGGTTCCAAAATGGCTCACCAACACTATAGTACGTTGTAGGGGACCATCGATGAAACAGAGGAAAATTAATTAAAACAAATCTTAATCAACAATTTACCAGACATGTTGCAAAATTTTGTTATTATTTTTCCTAGGCTCCATTAACAGTCTTCTACGACACACTTTCAAAGTTGGTGTACCGTTTTGCAATCGCCCTATATTTTATTGTTCGTTCAATTTTAGCATTATTTTCTTTCATGTTGTTTTAATAACGGAAGTTTTTAGTGATAATGTCTACACTCTACAGTAGTTGTATTTATTCAAATTCAATGATCATTGTTGGGAATATGAACTGTTTTGAAGTATGCACATAAAATTCCTTATGGTAATGGTAATGTATAGTCAAGCCGAAAAATCGTGAAAACTTTGTAACCCATCAGAACAGAACCGATTTTGATGAAATTTTTTAAAAAATCTATGTTATACTACATTATTTGAAATCGAGAAACATTCCGGTTAGTGCACTCCAGTATATCGTTTAAATAATTATTGCAACAAAATACTGGGTTTCAGAAAACGTTGTGTTAGGTTACAGGAAATGATAAAAAAAAATTCGGGAATATATAAATCGTCAAAATAATACCACAAGTTCCTATAAATGTTTTTCCTACAGCGCTCCCTTATTAAGATATCCGCCCCAAAGTTTAAGAGTAAAAATCCATTTTTTAAATAACAAGTTTATTTTTCATTGGAATTTAATATTTTTGGTATACATGGGTAATAAATTAATATCTTTAAAATGATGCAATAGGTCTTTCGATATCACCTCAGGGGAGCCAGGGTGCACTACCCCTTATCTTTCTAACCTTCATATTTTTCAGAGATTTAAGTTATTAAACTTATAACTACATTTTAGGATAAAAAAGGTTCTCTTGTTTAATTTCGATAAAATGAACCACATTCGAGAAAATTATACATAAAGAAAAAGAGATGCAGAGTATCGTAAGTTTTATTTAAGTATGATTTTCTCAAATATGGTTCATTTTATCGAAATTAAGCAAGATAACCTTTTTTATCCTAAATTGTCTGGAGAATCCTAAAATGTAGTTAAAAGTTTAACAACTTAAACCTCTGAAATATTTTGGGGTTAGAAAGGTTAGGGATTGTGCATCCCTGGCTCCCCCGAGGTGATATAACAAAATCTATTGCACAATTTAAAAATATTAATTTATTATGCATGTACACCAAAAAATATTAAATTCCAACAAAAAATAAACTTGTTATTTAATAAATTGATTTTTACTCTTCAACTTTGGGGGCGGATATCTCAATAAGGGAGCGCTGTAGGAATAACATTTATAGGAACTTGTGGCATTATTTTGACGTGATTTATATGTTCCCGAATTAGCTTTTGCCATTTCCTGAACACCCCATGTTTTGTTGTAATAAATTATTTAAACAATACAAATAGTTGAGTGTAATGAGTGTATCCAACCGAAATGTTTCTGATTTCAAATAACAGTATAACAAACATTTTAATAAAGTTTCATCAAAATCTGTTTTATCAAATCTGTTCTTGAGGGTTCCAAAGTAAAAACCTAATTTGACTGTATGAATGGTCAAAAGTCTGATTATTCAAATTGTTATTATTGTTTTAACATAGGAAACTTTCAAAAAATGAGGATGAATGGGGAAAAATACTTTTTGGGACGTATAAACACACCATTAGTAGAAAATGCTTGATCACAGAAAAAATCAAAGAATAATAAGAACAAACAAAATTTAGTAATTTTTATATTTTGTAGAATGTGATACGCCAGAACAATACTAAATCTCCAGCCGGATCTCTCAAACACATGACGTCATCTAAAAACATGGAAGTTAGTTTTTCGAATGCAACCGCAACCAGCGAAAACACAATAGCCGAATTCGCGTACGATATGAACACCCTGTGGAACTCACCCGCACCATTAGGAAATACGGCTCCTCAACAATCGAACTCGAATCGCCTCAAGTTCTCAATTTACGAAGAATCTAATCATCAGGAAATGTTATCGCCTAAAGGTAGTGCAATGAAAACGATTCCCTTTAAAATAATTAGTGACGAAGATTTAGCCGAGACGGGATCACGTGGTGGTCATGACATGGCCGCCGCCGCACAACCCGGGGATGGAGCTAAACGCATCGAGATAATTGAAGACGATAGTAGTTCGTCATTTTCGGATTCCCCCAAATATCCAGATCTAAATGCTACTTGTGATACTGAAGTTTTTAATTTCAATTTGAATAAGATGAAAGTTAGTACTCCTCAAAGTAAACAGTTACGACCAAACATGTTGACCGATAACGATAGCATCGAATCTGTACAAAAACAGTTATTCAAAAGTACGTCTGAGAAGAAGAAGATGTCCACTATTTTAGAAGAAACATCAAAAAGTAGCGGGTAAGTGTTCCGCGTTGTGCTAAACGTTAAGATGCCCTTTTCAACATCACATTGTAAATCATAAAGTTAACCGACGTATTTTTTTTTAGTTCGACTTCGAGCGGTTCTAATGTAAAATCGCCGTTTGACAACTCGAAACAGGAAAACATGGCGGTAGTTACCGAAGAAAATAGCAGCTACCATTTTAATTTGGCCCAGAATTTAAAAGCTAATGCCGCTTTACGAACAAGCGTTTTAGAAGTAATGGAATGTGAATCTGGACAAGGTAGTCCCGTCTTGGATATTCCGTCTGTATCCATCGTTAAAGCCCCTTCGGACCCTTTCAGTCCTGCACTGCTACGGAAACTGTTGGGACTTGTGAAATTTCCCGAGCGACATAATGACGGGTACATTCAAATACACTCGATTCCACGCTTAATGGTGCGTAAAGAGATGACAAGTATTGGCGACGACAAGTATTATATCATCGCAAAGTTGGGCGAAGGCACCTATGGACAAGTTTTTAAAGCAGTCAACGCTCGAAATAATCACACGGTAGCATTAAAATTACAGAAACCGCCTAATTGTTGGGAATATTATATCTGTAAGGAGCTTCAAGTGAGACTCGCTAAACATCCGTTGAAGGAATGTTTTATGGATATTAATATAGGATATTTTAGTAAGTATATTAAAATTGTTAATTTAAAGCTACAGTTCAAAAGATATAAATTGATGTAACACGGAATTACTAAGTATTAAAAAAAAGAAAATAATAAAATTAATGCCCAGATAATTCTCGTTGAGGTTTCTAAACATAATAAAATCGTATTTGTTTTGATAGGTGATCAAGTGTCAGTATTCGTATCCGAGTTCAGTCCTTGCGGCTCGCTCTTAGATGCTGTCAATGCCTTCAGGATTAAGGCTGGCTATGCAATTAAACAATCAGTTTGCATCTATCTGTGTGTGGAGATGCTCAAAATAATATCTGCCATGCATAAAGTGAAAATCATACACGCCGACATCAAGCCTGACAACTTTCTAGTCTACGTCAATTCCGATACTACACTACAGTTGCAGTTAATTGACTTTGGATGCAGTATTGACATGACATTCTTCCCGTCGGATACGGCCTTTGTGCGCCGCGTTACGACTAAAGATTTTATCTGTTGCGAAATGCAGGACGGACGTCCTTGGAGTTATCATACTGATCTTTTCTGCGTGGCTGCCACAGCTCACGTATTGTTGTTCGATAAATATATGCAATTGCAAAAGAACGGTAGTCACTGGTCTATCACTCAACGTTTTACTAGATACATGAGGTTCGATTTGTGGAATGAATTTTTTAGTCGGCTCTTGAATCAACAGGACGGACCTGCAGATGCAGATAAACTAATCGCATTCATGAGCGAAGCTCTGAATGGATGGGGCGACGAATTAATTATGGAAATGCGTAAGCTTGTAAATATTCTTAACAATCGATAACATCTTATTAGAATTTTTGGAATAGTTTTATTTAAATAAATGTAATTTATATTTCGTTTTACTTAGCTTCAAAAAGAAACAGATTTATTTAGATCTTCTATAATATTATATAGACAGTTAAATTTGTTTGCCGGTGTAATTTTAAAATCATTTTATTGTCTTTGTAGCAATACCTATGTTAGATATTTAAAGTTTCTTTAAATTAGACGTTTATTGTAATTTTTTAGTGTTTTTGTTTCCTGTTGTGTAAACTGAATTATTTTTAGGATAGTTTAAATTATCGAAATAACTAACATTGAACAATTATAACTATATTTCTGTAATTTTAAAATCGATCAGACTATTAATTTATTGGTATTTTATTTGCTGTTTTTGTCCATTTGATTAATTATAATTAATAGTTAATGTGTTGCTGTAAAACTTGTATCCTAAAAATTGTTGTCGTAAACACAAACCGATCAACTCGCTGGTTTCTTGTCTAGAATCATTTTGATTCTGGCGATAGTAAATAAAATATAGAATTTATTATATTGCATTTTGTAAATATTTGAACTTTTCCTGTTATTTTAGTGTTCGAAGTGCTTAGTTATATTATGTTGTGATGATTATAAATTAAAAAAATAATTAGATAATCTGAAAATGACTGGAATACCAAATAGTTTATTTTAAAAGTATAGATCCGTCATGTTTATCAAGTACCAACAGATGTCACTGGTAGTTACAAGATTACAACGTTATAAATTGAAACGTTTTATAGTCGGAAATTATAATAATAATTATTGATATTCGTATCTGTTTATTAAATGGTAACGTTGGCGTTCGAAAAACAAAGTTGATCAAATGATTCGATCGTGTAACGTGAGTTTTACCTATAAAACTTCTTCAATTTATAACGTTGTAATCTTGTAACTTTAGGACCGTGTTATATAGGCTTTAGTTATTTTTATTTTTCATTGTGCTCCATCTATGTAACATAACGGTTATTAAAATTCTTTAAAATGAGATATACATAAATTTGTTTTGCCCGGAATTGATACTTTTTGGGCTGGGTGCCATTTTGATTGCCGGTCATTTAAGTTTGTAAAATGTATCCGTTAATATAGTGTCGTATACACGTACATATTAAAGACTGTTTTATATTTTATGGTGTAAATATTTTGTATTTGTAATTTTAACTGTAAAAATATAGGATTACTGTGTTACTAATTTGTGTTCTAATTAACCTAATAAGAGTATCGTACAAAATATGTCCAGTAAACGTAAGCGTTCGCCCACAAAACGAGTTGGCGGTAAGAAAAACAAACGAAAAGAAAACGACATCGATTCAGATTTAAGTGATAATAGTGAAACGGAAAATACCACACAACCAGATGAAGTCCTCATAGCTGGTCACGGAGATATTATGGACGACGCGTTACCACTGCCACAAGAACTACTTAAGACTCTAATTAAGCCAGCCGGTCAATTGTTAATTTTCGGTTTGGTCAATTGGGACCTTACCGGTCGAAGGGACAGCAAGAGTAATCAACGACTTCATCCGAATCTCTATAGTCCCACGAGATTCACTAACTACAGAGTAAGATCATTTTATTAATAGGTGGTTTGTTGGTAATGTCCATGTTTGTTTCTAATAGATACGATTAGCGATAAGTGGATGTGTGTCGGCACATAGTGCGTTAATCACCGAAGACGGCAAAGCCTTAACGTTCGGTCGAAATCAGTTTGGCCAACTGGGACTAAACAATACAACTACCGTAGAGCAGCCCGCTTTTGTACCTACATTGCAGGATAAAAACGTGATAGGAGCCGCGTGCGGTCGCAATCACACTTTATTCTTAACAGATACAGGTACCGTTTATGCCTGTGGAGATAATCGATCTGGCCAGTGTGGTGTCGGCAATTTACAACCCAACATTCTCGTTCCAATGCGTATTAATTATAGAGGGGCACCTATTGTTAAGGTATTTATGTGTTTTATATTATTTCTTGTTGTACATTTCTATAAAATCGTTAAAGTGACATTGACGAGAGAAAGTTGTTAGAAATTAACGGAGAAGTCTTCTAGTTTCTTGAAAATGAAAATTGTATACAATAGTCCAAGGTGACTATTTAATCAAGGTAAACGCGTTTTCATTGGAGAGCGAAATATCAGCTATTTGACAGACTCCTCGAAAATGCATTTGTTATGGAAAACGGCCCCAATATTTATCTGTTGTTCTTCCACGTCGAATTTTTAAATTTAAAAAAAGGAAACATTTGGTTGTTTACAAATCTTGAACGGTTTGGAAATTTTCAAATTTGGTCGTATATTGGAGGGATTAACTGACCACTTGTTACTAATATGTGCTTGTTGATAAGAAACTGATATTGACGTTGAAAGTTTTGTAATGATAAATTGTAAGCAAAGAATCTTAATAATTTCTCGTCTAGGACACAATTTTAAATTAAATATAATTTGTTTAATCTTTTTCATGTTTCACTTTATTACGTTTCAATCATTTTGAATATATTAATGGGAATTTTTGCTTATTAAATATAATTTAGTTGCCGGAATATTTTCAAGATGTTAATAAAGGAAAGATAATATTTTAAAATATTTACATATAAGGTATCCCAAAAGGTACAGTCGCAAATTTAAACGCTTGTTGCTTACGTTAGTTTTTTGTGCAAGTAAAATAATGTTAATACATTTATAGCTTATCCAAACCTATATGATATTCACGTCATCAAGAAAAAGTTACTAGATTGTTTATTTGTAATTCGGTTTAAAGTTTGGAAAGTGACATAGACATGATGATTTACTTGCACACGTATTAGACGATATAAAGAAAGACTATAATTTCAGCCTGTTATTAAATTGCAATAACTTTATCTTTTGATTTTTTTAAGAAATATTGAAAAGATGTAAAAATATAAAAAGGTAAATAACTCAAGTTCTTAATTGGAAAAGCCCATAGTAATTATTATAAATACACAATTTTCCAATGAATCTAAAAGTAGTTCTCTTTTAAACATCATTACTGATGTTAGATTGGAAATAAACGTCCTGTGGAAAAAATTAAAAAGAAAAATTGTAACAAACCTTTCCAACGACCGCTGCCACTGTCAAGATCACCTGCACTTTTGCGTCTTCCTGTCCACTTCCCAGAAACATTATTGAGAATACAGTCCCATCTACGATGTACCGCTGCAATCATTTATTGTTTAATGTTTAAACTCTTCAGCTAGATAAAGATGTCTTACAGGTAGGCTGTGGTGCAGATTTTTCGGTGATCCTAGATATCAAAGGTGGACTGCATACTTTCGGACTTCCAGAGTATGGCCAACTCGGCCATAACACCGACGGAAAGTACTTCAAAACCAGCACCAAGCTGTGCTTCAATTTCCAAACCAGTCCTAAGCGTATTGTTCTTTACATAGAGAAGAGCAAAGATGGTCACGTTTCTCCTGTCGATGTAACCGAAATAGTCGACTTTAGTTGTGGCCAGAATCATAGCGTCGCTATTGATAGTAAAAAGAGGGCATATTCCTGGGGTTTCGGTGGCTTCGGACGATTAGGTCATGCCGAACCTAAAGACGAGATGGTAGTGTCTGGCAAAAATTTGAGGCAATTTATATTACCATAAATAATTACAGGTGCCGCGTTTAATTAAGTACTTCGATATCCAATCACGTGGTGTTTGTTCGGTAACATGCGGCTCTACGTTCAGCTTGGCTATCACCGATTTAGGTGGATTGTTTCTGTTTGGTCAAACAAAACGCACTGGAGAAGCAAACATGTATCCCAAACCGGTGCACGATTTAACTGGTTGGAATATTCATCATATTGCTGCAGGAGTAACGTCCATAATGATCACAGCTGACGAAAGTGTAATCGCGTGGGGTACTTCGCCAACATACGGGGAATTGGGATTTGGCGAAGTTATCAAATCGAGCAGTGTACCGAAAGAGGTATTGGGATATCGTGTGACTTTGTGTTCCCATCTCAAGGGTTTAAATTGTAGGTTACTAAACTGAACGGCGTTAAAGTGTTGAGCGTCTCCATGGGCTATTCTCATACTCTCGCAGTAGCACAAAATGACACTCAAGAACAGATAACGAAGCTAGAAACGTTGGAAAAATTCACTCCTTAGATTGTGATTTTAATCATTTATTTGTAAGATTATCACCATACTGTAATTGTTAGAAAGACTCTTCTATTTTCATCTGTTTTTGTACTTCAATTGTTTAGAGTTCAGCCTACAGTATTATTTTAGATTTATTTATAAGTATATTTCATAATTAACATTTTAATATGTAAACGTTTTGGTACACAATAAATATCGTAAGGAACACTGATATTTTATCATTTACGAATATACATGTAAATAGATTTCCAAGATCACCTTTATGAAAACTTAACAGAAAAAGATGATCGGCTTCTTAAAAAAAAAGTTTAATTGTTCTGTTCCATTGCAGATCGCTTTCTCTTCATCTTCATTTTTGACTTTGCCTTTCCAATATAATCTTCGTACCTCACGTCCGTTTCCTTGCCAGTAATCAAGTCTTGAAAGTCGTCGTTAATTCGACTCGTTACATCTTTAATCCTTTGTTGCAACTTATCTCTAGTATCTTGAACTGTTTCGAATTCAGGCACATAACACACATGTAAAATTCCGCCGTAAAATGATTTATCATCTAATAACCGTTTTGCAATACGTGCCGACTGTATCCGTTCATAATACACATGATAACACTCTGTAAATGCGTCAGTATCATAATCGGCAACCAAGTGTATGTTAACGATTCGACCGTATTTTATACATAGACTTTTCAATTCGTTACGTAAATTAATTTGGGGAACACCATAAATAAATAAATGTTGCGATTCGGAGGTTACGCTGTATACCTACAAATATTTGTTTAAAATTTATACTGGCTCACGTATTTCTGCGTACCTTTACCGCTGTTAATTTACGTCCTTGTCTATAAGCTGGCCTAGTAGTACATAATTCCAATTGAATGTGATGTTGCACATCTTTTTGTAAATCTCTATTTATATTATTAGTCATGATCACTCGACGGCCATGTCGTGTTGTTTGAGGTTAGTTTGTATATAATATACAAAATTGCCTGTATTATCATAATTTTCACCAATTTAATATTGTCATATCAATATTTTGCTGTATTTTTAATTGTTCTAAATGTATTAATACAATAATGAAGGGTTACTAATTAATTTAAAAACCGAATCGTCTCGTTAATCGAGGTTTATCTCTTTATAATCTTACTTATGTTTTCGAAAGTTAATTAATAAGTGGATACAAAGTATATATCGTTTGTAATTAATTAATGTAAACGTAAACAAATTGAATATCTAATTCCGTTTTAAAATTTAAATCGTTTAGTAATTTTGTTTTATTGCTGTTGGCAGCATTCCTGGCCACGTCCGTTAAGAAACGACGGATGATGTGTACAGGCTGAATTCTCTTAAAAATATTGTGTAAATTAAAATAAATAAAAAATGGTAAGAATTATTAGGATAAACCCGCCCAAGACTATTTATTATTTTAATTATAAAGCATATCGAGAAGTACGTTCTAATTTGTGGTTATGTATTTTCAGCCCCTTCGCTTAGATATTAAACGTAAACTCACCGCACGTTCGGACAGGGTGAAATGTGTAGATCTACACCCTACCGAGCCTTGGATGCTATGCTCTTTGTACAATGGCAACATTAACGTGTGGAATTACGAAAATCAACAATTAGTGAAAACCTTTGAAGTATGCGATTTGCCAGTACGGGCGTCAAAATTTGTACCTCGCAAGAATTGGATAATAACCGGCTCGGATGATATGCAAATTCGCGTATTTAATTACAATACGCTGGAACGGGTCCATTCGTTTGAGGCGCACTCTGATTATGTACGCTGTATTGTTGTTCATCCAACACAACCTTATATATTAACCAGCAGTGGTAAGTTAATTGTCTAGCAATTTAACTTTAAATCAAATTTGTGTATTTATAGATGACATGTTAATCAAGTTATGGAATTGGGAGAAATCATGGACATGTCAGCAAGTTTTTGAGGGACATTCGCATTATGTCATGCAAATTGCTATAAATCCCAAAGATAATAATACATTTGCAAGTGCATCTTTGGATCGAACACTGAAAGTTTGGCAATTAGGCGCTGCTACTGCCAATTTTACACTTGAAGGTCACGAAAAGGGCGTTAATTGCGTAGATTATTATCACGGAGGTGATAAACCGTATATTATTTCTGGGGCTGACGATCGACTAGTAAAAATTTGGGATTACCAAAATAAAACGTGCGTACAAACCTTAGAAGGACACGCACAGAACATTAGCGCAGTGAGTTTTCATCCGGAGTTGCCTGTCGTATTAACAGGTAGCGAAGACGGCACCGTTAGAATTTGGCATGCCAACACTCATCGTTTGGAAAGTAGCTTGAATTACGGTTTTGAACGTGTTTGGACTATCTGTTGTTTGCGAGGTTCGAATAATGTCGTCCTCGGTTACGACGAAGGTAGTATTTTGGTGAAAGTTGGCCGAGAAGAGCCGGCAGTGAGTATGGACGCTAGCGGTGGGAAAATCATATGGGCCCGGCATTCGGAATTGCAACAGGCAAATTTGAAGGCACTCGCCGACGGTGCGGAGATACGTGACGGAGAAAGGTTGCCCGTTGCCGTTAAAGATATGGGCGCTTGCGAAATATATCCGCAAACCATTCAGCACAACCCCAACGGTCGTTTTGTCGTCGTATGCGGAGATGGTATGTTTATTATTTGATTCTATTTTTAGTTTGAAATTTGAAGTTTTTATTTTGTTGTCTTGTATGCATGGTTGGTTGCCTATGTGCCGGGGTAATGTAGGTCACAATTATTATTAATGCAAGCGCTGCATTGGTAGATGGTTGGTGAATTTTTTTAGATAATGGTAAAAGAAAAAATATATAATTTATGTACCGTATAGTACATAGTATAATAATGTGTAGTTGGAAAGTTTATATTGACAAAATGATTGAATTTGCATATTCCTTACCATAGAAAGCCGAAATATAGAAATGTTTATGTAGTATTCTTCATGCTATAGACAGTTTTAACAGATATTAATGGTGATCAATTATCAAACAATTATTTCTAAATGTCTCCTAAAGTAAAAATGTAAATGATGATGCAAGAATAGCAGATGATTTATTAACAAATAATGGAATATCTGGAATTTAGGATACTAAACTTTGGCGTCCGATAGTGAATTAATTTTTATTGTAGAATAATTAAAATAATTTTAATTGCTATCGCTTAGCAAAAAAATGCTTTCTCTTTGGTCCTAAAAGATTCCCGTTTAGAACATCCAGTAATGTAAAACTCTCCTATAAGGTTTGTTCCGTTTGTCAGTTAAAACGTTATTTAAATCGTTATAAAAACTTGAAAGTGTTTTATTCGCAAATACTTACGATTCTAGTACCGTCTGAGAATTGTTCGAACAATTCCTGCATCGATATGAAAATTTTAGTTCCGAATCAGTATTGATATGCACGACTTAATATTTATGACCGGAATATTTGTGTAGTGTGTATTTTTTTATTTTTTTTATTAATAAATTTGATTTAAAAAAAAATGTTAAGTACCTATAACATTTGGTAAGTGCATATCTTAAAAAAGATGTGTATCTTATCTCTTCATGTTTAAAAAATATCATTAACCTTTTTAATTAATAAAAAATGTTAGTGATATTTTTTAAACATGAACATTACTATAAACGAATATCACCAGATAAATGCAGTTAAAATTAAGTACCTACATATATATATATACAGGGTGTTTGGTTCACCGACGTATATCCGAAAGGAGGTGGTAGGTAATTACTTTTTATACGTGGCTTACTAGATCAAAGTTTGATATCTAGAGAATACATTTTTGAACTTTAGTCGACTCCATATTTTGTTTTATCACATGTAGAGTGTATCAAGTGATTTTATTTGATAGAACAGATATCAAAGACTACTAAAATAAAAGTTACAAGAAATTAAAAGTTTGCAGTTGTGTCTAATTAAAATTAATCATACTAAAACTGCAGTAATTTAATAAAATCACAAAGTTGGCTTTATCTCAGAAACCGTGACACTTTGTATAAAGGTATTTTTGGTTAAATAAGTTCCAAACCGACTCACCTACCACCTCCTTTCGGATATACGTCGGTGAACCAAACACCCTGTATATATATAATATGTACGTGCAATTTATAGTAGTAATTTCTTTTTATAGCACATCGAATTAAATTATGGATACAGAATAGCTACTTATATGTAATGAGTTATGAAATGAACTGCTTCTTGCGTGCGAGTCGTGAAAATTACTCGACTTCGTCTCGGTATACTATGCGGCAAGATTTTTTTACAACTGTTAAAAATTCGCACAATTCTTAAATTAAAAATAATGATTATAAATCGTGTATTGTCATGTCGGGCACATTACCTTTTTCTATTTCGACGCTAGGCAACTCTTACTTTCGCCCTTACTGTGCACTCGGTTCCGTCTAATTAACGCACTACCGCTTAACTGAATGTCATTTCGAAATTAAAACGACAATCGAGAAGGTTCGAGCGGTCTGTTCTATTGCTTCCGATGTAGAATCGATTCCGAACCCAAAGTTCTGAACTTACTGTTCGAGATTATTGAATGGAACAAATCTATAACCACCTTCCTGCTTAATTTACGTAAATGGCGACTTGTTGTGTTATTATCGTCCTGGAATTTACTTATTAAAACCTTACCTGTGCTGTTTAAAATCACGCTTCGCTCCTTCCTAACAAGAAACTTTATCGACAGTCTTTTCCTTCGCTTCTTAAAAAAAAAAATCTCAAATGGAGACGTAACTAGTGTTGGGTCAGAAATAAAAAGTCAAACTTGAATTCTACTTTAACAGGCGAGTACATCATCTACACCGCCATGGCTCTGAGGAACAAGGCCTTTGGTAGTGCTCAGGAATTTGTATGGGCGCAGGATTCGAGCGAGTACGCCATACGCGAGGCCGGATCGACCGTGCGTATTTACAAAAATTTCAAAGAGAAGAAAAGCTTTAAGCCCGACTTCGGGGCCGAAGGGATATTTGGCGGTTGGTTGTTAGGAGTGAAATCGGTGTCGGGTTTAACCTTTTACGACTGGGACACCACGGCTCTAATTAGACGAATAGAAATCCAACCGCGCTCGATATATTGGTCGGATAGTGGCCGTTTAGTCTGCTAGCGACCGAGGATAGTTTCTTCATTTTAAGTTACGATTCGGAAGAAGTGACCAAATCGCGGGAAGCTGGAGAGACGGCCGATGACGGTGTCGAATCTGCGTTTAACGTTTTGGGCGAAGTCAACGAGTCTGTACGAACTGGATTGTGGGTTGGAGATTGCTTTATTTATACGAATTCGGTTAATCGTATTAATTATTATGTCGGAGGTGAACTTGTTACCGTCGCACACCTAGATAGGCCCTTGTATTTATTGGGATACGTTCCACGCGACGATCATCTCTATTTAATAGATAAGGAATTAGGTGTCGTTAGCTATCAGTTATTATTGTCCGTGTTGGAATACCAAACGGCAGTGATGAGACAAGATTTTGCCACTGCCGACAGAGTGTTACCGTCGATACCTAAAGAACATCGCACCCGAGTGGCCCACTTCCTAGAAAAGCAAGGATTTAAACAGCAAGCTCTAGCCGTTAGCACGGATCCGGAACATCGCTTCGAGTTGGCCGTATCACTTAAAGACGTCAAAACTGCCGAAGGGCTCGCCGTCGAAGCCAACAATCCACAGAAATGGAGCCAGTTAGCCGAACTAGCGATGACGATTAATAATCTAACTTTGGCGAAAGAGAGCATGAAAAACGCTCAGGATTATGGCGGACTTTTGTTGATGGCGAGCAGCACGGGTGACGTAGATCTCATGCGATATTTGGCAGAAGCAACTTATGCCGAAAACAAGAACAACATCGCTTTCTTGGCGTTTTTTCTTCTTTCCGATTTACACAAATGTCTCGAAATCCTGGTCAATACCGATAGATTGCCAGAAGCCGCTTTCTTTGCCAGATCGTACTTGCCCGATCAGATATCGCGCATCGTGAAGCAATGGAGATCGAAATTGTCGGCGATAAACGAAAAGGCCGGACAAAGTCTCGCCGATCCGGAACAATATGAAAATTTATTTCCCGGTCTTCAAGAGGCGATCGCAACGCAGCGTTTCTTAGAGAAAGAGTATAGTACTTTTTTGCCAGCACACGCCGCCGCCACTGTCGTTCCCAATATCAAGAGGAAACCTATCGAGGAAATGAAGGTTGCAGCTGGTGCCGGGAAATTTAGTTTCGATTCCCTAATTGACCTAAAGTGAGTTTTTTGTTCAGTCTTAACAGGAGTAGGTGATTGTTGTTTTCCAGTATTGCCGAAAAACCGTTGGAACTTCAGGCGAACCTCTGCGAACCTCTAAAAATGAAATCGGAAGTAGTCGAATCGCCACCGGAAGAAGATGAACTCGATCTAGATTTAGATGGGATTAATTTGGACGAGAACATAGATACTACTGTGAGTTGGGAGAGGTACGTTGGTTGGTTTTTTTTTTTGACTGACGTTGGTGTGTTTCAGGACATTAACATCGACGACGATTTTCTTACAGATTAACCTTTAAATTCTTATGCTTTTGATAATTTAGTATTATTTTGGCCATTCCCGGGGCTTGTAAGTATAAACGTGTATATCAAATCTATGTCCTAAGTTTAAGTTGAATTATAAATTTTTAATAAATACGTTGTTATAATACAAATTTCGTTTTATTGGCGATTAAATCAAATTTTGATTTAAAAAAAAAATGATTAGCGTAAGTGCGGAAAGAACAAATTTCAAGCTATCAATTCGCTTTATCTATATTTAAAAATTAAATAATAGTTTTTCCACTTTAACATTGCAACTTTAAATTAAATTATTTAAAAATTCCCAACGTCTTATTACAAACGTTAAATCAGCCGTTGGCGTTCAAAATTTACATTAGTTCGGAAAAAATCAAAATAAGTATAGATATTATAACGATCCGTAGACTTCCTTAAATTCAAAGGAAAAAAAAACCGTAAGAAATTAACTTTCGGAACGTATTAATCAAGTCCCCTTGGACACTTTTTTAACCACGCAAGAAATAAACTAATATAACGAATGGTCCCGAAGTGTAAAAATTCGAAATGGAATGATAAAACACAATACGTATTTATGTATTCTTTTTATGTGAAACTCGGGCTAATTATACAAATAGCCGAACATTCCCTAGCTATTAAAAGCGAGATTTATAGTAAAAAAAGCACAAATCTCCTAAACGTCTACAAATTGTCGAGGCGGCAAATGAGTCTCATATATCAGCGTGGTAATACGCATCCAAGTTAATTTCGTTTACTCGAATAAATTTAGTTCGCTGACATTTTTATTTGTTTAGATTTTTTGAGGTTGAACTGACGAAAAATATAACAAACACGAGTTATTGCTTAAACAAAGTGACGGGGGGGTGGGGGTCGGAATTTTTTTGGCCCGGCAACGCGCGCCGCGACGTCGACGTGACCGACGCCGACGGACGAAAATTTGAAATTTTGATTGTATCAGATCGATTTGAAATTAGCAACGATTATGTAGTATGTTTTCGGTAATGTTTATAATTACCCTACGTAAAGCGGTATTTACGTTAGCGCCACGTGTGACCACCACCTTGCGACGCACTTACGCCTGAATTCGGCGCTAATGTAAACACCGCTTAAGTAGGTACATATTTACATAGATTATCTGTGCTACGATTCAATTTTACGCGTGTTTACAAAATCCGTCTATAAAAAAACATGTTAACAGTTAAGGCCTTTACATATGTTCCGATCTCGTCGGACGGTTAAACGTCGGCATCGGTTAGTGTGTCCGACAAAATAATGACTAACGACGACGCCAATTCGTCCGTCTATTACGTAGCTTTGTCGGCAGATCCCTTATCGAAGGAATTAAAAATAAAATGAATGAATTTATGGCGAGATGTTTAAACTGACGGATATGGAACGGCGCATAAGTATGTTTATATTTTGTTTTTGAAATATTTTGATTTATGTATTGGTTGCCCAGGACTCCTAAGCAGTTTACAAAAATGTTTATTATAAAAACACCAAAAGCGATACGGACCGCCGTTTACGAATTATTTATTTCTGGTGAATTGCGTCATAGACATTCGTCGCCAGTACGAATGAAATAAAGGAATTACAAGAAATTTTATCACCTTATCATTCATTGGCATACGTTCTGTTTTGCAAGTTTCTAAAATACCATATTTGTGCATCAAGTATATATTTATGTATATATGTTATTAATTACTGCTTCGTAAATCGAGACTTTTGTTACGAATTTCGTCTTTCAAGTTTATCCACGTCGTATTCTATACAAAATCAAATAATTAGTCTATTTTGTGGAAGGTATCTCGTGTCAAAAAGCAAGTCATCGTGTTTCGTTTACAATTCATAAAGGGTCATACACCTATTGTTTATTTAATTATAATGAATATTTTGCGAACGACATATGCTTTTCTTAACTTAAAACGGTTTTCTTTTACGTATGCACTACATACTAGCTGTGTAGTACCTATACTGTGTGTTCCCACGGATGGGAAACCTAAACTTTTGTATTTCTAATTTTTCAGAGAAAATGTCATACTTCATAAAGAGTTTTGCCTACGTTAGTTTGAAAAGTGCTTAGCCATAGTTAGAATGTCGATATAACATACAGGGTTGTTTAAAAATCATCGAAATAATTCTTTTCTCTTAACATTTTTCATTTTTAGGTACTCAAACAATTGGTACTTTACTCTTGAACAATTTAATGTTTCATTATTTTTAAACAACCCCGTATGTTATATCGACATTCTAACTATGGCTAAGCACTTTTCAAACTAAGCAAAACTCTCTATAAAGAATGACTTTTTCTCTAAAAACGATAAACACAAAAGTTTACAAGTATAGATAGATTCATCCGTGGAAACACTTTATATTAACCCCTTGGGTACGGATTTATTTGAGAAAATATTTGTATGTGGAACGGATATAATTTTTGGTTGCTTGGAGTAGTATGTAAAAGCAGTACATTTTACTTAAGAATTTATTTATTTCTAAAATATTGGTGACATATGTAGTATTAAGATGTCTTCAAGTAATTAGAATTGCAAAACAAAAATAAATTAATAACAACAAAATAAAACTAAACGAAATAAATTCAAGCTATAAAAAAAACAATTACTAATAATTATGCAGAGTGTGATATTTTTCAAAGCAAGTAGGTAAATGCAGTGCTACTTTGCATTGTTTGCACTGCCACGTAGTCTCTTTCCTAATATTATGCTTATAACAAACACGGCACCTTTTTCCAGGGTGTTGCTTGGACTTAGTTGACGGAATGTTCTCAGGAAAGTGTGCCCAATTTTTCGCTGCCAAACGAAATGGTGTATCGCTACTTGACGGACGTCCACGACGTTTATAATTTGGCAATGACAATTGCTCCAGCAATTCTTCGACAATAGCTAAACGAAAGGAAGTAATGCCTGCCTTGGTTGTGCAGTTGATTTTAGAATATAAAACATGAGCATTATAAAAGGCCATATCTATTAGATAAAAAAACATTTTCTTATAACCCATTACACATTTTCATACATTACATGTACCCAAGAGTTTAATTTTTGGTTTGACGTCTTAAACACGTCATCCGCTCCTAGGGGAAAAAAGTGAATGACGTGTCTCAGACGTCAAATGTACCCAAGGGGTTAACATTAGTGAAATCTTTAAAAGTAAAGGTAATTCTAATCAATCAATTTCATATTACTAAATTTTTTGAGTGGCCCTGCAAACCCTATAACCTATGTATATATAATTTATCATAACTTTAACCACTGTTTAAATACATTTCACAGAATAAACAAAACTGAATAACATAAAAAAATGACGTTCCGAAAAGTGTATAACAATATGATATTCTATCGGTGGACCAGTTGTGTATTTCTGACATTCTCCCTTCACTAAAAATGTGTATTATGCTTACATTAAAATCAAAATGATTAACACGATAAGAAAAAGGTCGACGCGATAATAGTTTTAATAGACTCGCGTATTAAGTAGGTGGAATTAGAATATATACGTACGTAATAGATGTGGGAAAAAAGATACACTTGTTAGAAACGCAAATCCCTTCTAATAATATCGTCATTAAATATTATAAAATTATAAAGGAACAGTTACTCGGTTTTTATTCGTTAAAAAATTCAAATATCTAACATTAATTTTCAAACGAGGTCTTGGGAAAAATCAATCCCTCTCGAGAGATATCGATATCGATATTTAGGCAACTCACGACTGGCCGTTAAAAATAATGGACTCGCTTTCAGCACCTAATAAGTCCGAATAAGAAAAAGGTAGACCTGCGTGAATTATTCACTAGACGAAAGATTCAAAACGGAACTGTAAAAACCCACTTCATACGTGACAGTCTACGATCTATACACATAGAATCTCTTGCAATTTGCGATTTAAAGAACAAAAGTAGAAATAAAAGGAGCTTCGTCGAAGTAAGATATTTTTGGTTAGGTATCACTAAAATTTAAGAACGAATCAATCAAATCAAATCGAATACCGCCAACTAAGAACGACTCCAATTTTTCGACACTCGCGATTACAACGAACAAAACATTTTTAAGAAAAAATTAGTAGTTGTTCTTATTAGTAAACTAGTTGGAATCGCTAAGATTATTTACCATGAAAACAATTATTCCAACCGATGTCAAATAAATATCTGCAGAGAAAGGGAGAAAAATGTTTCTGTTGTGGCTACTGAATTCCTGTTGGAATAGTGACGAACTACTTAAATTGAATCTCTACAGGATTTGTCCGGTAGCGTCTTACAAATCATATGGTTGGCCTTACTGAACAAATACTGCGTAGAGGTTGGAAATTGGAAACAATTGGAAATTTTGAAAAGAAACTAATACCTATAGCAAATTAAAGGTAACGAACTGAAAACTGATGACGTCAATTTTTTTCGATCGATGATTTAACACGTTAGACACGACTTTCCTCCAATTCAATTCGTACTATAAACCTGACCACCACGGACTCAATTAGGTTTGGGAAATATAAGGTTGTTTGGTAATGACTTGCCGCTTTTTCGCTAGAGGGAGTTTGAAGCGTTGTGGGGCAAGCAAATAAAGCAGCATTTGGCAACTCTGTATGTCATTTGACAGGTGATGACATTAGCTACAAAACGACGTGTCATTTGTTTAGTTTTGACTTTTTTTTCACAAGTGGCAGTCGCTGAAACATGGAGTTCACTAATGCCGAAATTCGCGCTATTTTGAAATTCTTCTTTGTTCAAGGCGAAACCGCACGCGAATCGCATCGCAAGATTAATGGTGTTGTGGGAGATGGTACTGTGTCGATTCGAACCGCCGAAGAGTGGTTTCGGCGTTTTAGAGCCGGCCGAAACGACATAACAGACCCTGTACCCAGTGGATGGCCAATAACCACTGATGTCGACAAAATCATAGAAAAAATCCACGAAGACCGGCATGTGACTATCAGAAGGATCGCGAGGGAGTTCCAGCTAAGCACTGAAACCGTCTATAGGCATTTGAAAGCAGCCGGATACACTAAAAGCTGGATAATTGGGTGCCACATGAGTTGTCCAAAAACCTAATCGACCGCATTTCCATCTGCGAATTATTGCTGAAACGCAACGAAAAGGAGCCGTTTTTGAAGCAGATGGTGACTGGCGATGAAAAATGGGTCACCTGCGATAATGTTGTTGGCAAACGATCGTGGACGAGGAAAGACGAAGCGGCCCAAACGGTGGCCAAGCCAGGATTGACGCCCAGGAAGGTTTTGTTGTGTGTTTGGTGGGATTGGAAGGGAATCATCCACTATGAGCTGCTCCCATCGGGCCAAACACTTGATTCTGAGCGGTATATCGAACAACTAGACCGTTTGAAGGATGCCACCGACCAGAAGCGGCCAGAATTGGTCAATAGGAAGGGAGTTGTGTTCCATCAGGACAACGCCAGGCCACACACATCTTTGATGACCCGTCAAAAGCTCCGGGAACTTGGTTGGGATGTTTTAATGCACCCGCCTTATAGTCCTGACATTGCACCATCGGATTACCATCTCTTCTTGTCGCTGCAAAACTCTGTTGGTGATATTAACTTCAACACGAGAGAAGACTGTGAAAACCACTTGTCTCAGTTTTTTGCCAATAGGGAGAAGGGATTCTACGAGAGGGGCATAATGAAATTACCTTCAAAATGGCAACAAATTATCGAACAAAACGGCGCATATTTGACCTAATTCTGTTTTAATCCTAACTATATTAAATAAAATATTAAAAATCTTGTAAAAAGCGGCAAGTCATTACCAAACAACCTTATATTTTTGAAGTTACAAACACTTACAGACAATTACGGCGTTGTTCTATGACGATGACGTTTGGTCTGTTCAAAAATCGCTAGATCGATCGACGAAGAAATCGTTGGACGATTAGGTACTTCCGTTTTTTTAATTTGAAAAGCAAATACGGCCGAAAAAAACCATCTTCACGCTGTGTTTTTGAAGAAATCGTCGTGTCGTCCACAAGCTCCCCTACGTTTCGAAATCGCAAAATATAGAAAGCGTCGCGGAATCCTTAAGAAATAAAAGAAGAAAAAAACGTTTTTTTAAATATAAATTTAATTTTAGCAACTTTTATTCGTGAAAGTGTGGGAGTACTAAAAGGTACTCGCGATAAAAGCGTCTATTTTAAGGACCTTTTAATTTCGTAGTATTTAGTGGTACGTCGACACGAAAGTCGGCCGCATCTAATAAAGTGAAGACAAGTAGGTCCTGAGGGATTAGCCGGGAATGTGAGAAATACGGGATTCTTTTAAAATAGCGCTAAGTTGACAGCGTGGGCCGCAAGACGGACGACCAACAGCTGAACGAAACGTGTACTGACGGACGAGCTCCAACATCACTTTCTACTTTGTATTTTCAGTGTTACATTCGGCGTTTAGCATTTTCAATTCAAACGAAACATATTTATAACACCCCACAAGACTACCGCTTTTGAAAACATTTTATGTACGACGTTATCGCCCCGAAACTTCTGTCCATCGGATAGATATCCTCGAAGTCGATTTCGGACGGTTTGATTTAATGAATTTGGCAGGAGTTTCAAAATCTATTTAGCGTTTTTTAAAAATTATATTTACTATAAAATGATTTGTTTGAAATGCAAAGATAATTGTTTGTTGAAACATTCGGGAACGGTTTACTAAACACCAGGATTCCGAATGACAGTTTTCAAAATAAGCAGTAAACATTTTATGTCTCGCTTGTTTTGAGAACTGGAGCGCCGCATCCTTAATAGTTATAATCCTTTTTAATCGGTCCCCGAGAAGACTTAAAAAAGTGGCGTAAAAACGACAGTTTACGTACCCTTCGCACCTTCGGATTCGGTCTGGATTCGTTTTCATTATTCGTCTGATAATCCAAAATTTTTAAAATTATTAATATGAACATCGGACGCGATCAAACTTTTTTATATATAGAAATAAATATTGTAAGTACGTATGTAAACGTGCCGAATTTTAAAAAGATTAGTATGCCGAAAATTATTTAAATATTTCAAAGTAATAGGAACTTTTGGACCGCCCTGTGATTGCATAACATTTTTAGTTATAAACGTTATCAGTGTGTATTGTAAAGCCTTATCCACATACGTACCTATTTCGTCGAACCTCGCCTATAGGCCGTTCAAAGTTTATTCCGATGCACTTCATCAATAATAAAGTATTCAAAATTGATGTTATCGATGATTTACCTGCACACACAGTAAACACACGATGTGCCACCGTAGTGTGAATCGTGCACCGGAATAAAATTTGAACGACCTATATTTTACAGAGTTGTAAAGACGCATATCCAACCGAATCGGATGGTCTGGAGAATGCTCGACACATATTCATAATTTATTACGCAACTTAATAGGTACACATTTAAATTAACGTAATATGACTAAAAAAAACATTAATTAAATGCACGTCATCGAAAAATAACTTCGAAGAAATTTATGAAACGAAACGCAACTGGGAACGTTAAATTTAATTTGCGAACCTTCCACTTTTGCCGATAGATGATAGGTAATGAAATAAAACAACGTTACGTTCTCCTATTGATTAATTAATTAATAAATTGAAACGACGACACTCAATTTAGCGCTTATTTAAGTATAGGTAACTATGCAGTGCGTTCAAAATGTTTGAGATCAAAGTCAAATCAGTGGGAAATAATGCAATGTAGATTAGTAAAAAATCCCTTTAAAAAATCTGAAACAACTTACAGCTGTATAATGTGTTAAATCTTTACTGTGTGTATGTGTTTTTTTTAAAAGAAAGCTCATAATGAATTTTTAACAATTTAATGTAATTTTTTTATCTGTCCATCAAATAACGTAGCCGGTAGCTATCCGAGGTAGGCAACTTATTAAGCTATTTTTTACCAGAACTACAGTTTCTTATAAAGAGCTAATAAGTTGCCTGCATCTTACGATTCTCTTGCCGTCGTTACTTAATGGACATACTATACATACGCCAAACCCTTCGATACTTTAATTTACTGCATCTCGAAAACGGTCGATTATTATCGGGCAAATGTGTATTAAGCAAATCCCCCAGTTATTTTTCACTGTTCTATTTTCTGAAACACCCTGTATAAATTATAAATTATAACGGTAATTATTAAACGAACCAAAACGCTAAAAATCAGTATAAATTATCTATTTGCGAATTTAATTTATTTTTTTTAAATTTTAACCAGTTCTTTCCCCAAGTTTAAACGATTTTTCAAACACTTTAGAAGTAATTTATTACAAAGTCGTACGTAGAAATTCACCTCGATTAACTCAGCGATATGTTGAAAGCCACGTTGAATTAGAATAAGTCTTAACAATTTAAAATAATTAAGATTTGTCACGGCGTTACCAACAAGGCGATTTGTTTTTTACGATATAAACACACCTACATGCCAAATAATTGGTAAATCGATTCGCTATTCTGGACGCTGCGTTTTTAAAAATCCCGCTTGTCAGAATGTTTTTCTAAATAACATCTGTAAAATGGACAGTTTCCGCGTGCCTTGAAAATCCTAGAAAATCTGGAGCATTATTGACGATTTTCGTTTGTTTATTTCATGGTTCGTTGTTATTGTTTTCTTTTTGAACAGTAGTGCAAAATAATGTTATTTTACGAAACCTATATATTCGTAAATGGTACGAAATTCTTTACAAGTTAGTGGTAAATTATGAATTATATTACTTTAGAGACCAGAAATGCACTAATCAGCTTTTCTTCTTCATTTTTTAACTATTCTGATAGAGTTTTTTATTCTCTTTACGATCGTGTAAACCAATATGGATCTTATAATACATCTGAAACTTTTCAATCGAAATACGACTTAAGTTTAAAATTTAATTTCAAGTGTATGGTTTGCCATTGAAATAACTGATTTTTGTGATTTCTAATCAACGATAAAACCAATAGCAGAGTTCAGTGTGCAAAGATTGCCAGAAACGCCTTATTAATAGCCACAATAGACGTCTGCATCGTCTGGAGAGTAACTCAAATAATAAGAAAGACAATTTTGAACTCATACTCCTATACAGGGTGCCGACGAGATTACTATCATCCCTTGTTTTTCAAGCTACCGAAAAGGAACTCGGCACAGAAGTGTGATTTTTTCTAACTTCCGATTTAGCCGAAAGTGACATCAATTTTCGATTTTCAAATGGAACTCCCTGTATATTATTGCGTTTTCGGAATCTTGTGTAAATTTTGAATAGGTTAGCACAATTGAGGTTTCAGGACAACTTAATATTTCGAGAACAAATTTTAAATTTCCAGAGCTGCGATTTACTTCAAATCATTATTTAAATTACTTGAGAAATAAGGGTAAAACGCAAATTTCATTTTTAATCAACGCATTTAGTTACTAAGAGCATTCAAGTTTGTCGAAATTTGTTTTTGCCGAAAAGCAGATTTTTTTCAAATGGCACCATCCAGCAGCACAAGGTTAGATAAGTACAATTTTTGAGGCCAATCCAACGGTATCTTCAAACCCAAAATCCACTCACTATTCAACTCAAAAAAAGAACACGTTAACTACTTTCGTAATTATTATTATAATAAATAGAAAATAGTCTAAATATTTATCGCCAAAATTGTGCTAACCTATTCAGAATTTATTCAAGATTACGAAAATACAATAATATATGGGAGGTTCAATTTGAAAATTGAAAATAGGCGTCACTTCTTGCCAAACCGGAAGTCAGAAAAAAATCACAGAAAATGTCATATTTTGACATTTTGTGTCTTTATCAACTGTGCCGAGTTTCATTTCGGTAGTTTGAAAAACAAGAGACAAAAGAGTGGTTATTGATCTCGTTGACAGCCAGTATATAAGGAATACCAGCTACAATATGCGATATCATAGGCTTAAAGCTACACTTGCGCAGTTTCTACACCCCTATGTATCTATAAAATATAATGTAGTATGTATCAATTCAGTTCTGGGCGATCTGTCGATAGTAGTGTCGCGTTACAAATCTTAAATAGGGACGTATCGAAAATGTGTGAAGTTAGTTTTGCAATAAACCTTTCAGAGTTTATATCAATTACATTATAAAAAATTATATATTTTTTAAATATATTGTTTTCATCGACCGTTAGATGGGAGTGAAGTCTGAGACATCCTGTATATGTATTCGGATTTTCGTGCTGATATTATCCAAATAAAGTGAAAATTTTTATGAAATATTAAAAAAATATTTTCATAAAAATATTGAAATTTCATAAAACATTTTCAATAAGTATTTAATGTTAAACATTTCTTGAATACTTCATAAAGATTTTCATGTTACTTGGGTTAAAGGTAGCTGGGGGAGGGCCATACATAGTCGTGCAAAATTATGTATAAGTTATAATGTTTAGTTAAGAAATTAATAAAATCTGTCGGTGTTCAATTATTATTGAATTTCTAATTTCTTTCTTTTGTTTTCTAGTTTTATTAAATAAGTCAACGACTGTCGATAAGTGAACACAAATATTATAATTTCTAAATTAAGCATTGTATAATTAACTCTCGAATATTCAAAATTCAAATTTAAAACGTCGAATACTCTTCGTTGATGGAACAAAACTTTAATTTGCTAGAACTTTCCGGTTACCGCGTTTTGGCCAAAATCCATTTAAGCATAAAAGTTCAGTTTCGTTCGGACGTTATGAGTCGCCGTGTATTTTCACATACAAGTTTTATATATACTTAGGTTCTTTTATAAAATTTATTTTTGTATTAATGTACTAATTAAATAACATGTCTTTTTGTATAACCTGCATGTATTGTACATACCTACATTTTTTATGTTAGTATTAGAGATAGGTAGCTACTAATATTTTTAGATGTACAGTGATCTTGTCTTAAAATTTATTTTAAAACAAAAATTCCCACTTAATTCCAAACAAAAAACATAATGTAGATATAATATTGTTGTCTTCTATACTTTCCTCGACTCGAACTCGCAGCTGCAACCTTATGAAGAAGGACTTGCGCTTCTTATCGGCGATAGTAGGTAATTGGATTTGGGAAAGTTTAGTTCCATAATTTAGTATGAATTAGTTCGTGACCGGTGCATTATTGTTAAAAATATGCTTCCCTATTTTTAAAAATTGTATAAATAATTTAATATCCGTTCGTATTATTACTAATGGACGTTCAATATATGTGTTGTGATTGTTTTCGAACTGTGAACGTGTAAATTTAAATGATAGTTTACCATTAGGAATGCTCGCCGGGAATTCGGTGAGTCGTCACTTTCAAAATTTACCTAATTAAAATTTTAAGGGTTATTGAAAATAATTCAACGTGTGTGTAATTGAAAAACTTCACCTAGGTATCAATTATTTTCAATTATATTCCAGTACACATATATCTCCAAGCGTTGAAGTTACGCAAAACGAAAATTAGGTTATCGATACGTCTTCTTTACTAATAAAATCGACGTGTTCAAGCATTTATTGAAACAAAATACATATTTGATAGGTATAAAAAAGTTTTCCGTATGAAAGAACTGTTTGAAACTCACTGTATATGTAACTCACCTTAAAAGACCTATCGCCCTAGCAGCACATCTGAGTTTATTAAACTCAGCATTATCTAAATGTGATACAATAAGCCACATTTATATATGTGACTTTAGTATAAGGTTTTGCAGATATTCTTTAGATGGTTTGTTTAAATATTACAAAATTAGATAATATTAAGATCGATGTGATCTTAGCAAACCACACTTGTAAATGATGTTTTAACGTGATATACCTGCGACATAAAATTGCTAGTTTAAATAAATATCTTAAAATGGGTTTAAATTTATCCAAAAATGATATATTAAAATCTTTTAAATTTGATACTAATAAACATGTTTAAATTTAGGTATACTTGATATGGATTTTCTATATCTATTCAATGTCTTTTGAATTAGTTTAAATAGGTATCAAATTTAACAAAATCTGCTATCTAAAAAATAGATAATATAAAACTTGCAAAACCTTCTCAAAATATATTGGTCGATTATTCACCTTACTTACCTAATTAAAAAAGCATTTAGGGAGAAGCGCATACACCGATCACTGATAAACGGAATATTATCAATACCTAGTTTAATTATTAGATAAGTAACAACTATTAAATTGTTATCACTTTTCGTTACCAGAGAATTAATGACAAAAATCCAAACCCAAACTTGGAGAAAGCTGTCTTCGTAGAATTTGTTTTCATAAAAAGTTTTTGGGAATTAAAATGGCTCGTTTGCCGGTTTCATTTATAATTTTATTTAACCCTAAAGTAACCTCAAATGCTTAGGATGATCTCACTCTAAAACAGCATAAATACTAAACGTTAAAGAAAGTTAGCAGTTTCGAGTAAAACATAAGCTTGAGTAAGCATAAGGTACATATTTTTAAAACTCTTTAAGTAGGTAATAATCAAAAATGCAAATAGGTAAAACTTTGCGACCTTCGTCATTGTCATTTCTACGAAGTAGGAACCTTTTCCCAAATTCTTTTCGACCCATCTCCTTTGTTATCCGCACTGGCTATTTTAAAATCACGTAGTTTTATGACTATGCCGCTTTACCAGGCAATGTTGAAATTAAATTTTCTACATTTCTACTGATAAACTAGGTTGTGCTTTTGCCATTTCTTCGAAAGTTTGAATCATTCTTTGTCTCAGACATGTAAGCTAGTGCGTAACCAAAAAGTACCTACATATGTATAAGCGACTGAGAGCTAGAGTCCGCGAAAAAAACGACGAAACCTACTTAAGTTATGTATTTTGTAATTTATTATTTTTTTACAAACTATCTATACCTAGATACCTACTGTTTATGTTACTCTGTTTGAAGCAATAATAGAAAAAATAATTTATGAAACATAGAAAAGTGTTTTTTCCAATGCGGTTGTGAATCTGTTGATTTAGTTCGGAAAGATACCTACTAAAAATTTAAATAAGAGGGTGTTATGGTTTCCACCCCGCCAATATATTAAAACCGACGAAACCTTTTCGTTTTTCATTAACTTTCGATATTTTTTTTTAAAGTTGCGGGTTAATGTGAATTTAATTTTAAAATTGATTTTAAATAAATGCTCGTTTTTTGGAAAATATTAGTTTATCAACTTGGTGTATATAGGTACTATGGTACAATAACTATTAAGGTAAGATATCGGGGTGGTTCTGCACATCGAGATGTGACGTCACTCGTAAAAGAATCAGAAATCTGACAGGTACGTACTTGCACGGATGACGTCCTGCGTGGGTTGAACGTGTTTAGAACATTCGGATATCCTACCTTCGTAAGTTGTTATACCAAGTATAGGTATCTAAGCTTATATACTTGCTATTGTTAACCCTCGGTCAATATGTACCTAACGGGACATCATATCTTGTTGCTTGACCAAAGTGGTGTAAACAGAGGGGTATCAGTTCACTGCAACGAAGCGGATAGTGTACTTCTATTTTCAATGTTCAATAGTAAGTATTATAATACGTAAGTCCATTTTTATGATCTTATATATTACATTTTATTAATACATTTAATGTTTTATGAAGTCGTGGGATGTAACATTCTGGGAGCAATTTAAAAAAACATACGAATTAAGCAACTTCAAACGTACGTCGATATTTTCGATCTCTTTTACAATGCCAACTTCTGTGGAAAGAGAAAACGATAGCCGAACGCCACATTGCATTACTTATTACTTTCATAGGTGAGTCATACTCCATTTTGATTATACCTACTTACTTCAGTATTTAAAAACACGAACAAATTAAGTAGAATGTACTTAAGTAGGTAATCTTTGTTATTAGATATTATTTTTTACTATTTTCTTTGAACGATTAATTATATTAATTTTCAGATAAACATATCATATTATCCCATCGGACAGTTTACTGCTAAATGGTCAAATTACTAACTCACATTGTAGCCAATAAGTACAAGACGCGGATACGGCGTTAGAAAAAAGAATCGACAAACCAACATTTTGTGACCTGAAAGTAATGAATGTATTGTTGGTAAGTTAAATATAAGTAATTTTTGTATAGTAGATCAAGTATTAATGTGTAATTTAATTTTCAGAAATAATACGACGAGTGTTGTACACCATCCATGATGATAACTATAAGAAAATCCGTCGGCATCTATTTGGCAAATACAAAAATTAAACAATGATACTTCACTTCAACTTTTTCATATTTTCGGTATTTTTATAAATATAAGTGTTATTTATAGATATCTATTAAATTTTATTTGATTATATGCACCTACTTGATAAAGTTCAAATTTGTTTATTGATTAATTATTTATTTTCAATTTTACTCTATTTTTGTTGAACACGAAAATTTCTTTTCTGTCAATTTTTGTATTGTAAGTATTGTTAACAAAAAGAAATTTTGTTGGAAAATTACAAAAATTGTGCCTAAACATTGAAAATAAATAAATAATAAATTAATAAATCTGGACTTTTTTATCAAGTTTTTATGTAGGTACTTTTATTAAAATGATTTGAAATTTTAAGATATTACTGAAAATATGTTTAATTTTGTATTATAATTAGTATGTACTACTAAAATATTTTATATCCTTTTTTCAATAATAAAATTATAAGATAATATAGTAGTTTCTTATTTATACCACTGTAACATAAGTAAAATAGTTCCCAGCAATATAGATTTTAAATAACTCGTATACATCTCTATTATATCAATACGAGAATGACAAAATATCTTATTTATATACATTTAAGATCAGAACAATGTAAAAAAAATATCAATACAACCTCAAAAAAGTACACGTTCCTGATGTTTTAAAACAATATTAAATTTAGCTAAGAATTCTAGCTATCGTTTAGATACAAATTTTATATCATATTATATCAGTAAAATATGTTACTTTTAGATCAGATATGTGTATATTTAAGATATAGATTCTACATATCTTGACAATATAGCTTAACTGCATAGGTTTTACATCAAAATTCTATATTGTGATTATAAGACAGATCGTCACATTGGCTTATAATAATATATCGGGAAATTATGTTACTTTTAGCTAAGTGTGCTGCTAGGGTCGGTTTTGTATTTTATAAGTTCCTGCTTCTTTAGAGTGATAATCGAAAAGTAATTATCGAAATTTTAACACTACCTATAAAAGAAATCGCCCTAGTTTCGAATAACATCCCTTTTAGTGTTGTTTCCGCTTACTATTTGAAATGTTTGGGACGACATCGACCCACACTTTGGGGATATGAAGTTAGACAAACGAAAATAAGTCCCTAACATGTCGCCCTAGCAAATAGTGTTCGAGCGTTTTTGAAAAAATTATTTTAACACCCGAAATACGTGGAAATTTAAGCATTGATCAATATTAACCTTAAGTAACAAAATAATTTCGGTGTCCGGACGACTAGGCAAAATTGGTTAGGCTCATACGAAAGCCCAAAAATGCTTTAATTTATAATTTTACATTCGCAATTTCCTTTATTAGTATAATAAAGCGTACGATTGCTTATTAATTTATTACTACTTTCACATAAATCGCAGTAAACTATATTTGTTTTTACGGTGGTATATAATTCGTTATGTAAATATATATATATAGTGATTACTGTGTCCTATTTAAACATATAATTTAAAACAAATCCAAAATTTATCGATAGATTTTTCGGTAATAGGCATAAATATATCTTTAACATAACTTAATAAACGTCGAAGTAAACATGTCCGTCGTGGAAACGTCGAGATGGAAATACGAGGAGCTTCGTTTTGCAGGAGGAACAAAATAAACACAACTTTTGTTTCTGTTTCTTTACGTTTTGCCATGTATGTATACGTATTTAGGATAACATTACACGTAATTTAGTCCGTCTTCTGTTTTAAGCATTATGTTAGGTAAATATATATATCTATATGTATAACTTTTTAGGTATATCGTTACAATGTAAACGTTTCGTGTATTTCGTTACGTTTTAACTTCGAAATTGAAGAGATAAATTAAAATCGAAAGTTGCTTAAAGTAGGCGATAATTTGTTTTGAAACAACATTCGGGCGCGCGGTTTCAAAACATCAAACAACATTCGAATCGTCGGCAAAACACAAAAGTGTCCCGACATTTAAAAACTCTTATACTAAATGTGTAACGACGTGGGGTTGTGTGAAAGGTAGCGCAAGTGTTAAGAAGGGGTGGAAGTCGTTCATAAGTTTTGGCATCCGTTCCGTGGGGCTTTCAGCTGCTGCCCGTACATCTTCTAGCCACCTTCCGGTATTTAAACCACTCGAACAGTCACATAGATAAATCATATATTTCTATATAGATAATTAAATTACATACATAAATACATATCAACAAGGACCTTACGGGCCCCAAAACATCAACTACGGGACGGAATTATAAATTAAACGTAAAAGATTGCATGCCATACATTAACTATCCGTACAGTATGCACAGTAATAAGAGGTTTGAATTTTTTATTTATTTAACCCTTTCGCTTCGGGCAAGGGCAAGTTGGGCCAAATTTTTTTTTGATATATTTTTTTTGTTTCGGTACGCGAACAACCCGAATATTCAAACAGAATTGACTTATCTCGGCACGTTCAAAAGTTATGGGCCGCAGAGTGTCTGTAGTATGTATTATGAAGGGTCCCGCAACGGTGTGTCGATCCTTCCTAGCGCCCCGGCCGTTGGAGATGCGAGAAAAAACTTTCTGACAAAAATTCAATGGTTGAAAAAGATCTACAACCTAAAATTATTTTCAGCAATACAGGGTGTTCAATTTTTGCTGTGCAACTAGAAAATATATTTTCTTAAATGGAACACCCCATAAATTTATAGGTATTTCGCTGTAATTTTTTGACCTATAACTTTCTCATCTACTCTTTATTTTTAGCCGGACGAATATATGCAAAAAGTGTAACTTAAATTATTAATTAAAAACATAAAAATATAACCAAATTTGAAGTACTGATGTTGAAATTGTAAAAAAAAATTGGCGCAATAAATAAATTGGCCTTGTACATGATTCAGATTGCTTTTAATTCTTGTTTTAGCCCTTCAAATGTATTTTATGAAACATTTAATGAATGGCACCAAACTATCGACGTTTACTGAGAAATTGGCAATGAATCTCCAGGGACCCAGGCCCGGAGCGAAAGGGTTAAAAAAACATCAGTTATAGGAATCATCGTACCTACATGATCCTTTCATTGTTGAAAAACAATCGAACTTGTCGGGTTAATAGTTCTCCTATAGATTTAAATTATTTGGCCGCATTAGCACTACTTACAATTAGATAATTTAGATTAAAATTCGTTCGGTTATAAATTCGATAGGTCATTCAAGTCTGATGGATACAATAATAAATCATTTTTAATACGGGTTACGCATATTTAAATTATCCGAAGTTTATATTTAATTCTCTCAAAAACGACACGATGTTGTTCAGTCTAAAGCAAATCTTAGCACGATTGCATTTGAATTAAGATATATTAGGTTTAATTAATTAGTATTTCGCATCCGTTACATAACGTCGGGATGAAATTAACGGGATTTGCGGAGAAACGTCCGTCTGACCATTCCGAAGAGGCTTTTTTTTAGTATTTCACATTCGAAATCGAACTTCCACTTTATGTATATGGTGGATAAAACGGAAAAAAGAGGAAAAAAACCATTTCCGACAAAAAGTCTTAAATGAGGTTTTATCAGATTCTTATCGGTTGCAATGGTTATGGCCTTTAACGTCCAATTTTTGTAAAATTTCAATGATTCGTTAGATTTTCGCGCGTTTTCGTGAAATGTCGTAAAATACTGATTAATAAGTTACATACTTTGTTAGAATCAATATAAAAGGAGAAAGCTTTTTCAATTGTTCATTTTACGACAGTACATTTTTTTAAAAAGGAGATAGGGGCGAACTGCGTAATAATACCTACGATATATATTTTTTTATTGAATAAGTAATGCGAATTATGAATTAGTGTAATAAGCATAAAATGTATACAGGATTTACTAGATACAAACTTTGAGATTTAATAAATGTAAAAAAAACCAACTAAGAAAACGTAACTCAAAATTAGACATTAACAGCTATAACTTACTTTTTTTTATTGGAAATGGGTATTTGTTTTTCCCTTCCGTATCTATTATACACACTTTCCGAGACACTCTGTGGGTATATATTTTAAATAGCGAGAATATTTTTCTGCAAATCTTGCAAATTTCATCGGGTACTTGCGTATCTGACGCGAAATACTAATCAATTAAACTTAATTGCAAACGTGCCAAAATTTGCTTATATGTTAAGACTGACAAGCGCAGTTTTGTTTTCCCTACTTTCGTAACTTTGCGTAGTATTTACTTGGATGGTTATAGGGTGAAAATTTCATCCGTTATCTGATCATGTAGACATCTTACGATGGAGGAAAAAGAATTTTATTACTGACAGCCATTTTGGACCTCTTCCGTGAAGACACCCAGAGAAGGACGAAGCTCACATGAAACACTTTGGGAACGTAGGACTAGCCGGTTCTTCTTTAACGGTCACCACTGTAACAGTAGCTGTGGATCAGCGGGGGGCGAGTTGTGGGGACCAGAGTACTCACTGTCGGGGGGCCAATAAGGGGGATAACGGGCCGATTCTTGACGGACTCCGCAGGCGCTAAAGGCGGCCGCGGGATAACCCTGTTGAGCGTAAGCTGTCGGAGTTCCACAACTGGAATAAGGTATCTGCGACTGTCCCAACCAAGAGGTGGTGTCGTAACGGGAATACGGCGGAGGGTAAGTTGGAGGAGTGAAGATGTTACGAGAGAGCGGTAACCCGTGCTGCCCCAAGGCGTCGCCGAAGAAGGCTTTCGGATACGGCTGCGTCGAACGGAAGGGACGTTTCATCCTTCGGCGTCGTCTGTAGTTTCCGTTTTCGAACATGTCTTCGAAATGGGGATCCAAAGTCCAATAATTACCTTTACGTTCGCCGCCACCTTCGCGGGGAACCTTCACGAAACATTCGTTGAGCGACAGGTTGTGGCGGATGGAATTTTGCCAGCCCTTTTTGTTTCGTTCGAAATACGGGAATTTGGCGGTGATGTACGCGTATATTTCGGAGAGGGTGGCTCGTTTTAAGTGCGACGCCTGGATGGCCATGGCGATAAGGGCTACGTAGGAGTATGGTGGTTTGGACTGAGAGGTACTGCTCGAGGAAGGTTGCGGCGATTGACTCCTGCTGGTGTCTCGAGATTCGTCCGTTGGCGATTCGGAAATTTGGGGTTGGGACGTGCTCGGCGAACTGTACGTCGTCACCGACGAGGACGCGTTTGCTGAAACAAAAAGTCCCATTTTAACGATATCTGGTTCTAGCGATTATTTATGTACGTACGTAGATATCGTCTATGGCCCTTGGCGTCAAGATAATAGTCCGAGAACTAACTATTACACGACGAAGGCCATAAACTCTAATAATGTAATAGTTTAATCTTAATTATTCATACACTAGGTAAACTTCGTCCAAACCTATACGCAATCCACGTCATCAATAAAAGGGTTACTAGATGATGACGTTTCACACAGTGCTGTCATTTCGTACCTCGTATTTTGACAGTTCTAATAAGTTGTAGTCTTTCTTTATACCATCTAATACGTGCGCAGGTAAATCATCTATAGAATATGTCACTTTCCAAACTTTAAACCGAATTACAAATAAACAATCTAGTAACTTTTTGTTGATGACGTGAATTGCATATAGGTTTGGATAGGCTATAGTACCTATTTACAATGCAAGAGATCGATGTGGTCTGATGCGAATAATAACCATAACAAATTCCGTTACCAATATAAAATTATTCTATGGATGACGCATAGTTGCCTTTTCAATAAACTGCGACGATCTTTTTTATTGAAATTTTAAGGTCGTAAAGTGCACCCTAAGTTGCAAAGATGCTGCACTCGACGCCCATTAGTACAAATATTTTATTTACGATATTTAATTTAAACCTCCGCGGTTATTACGCGCTCGTAAATTAAAAGAAAAACAACAAACAATAGCTCTATAAATATAAATTAAATTTCTTCGACACATAATTGGGCGATGAATTGATTGACAATTTTAACTGCAGTTATTTGCTATTTAAAATGTTGCGACCGGCTATTTATTTATTTATATTGAATTGCTTCGGCAAGAGCGCAGGAGCTAATAAATAATAACATTGTAGGCGAAACGTTCATCGCTGAAGATTGACAAATCTGTGTGTCAATTAGCGACCTAATGTCATTTAGTTGCTAATGCAATGCCCCTTACTCCAGGGGATGATGTATTAACGCAGAAATCGAATATTTCGATGTTGGAAACATTTTTGCCGAAATTAAACTGCAACGTCAAAATAGTGAATAAGATGATATTAAATAACCCAGTTTGTTTTCCCCCTAGGGAGTAAATAATGTGCTTTTAATACAATTTACAACAAAAAAATTCCTGCGTAAACCGATCCCTACAAACGATTAGAACATGTAAATATAGTACATAATCGAGGCAACGCGCGTGACAACATATATGATAACCTGAAAGCAAAACCTTTTTGTTTAAATAGCCCGAGTATAATGACTCGTTAGGTCATTGCAATAGCCGGCTGCCTGCTTGTATATCACGTATACGAGTGGGTGGCAAGGTGCATTGTTATTTAAAAGAAACATTAGCGCTACAAATCCGGCGACGTTATTGCCGACACGATTGAAAAATTGCTGAACTCTGCGCGACAGTGGAAAAAACTGCCATAGTTAGATATATATACCTACCGATAATAATTTGTCCCATTCATTGAAGAAGAGGCAAAGTCGTTATTTTTGGTTGACCATGTAATTTATGACAACGATTTAAACGTCGCCTATAGTTATTTTTAGCCGTTCCGATTTTGTTTGTTAAAAGTTCCAGGAATTTGAATGTTCTTTCGGCTTGAAGGTGGAAGATTTAATTTTGCGCGAGCAAATTTTGACTGAACGAGTTTACCCAAATATATATATGTATAGTTACTGTAGGGATATTTGGTAGAGAAGTGTCCATGGTCATGTTACATGCGCAACTGCATACTTTGCATCTTTAGGTACAGGGTTTGTGGGTCCGCCGATTGTTTACTATATATATATATATATATATATATATATATATATATAACACCGTGTCCAAGATAAGAATGCACAGCATGGGGATCTTGAAAACGGTAGAAGATACAGGGGTGCTTAAATTAGAAAAAAGTTGCGCTATTTAGAGTATGTTCACATGCTGGTCGCAAAAGTTCATTATTGTTTATCGTTTTCAAAATTCTCAAAAAAATGTGACTTTTTGGATTTTCGTTTCTTTTCATTTTTTTATTTATTTTAAATGATATTAAAAACTACCGGCACTTTCTCATTGCCACTTTTAAGCTCTACAAAATGGCGTGTTCAAATTTTTAATCCGACGTTTCGTATCCGAGAACCCATCATCAACTTTATTTTTTATATGGCCACAAACAAAGAGACACCCTGTATTCGGTAGCATTATTCATTACAAATTCAACGATGTATCACACATTATGGTTTTGAAGCCAAAAAAGGGGATAAACGTGAGTTATAAGGTTTTTATTTTTAAATTAGTAGGCGCTGGTACAATAACAGAAACAAAATGTCAAAAATTATAATAATTGCTCAAATAGGTTGCCATTATTTTCTAGACACAAGTATGCTCTGTCTACAGAAGAATTCAAAACATGGTCTAACATTTCTGGTGTGATTGTATTAACTGCTGCTAAAACCAATGCCAATAACTGTTCTTCATTTTCAAAAATGGCGTCATACACTTGGTTTTTTAAATAACCCCACACGAAAAAATCCAACGGAGTTAAGTCAGGTGATCAGGCTGGCCAGACTACTTCACTGTGAGTTCCAATGCATTTTTCAGGAAACCTCTGGGACAAATATTCCCGCACATTTCTTGAATTATGCGCTGGGGCACCATCTTGCTGAAACCAGCAGTTGTTAACTATAAGTAATGGTAATTCATCCAAGGCATTCTCCAAATCAGTCTGCAGTAGGTCGAGATATCGTTCGGAATTTAAATTGTTGTGATAAATAAAAGGTCCTATTATTCTGCCATCCAAAATGCCTATCCACAGATTAAATCCAAATCTATGTTGATGCCTTGTTTCTTTTATTAAATGAAGATTGTCTGTTGCCCAATAATGTTTGTTACGCCAGTTGAAAATGCCATTGTTGGTTATCATGCTTTCATCAGACCAAATTACTTTAAAAGGAAAATTTTGATCTTCTTCACATTTTCTGGTATACCATTCACAAAAACTTGCTCGTCTTCTCTCGTCACCAGGTCTAAGACCCTGGCAAATTCTAAATTTATAGGGATGAAATTTATTCTTTTGTAAAATGAACTGGGCTGTAGATCTAGCTACTCCAGTTCGACGTTCAATTAGTCTTGTCGATATTTCAGGATTTTCAACAACGGTTTGTAAAACAGTAGTCGCTTTTTCTTCATTGGATTGTTTTTTACGAGTACAACAGGTTTTTTAAATGAACCAAATTCCTTTAAATTAGATACCAAACGTCTAAAAATGGATTTTTGAGGTTGTCTTAGTTCAGGATAATTATCAGAGTACATCTGCTCAGCAGCTACACAATTTTTGCGGCACAAGATGTAACACGTCAACATATCAAATTTTTCTTCGTTTGTGAAACTTTCTCTTTCCATGGTAACACTTGTAAATAAATTAAAAGCACGAAGCAACAAACTAACGAATAAGTAACTTTAATAAGAACAAAAGTTAAAACACTTCAAATTCACGTAACAACAACTTACACAACACCAAATTGCGTTTTCAACAATAATGTGACAGATAAAACAAAAATATTGCGATTGTTCCAATGCCTACTAATTTAAAAAATAAAAAACCTTATAACTCACGTTTATCCCCTTTTTTGGCTTCAAAACCATAATGTGTGATACATCGTTGAATTTGTAATGAATAATGCTACCGAATACAGGGTGTCTCTTTGTTTGTGGCCATATAAAAAAATAAAGTTGATGATGGGTTCTCGGATACGAAACGTCGGATTAAAAATTTGAACACGCCATTTTGTAGAGCTTAAAAAGTGGCAACGAGAAAGTGCCGGTAGTTTTTTAATATCATTTAAAATAAATAGAAAAAATGAAAAGAAACGAAAATCCAAAAAATCACATTTTTTTGAGAATTTTGAAAACGATAAACAATAATGAACTTTTGCGACCAGCATGTGAATATACTCTAAATAGCGCAACTTTTTTCTAATTTAAGCCACCCTGTATCTTCTACCGTTTTCAAGATCCCCATGCTGTGCATTCTTATCTTGGACACGGTGTATATGTAGGTACTTTACAAGCCGTTAAGTCACAATCCGCGACACGAAACCTATTTTTGGCTAAGGTTGCCAGAATACCTACAGACCGATGCAGTTTGAATTTTTCGAAATACAGAAATAGTTACGCCTAACGTATTCTCGATATTCAGCAGAAAATTCAAGCTGATGATCCAAAACATTCGTCGACTGTTTAAACTGACTAAAGTTGATGTTTAGACTGACTAAACTACAATATAGCACCATCAGAAGAAATACACTGCCTAAGTATGCCAAAAGACTGTCCAAGATCAACGACGACGAGAAAAATTAAGAGGGGAAAGTTGCCAATAATTTGTACACGTTCGTCATACTTCGGTGAGCCCAAAACAAGCGAACAATCACAGTAACAACATTGAAAGATTCTGTGAAATGTCAGAAACAGATTATGCACGGTGTAACCGTCATCATATATTGTCAGTATCAGAGTGAAAGGACGAATCGGTAAACGACGACTTCGTTTCGGTCATTAGGTTCCATTTGGCTTAAATGTATGTAGCAAACTGATAAAGCAGTACTCCACGAAAGTTTTAAAACTTTGGCAAGTAATTCTTTAACTGTCTTTCTGTCTTTAGAAAACGTTATCGATAATGTTTACTTATGAGAGTCTTTAAAAAATGTGTTAAAATCGAGAATTTTCAATTAATTTTCATGAAATCAAAAATGAAAATGTTTTTTTTTGTCTAGTCTATCCGGGGACGCACTATACAGGGTGATTCAAAATACATGTCACACATCTCCAGGATGAATATATACACATAAATATTTAAGAGCTATAGCTTATCCAAACCTATATGATGTTCACGTCATCAATACAAGGTTACTAGAAGACGTTTCTCACAGTGCTGTCACTTCGTACCTCGTATTTTGACAGTTCTAATAAATCGTAATTCTTTATGCCATCTAATATGTGCGCAAGTAAATTATCTATAGAATATGTCACTTTCCAAACTTTAAACCGAATTACAAATAAACAAACTAGTAACTTTTTGTTGATAACGTGAATATCATATAGGTTTGGATAAGCTATATTATATTTAATGCGCTACAGTCGTAGGAAATTGTTATAAAGGTACCCGAGTTTACCACATATTTAATATAAAAGTTATTCAGAATTACAAATTATTTGTTGATAATCTAGGTAACATTATTATTAATAATGATAAAAGGTAATTATTATAGCGCACAAAAACTTCATTTCCGAACATGGTAATTGGAACTGGAAATAAATGGAAATATTTAGGTACAGACGGCCAAAAAATAATGCAAACGACCCGCGCCGATGGGCGAGCGGCATAACACGAGATCCCTTGCAATCCTTTCATTGTTAACAAGACCTTTGTAAGAATAGTTGAAGTAGCCGGTGTCCTCGTCGAATTCGAATTTCTTTCAACGACAAATACCAGCAATGTAATGCTTTGAAGAGTTTCGATGTTTGTATTCAAACGTGATTATTTTATATTTATAAATTTGTAAATTTATCTTAAAGATAATTTATTATTTAAAAATAATAAAGAAACGATAATATTTTTTTCATTATACTGAAGCAGTAACGTCCATAATGTCAAAGCGGAACGTAAATTACGACCCCAACGTGCAAAAAATTATGAAAGTAAAAACCTACTAATGCGGAATTAGATACTTAAGTTCTTTGTAATCCATTCACTACGTATTCGAAACCATTTTAAGGATTACCATCGGTTACCGAAATTTGTTCATACAATAGGACAATACGGTCAGTTTAAGTTTATTATTCGTAGAAAAAATGCTTGGACTTATAGAATTTGTTTTCCTATAAAGCATAAATACCTACGTAAATAGGTTATTTTGTTGTTATCACAAAAGTAGCTAAAGAAAAAAGCGATTGTCTGATTGTTAAAAACGTTTCGTTGATGGTATTTGAAGATTATAATCTTAAATTAATAAATAAATAAATTGAAATAATTAATTAGGTACGTTAAGAATGTCAAATAAAAGACAAAAAAATATATTAACGTAAATTATATAAATAAAAGGCATTTTTTGATCAGGCTTTACAAAAGTGGGACTTTTTTACAGTTTCGTGATTTTCCGCTTTAGCAGGTTTTATTGTGCATGTCTAGGTATCAAATGATAATGGCCCCAAATCGATTCGTAATCTAAATCCGACAATAAGTCGTAAAACGGTGTTTTATTGTAACGGTGCCGGTGCTTATTATTATTTGCAAAATGTCCTTGGCGTATTACTTAAATGCCTAAATTGATTTTGGGCCATTCCGTAATTTTGTTAATCTCAAAATTTCTAATATTGTTCGGTTTTAATTTACAAACATGTGATGTAACGGTTTTATTTAATAAAATATTGAATACCTACCTGATAATCACAATATTTTAATAAAATAATATTGTTTATTATTTTTAAATAATAAATTACTTGTAAGATAAATATACATATCTACAAATCTAAAATTACCACGTTTGAATATTTAAATTACGGCAGTTTTAAACGTTACGCATTTACAACATCAAAACTCTTCAAAGTATTGCGTTGCTTGTATTTGTCATTAAAAGAAATGCGAACTCGACGAAGACATCGGCCACTTCAACTACTCTTACAAAAGTCTTGTTAACAACGAAAGGATTGCAAGGGATCTCGTCCTTTCTTCATCTCGCCCTTGGGCGTGTGCATTACTTTTTTGGCAGCCTGTACACCCCTCTCTGCACATTCTAGAACTTTGTCATTATGTACATGTATAAAGCATCTTTTACACCTACACATTATTTAAATAAATATTATTTCTATTGATGGACTGATGGGAGAATGTTTAATTAAGTGTGGGTATTTTAGAATTAAAACACACTTTTAATAATATCTATCTACTTGTTCTACTTATGCAAAATCAAGACCGACTTAAATTTTAGGAAAAACAACATAGTTTCTCTTTAGCTAAAAATTCTTTTATTTATAATAACGGGGAAAATTTCTTTAACTTTTTATTAATCGGAAAATGCGAAGATTAAAATATTTTTTTTAACAAGTAGTTTTAACAGAAACGACGTTCCAATTAACGTCAATTTTCGAGACTTTTTCTTGTACAACAACAAAAATGCGGAGTAGTAATGTCAACCACGCCTCCGACGTCAAAATATAATTTTCCTTGAATTATTTTAAAACTATATTTTAAGAGCTCTCCTTGCTTGGCGTATTTATTAATCGATTTTGTTTTATTCTATCGGACTGTCATTCTGTTATGAAGAAAAGACAATAATATTCCCCACACGATAAGATGATAGACTGAAAAACTGAATGTATTTTCAGTATTTCGTTGCACTTATAATTATTTTATTATGTTTTACTTAATACTAATTATCGTTTGTCGTTTCATATTAAAATGTTAGCTTATGACGTGGTTGCCGAGTGCCCAAATTCGTGGATTCGAATTTTGAATTTCAACCGACACAATTAATCATTCAATATTTCATAAGAGATTTTCCAAAATTTCAACGCGAAGCTGCGAACATTGTGAATGATTTTTTATTCTATAAATACGGAACGAGTTGGCCGAAATCCAGGAGAGCCCAATTAATTTCAATTTATACTTCATTCATTTTCCAGTAAATTTACAATCGGGGATTACGTAATTCCGCAAAACGACATTTGTTTATGTTACCGATAACAAAAGGAAGAATATAATATCTTCGTTTATTTTTCAAATGTTAGAATTGATAACGAACGTGTAAATGTTCAAGTATATTAAGAATAAACAATAGCGGAAATGAAATGTATTTACTTGAGCTTTACAGAAATCGATGTTTATTTAACGTTTTAAGTTTCAAGCTCCGATAACTAAGTGCATTATAATTAATTATAAACAAACCTAATTATTTACGTATGTTTTCAATGCAAACAGCGAAACGTTTTTTCATTTCTATCTTAATCAATATTCCTCTTTTTGGACTTCATTAACTCAAGAGAAAGCCGAGATATTTACAAAAAAATGCATTCGACAAACGAAAATATTTTCATTAACTCGCACTTCGCGAAAATTACACGAAGGAATTCTATTAAAAAAAAGCGGTGTATGTATAAAAATAGAATTAACCCTAACTAAATGATGTAATGGATACGGCGCGTGATGTATTTACATCACCAGCGATGGTACATTACAGTTAGTACACCCAGGGCGCTCTCATTAGGACGCTAATTGGGATTACGCCTTTGGCGAGTCATCCGACTCTTCCACTTGTTTACGAATATGATAACTAGTGCACTTGATCTAACTATAATCTCTTGTGTTTACACGATAACCTCGTCTCCCTGCTGTCGAGATAACGAATTTAAAAAGTAACACGTCCAAATTCAGGTATGGCGCGTAAATCGTCGAAAAGCCATTTTCCGAATGAATCGGCGGCTTTTTTTTTATAGATTATCCGTGATGGTCCTTATCGATATTATTTTAAGTGGGCCATAAAAACAACATTAACGGGTCATCGCAATAAATTTATGTGCGTTCGTTCGTATTTAATTAGATGCTTTTTTTGTGGTCAATTTGTAAATACATATCGATGGCGTTTTGGCCGAACATTTCAAGCGCCACTTTTTTCGAAAATGGGTTGTTCTGTCTATTTTATGCTTCTAAAGGCAAAGACACGATCTGTTAAAATTTGGTAACAACATTTGGATTTTTCCACCAGAAAATTATTAAATTCCTCGACTTTTACAAATTTTCCAGTAATATTTAATAAAAATGCCAGATCTTTTCCCCGATTTCCAGGATCAAAATAAAATTCCCTAGAGACTTTTCTAGGTTTTTCACAAAATCGACACCCCGCTCTTCAATTCCATAGGTTCTCTTATTCCGCATTCCATAAAAAATGAGACCCTAAGGTATTCGAATTAATGCACACAGTTGGTAACAGCAATACGGCGCAATTTACATAAATCAACCTGCAAATTTAGTTTCTGGTTAGTTTAATTGCCCATAGTTGTTAAAGCGTAAAAGAACAAGAATCGAATTCGATCTCGGTTCGACATGTGCGAAAGATATGATGCGTTTCGTCATTAAAATCGTTAATCGAATACTTACGGGTTTTCTTAATTGGAAACTATAACGTAAAGGACACGCTTCGAAAAAATAAAAAAGTAGGTATACCTACCTACCTGCCTATGTATACGGCGGAAGTTAAGCTACAGCTAACATACATATGTATTATTTTTCGTATTTTCGTTTAAAGGGTATATTGGTACTTCAGTATAGGTACTATTGTGTGCGAGTCAATTCCCCAGTGACCGATGAACATCCTTTCTAGTTTCTCCCATCACAATTATTGCGAATTATTTTTAGTTCGAGGATTTAACTTAAAGTTAAATATCGATTCGCTTCGGGGCGGTAAGTAGGTTGGTTGCAAAGGGAAGTATAAAATGTTTTTGCCGTAAATTCGATTTCTTTAAGCATTTTAATTAACGGTTAAATAAAATTAATTCTTATAATCGTGTTAAGTTTATTAAAAATGTATTTAAATGCGTTTATTTTACATTCCCTATAGTTTTAACTTACAATAGACACTTGTTTATAAAATAAAAAGTTGAACAAACTGTTACTTCGTTTTTCAACCGACGAGGAAGGTTATGCATGTGGAAATCTCAGAAAAATTTGAAACTTTGCAGGATTGTAATACTAGTCAACCCTAATCGAGAGTCGTATTCCGTTCGTGCTCTTACGCGGTTTAAGAGGGTGAAATCCACCCATGAAAATTGCAACTTTTTTCGATTTGGCTTATTATCTGTGAAACAACAAGAGCTATCGTCGACAAATTATATATTTTTGTAAATAACTGTTCAAGACCTACATTATGATACAAAAATTAGGGATGAAAATCCTAAGGAGTGTCATCTCTTCGAATTTTTACACCTTATTTTTGCCATACTTGGGTACATTTTTACATCGACAAATGTATATGGGACATGTAAAGGACAATTTAAAACTATAATTTGAAAAAAAAACAGTAGTGGATGTAGTTTTATACAATAGGTAACATATTGAAAATTTATTCATTTGGAGGGAGGACTGCCAGGTTTGCGAGGCAGACCACAATAATTCTAAATAATTGATATTTCCCTAAAGTCTATAATACATTTTATCAAGTATCAGTGTTTTGGCATAGGTTTTTGTGCGATGAGAGCTTGGGCTATTACAGGAATCGTAGTGAAGTTTGATAAAAAAAAAATTGGCAGATAATGACTGAAAATTTTTAAAATATGTACTTTTTAGGAAATTTATTCTAAAATTATGTATCTTTTATGCAATAAAATTATTTGAATAATCACTATCTACTGCCTTCATACCGCATAATTATAAATTTACTCTAGTTTTAATTTAAAAACTATTCGTGTGTCCTTAAGCATTGAAAATTTCCCTGTTACAAACCATAAAACCAGATAAAGTGTAATCGCATTTTTATGTGGCCGATAAAATACAAAGAAACTAATAAAACATGTGCACCGCCTACTTGCATAACTTATCGGAGTGCGAACTGAATGTTTTTAAAATTAAAACGGGATTTCCTAGTATCACGTCGTAACTCGAATGTATTTATATATAGAATTCTGGACTAGACTATTTCAGATCTTTCCGCGTTAGTGGTACAAAGCGGTAGTGCTTGTTTCAGTAGTTCAAATTTTAAATTACAGCGTCGTATTGTTCGTGTGTACTAGGAGTGTTCGTTCGGTTAATAAGGCCTTTTTGCGTGTCAGTGCGCGAGTGTTGTGTACTCTAAAAGGATTACAAACAAAAAGGATTAATACGACGAGGAAAGATAGAATTTTTCTTTGTCGACTAACTCTCCATGTATTTATAAAGTGTAAATACATGAACCTTTAAACTCTAATAAAAATTCTCTGAAAATCGAGCTTGGTTAGGCTGTTGGATAGGGACTCGGTTAAGGTCTTGGTTAGGACTCCCCTCAAACATTCGAGGGTCCAATTTCGCGAACGAAATTTTACCTTACGTAGGTATAGGTATGTAATAATACAAGTTCGCAGTCAACGGAAGAATCTACGCTAGAAATTGACGATAGAGGGAAAACAAACGATGACGAGAAAAAGGTAGGAAATACAAAAAAAATTTTAGAAGTTTCTAATTTTTTCTTATAGTCTGTTACAGACAAGTGGCAATCGCAGCGGCAGCTGTGTTGAGCTAAACGTCCACTAATCCGTATCGGACACACAGTACCATCCCTTAAAATTTTCACCCCTAATTTGTGTATCATAATGTAGGTCTTGATCAGCCATTTACAAAAATATGTGGTTTGTTGACTTGTTGTTTCACAGATAATAAGCAAAATCGAAAAATGTTCCAATTTTCAAGGTGGATTTCACGCTCTTAAACCGCATAAGAGCACGAACGGAATACGGCTCTGGATTAGGGTTGATTAGTACTACAATCGTGCAAAGTTTCAAATTTTTCTGAGATTTCCACTTGCCTACCCTTCCTTGTGAGTGTTTCTGAATTTATGCCGCGGAAAAAAACTACGCATAGGCGAGATCGAAAGGTACAAAAAAACCTAAATAAATTTTATTTCTAATGTAAATAATTTACGAGTTGTGGCGATTATTAATTTAATAATCGTCTGAATCGAGTTTATTCCTTTTAAAGACTTTTAGAATCGGTAAGTGTAAATGACCCAACCACCCATCTGCGATGCATTTGTAGTTTATGGCCTCCGTTGTGTGAGGATATTGATTGTGCGGATTGTCGTAGTTATTTTCATTTATTAGAAACATATTGAGTATTTGTCCATAGATACACAATTAATCAATGAATGCAATGTTACTCTTTATTATCGTAGTAACCTGGAATGCCAACAGAGATAACGGTTTCTTCTTACATTCAAATTCGATGTCGCTTGCTGAAGTTCAATTAATTTCAATTGAAGTCCGTTTAATTTTTCGGACGAAATCACCCTACCCTCACAAAATTCAATCAAAAAATGTTACTAAAGTTTTTTGTTTGTATTAATCTCGTTGTAAGCTATTTTTAGCTTTTCAATTAATGCTCCATTCCAATTACTGTAATGTTTAACCATCGCATTTTGTGCGCCGAAAGAAATCGAATCTGCATCAGCAAAAATATTTTATACATCTCCCTCTGCAACCTACTTACCGAGCCTATTATGACCGATCCGAAACGGGTCGATATTTAGCTTTAAGTTATACCCTCGAACTAAAAATAAGTCTCAAACATTTTGGTGAGAGAAACCAGAAAAAGATGTTCATCGGCCACTGGGAAATTGACTCGCACACGATAGTACCTCGACGACCGGCGATTGGACAGCTTAAAAAAATAATATGCATTGTTTGTCTACTTCTATTCGATTAAAAAAATAAATAAATTGCCTCGCCCATAAATTACAATTTTTGTAGGTGTCGTATACTGACTTTTGATTTTTGAGAAGTAGCAGGGAGATTATTGCCTCGTTAATTAGCGTACCTACGTAATAACAATGTAGAAGAGATCGAAGCTGGTGTGGTTAAAAAAAAAAACAAAGAACACGCTAAACAAGTCGATAATGCATACAATTTTCACGCCAATAATAATTAGTCAGTACATTTTTAATTGCCAATCGCCGCACATTTACTCGCAATTTAAATAATAAACACTAATAAGTATGAGGTTTTTTTGTTATTATTGCCTCCCTGCGATTTATATGTGACCCTGTGACGCTTTTTATCTGGGGTCGGAGGCTACCGGGACAAACAAGGCAGGTCCTATGACGTTTCCTTAGACGTCACCCTCATCGAATCTCCTCATTGGAAAAACAATTTATAAATGTATTTTTGGTGGTAAAGTTTTTATCTAATAATAAATATGAGCAGGAAAAAAAAACTTATCTCCGCGCGACCTTGCAATTGAGATATTCTCGATTGATTTATTATTTATACCAAGTACTTGGGTATATCGTTTAAATTACTATATAAGAACAAATTTAGTTGTTCGCAATCAGTAACATTCACGTTTTAATTTAGGCAATAATTATTCCGAGTTCGTTTCAAATTTTACACGATAAATTGAACGACGTTTTCGGAACTTGAGGGGAGAACGTATATCGACGAAATTTAATCTAAACAGGAACATTTTCGTTGCTCAAAACATCTTTGGAAGTGCCGAGGTTGATTGCTTATCAATTTGTTCCCTTTTATCTGCGAATGTATGATATTTTTCACGCTCGCGCCTTCACCTCGACTCGAAAACTGGTCAATTTTTGACCTAACGAAATATTCTGCAAGAAAATTGATATCCCGACGATAAATTACCCAATTCTCAACTATACTAACTCGCATATAAGTGTAGAAAAAAAGTGCGTTGTGCGAGTTAGTGGGAGAGTGATGGTCAATGTACCAATATCGGGTCAATGTTATCTAATTGTAAATGCGTTAAATTATTCACAACAACTAAAACGCGCATTTTCGTTTACCGCAAGTTTCGACGATTGTTCGAAAGAATCGTTGTGAATTTCTATCGATCAGTTATTATTTAGCTCCTGAAATACTTGCCGCCCATCGAAGCAACGTCATCTCAAATTTTGCGTACTTCGACGAGTAGGTGTGCAACAAGAGAAGAATAGAAAAAAGGACTACCTAAAGGAAAGATTATTCATCCTGTAGATTACAAGCATGACGTGACTACTACATTTTGTGACATTCACGTTTCTCCCTCCATAATGGACATCGATATACCCGATGCTGCTTTTTCTCAATTTTATTTTGCGTCCTTAACGACTTTTTATCTAGCCACGTGTCCTATCGATCTTCATTTCAACTTCGTTCGCTTCCCTCCCCAAATAATTAAGAGATTAAATTTTGTTTCGAGCTTCCCGAAAATTTCTGAAAGAAAAAAACGAACCAAATATCGCAATCAAACAACGATTAAAAAATAACAGATAATATTTATTGCCGAAAAAAAAAATGTTAAAATGTAACCGTCGTCAAGATAGCTTGTTTATTTAATATACAAATAATATTTGTAAATTAAGTTAAATTTGCCGTAAGAAATTATAAATCTAAACTATTGGGTTGTTAAGCGGTTATCGCGCGAGATTCGGTTTTCGAGCGAAGAAGCAAAATTAAATAAATCAAAACGTGGTGGCGATAAGAAGAACCCATGGAAATAGTAAACAAGTTGTTGCTGCTTGCGAAACCGAAAGATATCACGCGATTATCACTGGCGAACTAATGATATCTTCGTAACTTATCTGGCTTGGACTTTTAATAAATTTTCAACTTCGATATAAACAATCACAGTCAATTACCATGTTTGTATTTTAATCTTTATTTTGCCATATAATTCGTTACGACACATTTTAAAATAATTTATGTACTTATTTATTTATTTATTTATTTAGGAGAGATATTAATAACTTTTTGGTAACAAATTTGGAAATTTTTGATCGGTAGGTAACCCGTTCGGGAAGATTATCTCGACAATTTTAGTGCTTCGTGCGTGGCGCGGTTGCGTCCAACGTCAGCCAAGCAGGGTGGTACTCACGCATTAATGTATGTATGTACACGAGAATTACATATTTAGAGCATTCTACAGCCAAAGTTGAGGAAAAGTCGAAGCACCTGTCGTGCAGCTCACTTGACTGCTTAATGCGTGTTAACAAAACGACTAAAGTGGGTTATTAATCTTGAAACGACGACGACGACGAACGAACGGCGTCTGGAAGCTTTAAAAAACGACAACCGTTTTTAGAAAATGAACATAAATAAATAATAACAGATTTCCTCACACAAATAAATATTAAGTGTTCAAAAAACAATTTCTTCCTAGATGTGCGTGCACATGTCTCGATTGACGAGTGAACAACAATCGTAAATTATGTGCACACTTCATGTTATTCATAAAATGTGGGGATTCCCGTCCTGTAGATGTTTCACATTAGTCTTTATTTTAAAGCCTGGGGAGGGTCGTTCGGTTTGCATTAAAATATCTTTCGAAACTACACAATATAAGCGATAGGATCTGAAGATTTTTCTCGTTCTCTAGAGAGACAAAAAATGTGAGACTTTGCGAATTGATCTGGGGACAAACATTTTTTCCGAGACATCCTGAAATTGTTTTCGGGCCGTTCCCTTTTGTTATAAAATAACAAACTTTAAAGCTTTGCGTCTTTGCCCATTCACGTCCATCAAAATGAACAAAAAGAAGGCAACAAGTAGTTCGTTGAATAATTGTTTTGACCGACACCGTCGTCGGTCGGTCGGTACCTATACCTAAACGTTTCGTGCAAATCCAAAATCTACTAAACTTGCAAAATGCGAGGAAAGGAAAAAGAAAAAGTTTTATTCAGAAATAAAGATTTAATGCTGCCAAAATTTTATTAGAAGCGCGGCGCATGAGGTTGAATGAATAAATTGTAAGGAACGTCTCGGGCGCACAGCTGTTCCATATTTTTTACGGGAACGTTCCATTCGCTATCAAATTTATTTTCGATATAAAACATGTTTTATTCAATGATATTATACAAAAAAAAATTTTTTTGTGGTACCGCGAGATTTTCGTGCGATTTATAAAAAGAGTTATTTGGAGCGCGTTCGGTTATATTTCATTCATGGGGGGATTATATACCACTTGTTCGAAAACTGTAACTTATTTATAGCGAATTTTATTTTTAAACAGTGATAAAAGAACTATATTTTTATGTTTCTTTTTTAAAATCAAATGTTAAAACGCCGATTATAAAATTATAAACTCCTCAAGTTCCATTGCACTCATTTTCTGACACATTTGACGTAAAAATCTCCATATATGATTAAATATAGAATTTGTGCGTATATCCATAATATCACGTTCGTAAACTTTGACCTACTTCCAGATGCCGATAAAAGTTTACAACTGGTACATGTAAATTCGATAAGAGAACTGCGAGTTAACGCATTTCACTTCGTTACGGTCCTGTACGTCGATAAATGCTATCGTAATCGAATTCCGTAAAAATCGTTACCTACATCAAAAAAAATCACTTACCAGCTGCGTGCAACGAAAGAGCGGTATTTAACGAAGGTAAAGAGTAGTTGGCAACGTCTGGCTCGATTTTGATCTTCTGCATCCCCGTATTTATCATCTCCTGCAACGATAGAACTAATTCAGTTTTTCGAGGTACACGTAATTTCGTATATTCTTTTGACGCAATTTCTTCCACAATATTCCATAAGTAGGTACCTCGCCATCCGGCAAATAGTTTTCATAACAAATTCAAACAATTTTGAGATATATCCGGAAAATAAGCGGAACGTTTTTCGACGGTCTATAAAAAAAACCTTTTCCTACTTAACGTCGAAGTAATCAAAAGTTGGGGAAAATTGGTCAAAAGATGCGAGCGAGGAGAGGATCTTTGAGCGCAAGATTTTAAAATTAATACTATTGCAATCGTTTCTTCGTTTTTCTTCACAACTTTGACGCCGATTAATAATTTTTACACGTTCTTGAAAGGGCAAAAAAGCCATCATCCCACTAATTGTTTGTTGTTAACAATCAATATAAAAAAACTCCCACTTGAAAAAAAACAACGAAAAATATCTTCTGGCTTTTCGCCAAATACGAACGGCATTCTTTGTTTTTTGATCGATTTTTTTTTTCATTTACTCGAATAACTTATTTTAGAAAGCATTTACAACTTCGATATTTTAGGAAAACTCGTAAATATGTCGATCGATCGATCGATGTTCGGCACAAATTATTTTCCTTCGAATTCGATAAATTGTTTTTACCGATTTATTTCTAGTTAACGAGTCCTTTAAGTTCCCCTATTTATTAAGGAACCAATAAACAACCGAGCGTACGCATAAATTAATTTTAAACTAGAATATAGTTTTAAAATTCTGAAATATTCCGGACTTGTGCGTCGCATTTAGTATTTTATGGGGTACGGGTGCTGGGCGACGCTAAAATTCGTTTTTAAAACCGACAGGGCCGTAACCGCACGGAACTTGTGCGTTTAAAATTACCTAGTATTAAAATTTAATATTTTTTTCGCCCACTCGCTCTTTTGTTTTATTTCCAAGAAAACCTACATTTTTTCCAAATTTGATGTAAGTATGAGAATACATTTACGGCCCCTCGAATGCTTTTTGATGTCTACTCGTTGCGTTTGTTATCTCTATTATTTTCGGAGATATCGACGTAACACCGTTTTACCGTTTTCACCGTAACACTCTAGATCGTCGATATACAGTGAGTTTCAAAATTTTTTTCTACATGGCAAACTTATTATAGTTTGTCAAAAAATTTCATTCGGAATTTACTAATCCTCATTTTTCGCTTATGCTTGAATGAAATTTCTGACAAACTAATAATAAGAAAGTTTTCCATATGGAAATAACTTTTTAAACTCACTGTACATATATGTAGGTATCCTTGTACAAATAGATAATAACCCAACCTCGAAATTGTTAAACTTTTTTCTAATTTTTCTTAAACGTTTAAACTAATTTATATTTTGGTCTACGACTGGTTATAAATGATGTCTTGTCTTTACCAATGTTAATGTTAACGCGTGTAAACACGCTAATGTAAACACCGTTTGTGGCCGGAATCATTACTAGTTAGTTTATGGCTCGCGTAGTTTCTTTAGGCGTGTCTAAATCGACACTCGCACACGAGCCTTCTCGCATGGCCTTATTACACTTTCTTATTATTTCCATAATAATATTATCAAAACTGTATGCAGAAATGTTTAAATATTCGCCGCGAATTGTTTTCTAAACACTTCTACACTTGGGAAAACACCGGTTTATCCAAATTCACGAACATATTTGTTTATTTAATGTCGCGTTTATGTAAACACGCGATTTACACACGCCGTTGTGTTCCATATATCCCGCTATTTGTTTTATTTCAAACGATGCACGGCGGCGGCGACAATCATCAAACAAATTCAGATTCTTTTACAATTCGCGTTAAAAACTTTCGAAACTTTTATTTATTAAATTGCCGGTCTCACTTATTAATAAAACAACTTCGAGCCACGCACGTCTGAAATTTATATATGGATCAAAGGAAACGCCGGTCGAGTACCTACTTAATTTTTTTCTTCAAAGACCGAACACACGTGCGGCCATTTCTTATTTCCGATACGATGAAAAAATCAAATTGGAGTTCGATAATCAACAATTAAAACGTTAAATTTCAAATAGAAAGCTAACACGTCAATTGCGCAGGACGGAATGGTAGCTGGCGCACCGTCTTGTTTAAACAACAGTCGGCATTGTTACGGGGAACGCCACTAAATAATTATATTTTCAGAACTGCGGTATGGCCGTGACCGATCTAATAACGCAACCCTTTAAAGGAACTAACAACTACATACGAACTGTTCTCATTAATCGGATCGTTAAAATTTTATTATCCGGAAATTTTAAAATACCGATTCTAGTTCGCATTCCTCGACTTCAAACAATGCACAATAAAACAACACAAATTTGCTACATTTTTCTACATAAAAATGTAAATTCACATTATCACGTAAATATAATTTTAAAATACACAGGCTTTATTAACAATAGGCCGTGATTATGTTTTGATTTCCCATGCCATGATTCATTTGTAAATGTTTATTATAATTTACGTGTTCTTCATGTTTATGTGCGATCGTATTTACCTTTTTTTTTCAAAATAAATAGTAAATCGAGCGCAGGTGTGCGAAGAACAAGTAGGTATAAGTAAGTATACGTAATACGGGTTGCTCGTTATTACTTCAATTTCGAAAACATTGCAGAAAAATGTAAAGAGAAAGAATTTGATATCCATTGCACTCAAGCATGCATGATGTCACCACCGCTATTTTTATAGTTCTGAAAATAACGGCAATGTACTGTAAATTCTTCAGTTTTCCTGGTGTCGAACGAACCGATACGTGGTATATTTCGCAACAACATTTCCCGAGGGAAACTAAAGCGATTAAACTAATAGAATCCTTGTAAACACTTATCGGTCGGTACGCGATAATGTCGATATACATAGGACTCGCTCTTCGTTCTTGTGCAATATGTTTACGAATATTTCCATAACCGCAAGATCGAATGAAGCAATATCTTATCAGTTAAAATTACATCGCGATTCCAATATCAGTGTTCGCATTAAATAAATCCTTGTACTTAAAAAAGAAACATTTTCGCGTTTGGTTTCATTTTTGGAACCTTGGCTCGTATTTAATTTCATTGATGCGGCGACAATTTTGTTTCTGCTTATCGACGAGTTGCATTTAAAAATGGGGTGACGCGCAGGGTTCGAGGGAGGTTATAAATAAGCAAAATAATAAGTCGAACGACGAAAAATAAAATGAAAATGAACGATGAAAATTTTCTCGTGTTATCCTTAAAAATAAACTGGTTGGTGCACAAAATAAGTTTCCGGGAACTGCTCGCGCAGTTCCTTCTTCACTAATACAATACTGAAGCTGCTTTAAGAGATACTGAGCCTCATTTGGTCTTCAATTATAAAAAAAGAGCAGGTGCTGCAAGTCACCTTATTATTGCTTGTGTAAGTCAATAATGACGATTTTCTTGGATTGTCTGGAATTATTTGAAAAATCGCTTGAAATCGCAGACCTTGATGGTCAATTTAAGTAATACAGTCTTTGATGGACATGACAAACAAAATCACTTAAAAAGTATTAACTTCCTAAGAACTACTAATCTCGCCGATGTATATTATTATGGACTCTTAATCTAGGTATGTAACTGTTTATAAAACCTAAATGACGCTCTAAACAACGTAGGAGGAAAACGATTGGAAGAAAATAGTTCGAAAACGGAATACATATATATAATCGTTAAGCTGCTTTGTTTAACATTTAACCACAATTTATTACGAGAAGAGTGTTAATCATCAGCGCTCTATATTGTCGAGGGATCTTTCAAAGTACAGTCCATTAAAACCATCACTAACAGAAGAGTTCATCTAACTTTTTTTCGGTGTATTTTTTATTTTCAACAATTACAAAAGCCTCAGTAATTTGATTTAGTTAACGCAAAAAACACCTTAGACGAGGAGTACGACAGGGGGATACACTCTCCCCAAAACTCTTCACTTTAGTACTCGAGGATGTATTTAAGAAACTAGATTGGCCGGGGAAAGGAATAAATGTGAACGGAGAACAGCTTACTAACTTACGCTATGCAGATGACATCATACTACTCGCACAAAGTGTAGAAGATCTAAAAGAAATGATTGACGATCTTAATAGAGAATCAAATAAAGTAGGACTAAAAATGAATCTGAAAAAAATTAAAATTAAAACAGAAATTAAAATTGACGAAGCACAGATTGAAAGAGTAGTAGAATATATATACCTAGGCCAAAGAATAGAATTGGGAAGAAACAGCGAAAGGAAGGAAATAAAAAGAAGAATAAAAAGTGGTTGGATTGCGTTCGGAAAGCTATCCTTCATTCTAAGAAACAAAAAAATTAATCAGCGTCTCAAAACAAAGGTATTTGAACAATGTGTTTTACCTGTCATGACGTATGGAGTGGAGAATTGGGCAACAACAAAAGGTAACATAGAAACAATGAGAGTGGCACAAAGAGGAATGGAGAGAGCGATGTTACACATAACAAGAAGGGATAAAGTTAGGAATGACAGAATTAGAGCAATTACAAAAGTGAAAGACATTGGCATTAAAATTGCCCAACTAAAATGGAGCTACGCGGGACACGTGGCAAGAGGTGACATAAACAAATGGAATCGAAAAATAATTGAATGGAGACCGTACGAGCACAAACGAGGAAGAGGGCGACCACCTATGCGTTGGTATGACGACTTTAAACGAATAGCTGGATTAAACTGGATTAAAATTGCACAAAATCGGGATAGATGGAAGGAGTTAGGGAAGGCCTATATCCAAAAATGGATTTAAAGGGCTTAGGAAGAAGAAGAAGAAGAACGCAAAAAAATAACCATTAGACATGATCACAAAAAATAAAACCAGACAATTTTATTTATATAGATAATTAGGTAATTACTCGCTATACCAACTGAAAGTTATCAAAAATTGGTGCAACGCACATTTTCGATACTCGTCAAAATAATCTCCTGCTGGCCGACTTAGTACGCGCGAACTAAATTTCTTTTTTGGCCTTTTTTCAATTTCTTCCTCAAAATAGTGGCGATATGTGTGCGTGATCGACACGAATTTTACACTCGTGGCCCATTCCACGAGTCAAACCAACCAATCCAATGGTTCGAACAAAAGTTAACAAAAACTGTAAAATTTCAGATTTTTTGGGCTCGTAATTTTTGAGCTCTTTGAAAGAAGAAAAAAAACTCACAAATTTTTGACATGTTTAACTCTTTAAAAAGTCGCAACTCGAAAACTATTTGATCTATAGAGCTCAATTTGATGACATTCTCTTCTGTTTTTAATCGGTAGGATGACTATGATATTTAAATTTTGTAATTTTTGAAGGCCTTAAAAGAACGTTTGTTTTTTTTAAATCTTAAAAACGCCCTTTTTAATTTCTTGGAAAAAAATGTATGTTTTAGAGACACATTCGTTTTCTATCTGTGTGCCAAATTTCATAATTGGAACGTCAATAGGTTCTTATGGAAATTAATTTTTTTTATATTATAATTTACGTAACATTTGTTAAATTTATTAACTTCCCTAACTACAAACTGACAATGAGTAATTCTGATTTGAAAGTTGGTAGTAATCTATTTTATCATTTTCCCACTACAAATAATATAAAAATAGTATCTACCTAACTAATATTTGTCAATTTTTATAATAAAGTAATCTTCATAAAGATCAAAGTTAACCTGTAGGTAGACTATACAGGTAACCCTCCTATAACACGGTAAATAGGTTCTTACAAAATGATGTGTCGTGCGAAACCGTGTTATATGAGGCCTTTCCTACTAAGACATTGTGTATTGTAATTGTTTAAATAAGTATGCTAAACAAAAATCATGTTATCTACTGTTGGATAGTTGTGTCTGTTAGTTAGTTGGATACTGTTGTGTTACACGAGGGTTTTCGCAATTTTCTTATCGTGTTAGAATGAAACCGTGTTGTAAGACGGTTTTACCTGTACAGTATATTATACATATAGTGGCAAATCCATCAGATTCTTTTTTTTTAATCCCATCGGTGTGATACAATTTATTACACTTGTCACACGTTTAATAAATTTATGTTTACTAAAGTAATAATGGTTAACAAGAAGTTGCTTTTCAGAAATTGGACAAAAAGATCGAAGTACCTACTTATATATTTTTCTTATTACTACTATATTTAAGCGCTGCGCTGCCTTCTGAAAAGTAGATAGGTATATGATTTTCTCAAGGTTTATATGGTTTTCTTTTAGGATTGAAATTAACTATTTTTCGGAAAGGATCTTACGGGTTTTTATAAGGAGCTGGGCCTAACTGAAGATAGCAATGAACTATATATCGTTTGAAGCTCTCAAGAGTACTGTAACGTAGGTCCAAGCATAAGTTACGAAAACGGAGTACAACATTTTTATGAACATTCAAATGTTTTATATCGGTTTTGTAACTAAAGACATTTCTCGATAGAATTGACGAACAAGTACTCATGTGTTATATATTATCGGAAAGTGCGCTTCGAGATCTACACGATGGTGACAAATTCAACGTCCTACCTGGTGGTACAAGGGCACTTTCAATGCTTTAAATGAATTTTTATGCGGGCCCAGCAACTTGTAACCAGTCTAGGTCACGCATACGTCGACGGACCCTCACGAGTCATATACCATCGGAAAGTGCGCTTTGAGATTTACACGATGATGTCAAATTCAACGTCCTAGCTGCTGGTACAAGTACACCTTTAATGCTTTAAATGGATTTTTGTCCGGGCCCAGCAACGTATATTCCGTCAAAGACGAACCCTCACGAACCATAAACCACTGAAAAGTACACATCGAGATCTTTACGACGGTGATAAATTCATTTTCATTCATCTAGGCCCGGACAAAAATTCATTTAAAGTGTTAAAAGTGCCTTTGTACCACCAGTTAGGACGTTGAATTTGACATCATCGTGTAGATCTCAAAGCGCACTTTCCAATGGTATATGGCTCGTGAGGGTCCGTCGACGTATGCGTGTCCTAGGCTGGTTACAAGTTGCTGGGCCCGCATAAAAATTCATTTAAAGCATTGAAAGTGCCCTTGTACCACCAGTTAGGACGTTGAATTTGACACCATCGTAAAGATCTCGAAGCGCGCTTTCCAATGGTATATGGCTCGTTAGGGTCCGTCGACGTATGCGTGACCTAGACTGGTTACAAGTTGCTGGGCCCGCATAAAAATTCATTTAAAGCATTGAAAGCGCCAGTTAAGACGTTGAATTTGTCACCATCGTGTAGATCTCGAAGCGCACTTTCCGATAATATATAACACATGAGTACTTGTTCATGAATTCTATCGATAAATGTCTTTAGTTACAAAACCGATATAAAACATTTGAATGCTCATAAAAATGTTGTACTCCGTTTTCGTGACTTATGCTTGGACCTACATTGTAATACTCGTTGAGAGCTTTCAAACGGTATATAGTTCATTGCTATCTTCAGTTGGGTCCAGCTCCTTATAAAAACCCGTAAGGTCCTTTAAAAGGCAACTGTATTATGCTTCAAATAGTACGAGATGAAAACATACATAAATTGTAAATGTTTTGTTTCCCTGAACACTGTACTATTCTACTATTCACTCTACTATTCTGTACTATTTCTAAGGCGCATTCGCACAAACATCCCTCATCCCGTACATCCCTCTACTTATTTTTTATGTACTAGATTTACCATATAAAAGGAGATCGCGATCGGTGACATGTTAACCGCAACCTCCCCTTGTCAGTTTATGACAGTTATGAAAGTCAATTTTAGTGAATTTCACGTACATTATAATATAAAAAAAATAATTTCCATAAGAGCCCATTGGCGCCCCATTATGAAACTTGGCACACAGATGTCTTTAAAGCATATTTTTTCAAAGGGTAGTTTTGAGATTTTCTAAAAAACGTTCTTTTAAGGCCTTCAAAAATTACAAATTTTAAATACCATAATCATGCTGCCGATCGAATTACAGCCCATTAAAAACAGAAGAGTATGACACCAAATTGAGCTCTCTAGGTCAAATAGTTTTTGAGTTACAGCTTTTTAAAAGAATTAAAGATGTTGTCGTTTTTGTGAGATTTTTGTTTCTTTTAAAATCAGTAGGTCAAAAACGATGAGCCCAAAAATCTGAATTTTTAGGTTTTTAGTCCTGTTAATATGTATGTACCTACAATGAATAAATCAAAAATCCTACAAATTTGAAATCTTAAGGTCCCAAAATACTTTTTATGGTAGATTTGACATGGAATGACACTCGTATTAAATGAAGGGTTCTTATTTTAGATAATTTTTACACTATAGTCTATTCACTCAACCTATGCAGTAAATATAAACAAATACATGCCTACGGAGAACACATGATCAGGATTGTCACCTTACGATAACAACATGTTAGTCATGGTCGGGTTATGTATGTACATAGTAAATTTGTACATCCATGGTCATAATTAATGTCGCCGACAACATTCAATACAAGTAATAAATAAGAAGAAATTAAGTAAATTAATACCTAAACGTAATATAAATATTATAAGTGCTTCTATACGATATGTACCTATGGGATATATAACATAATATATAGATACAAAATAATAAGTAAAAAAAGGTAAAATACGACGTTAAAGCACGTTACTGACGACATTAATTAAGTCCATGACTGCACCTATATATATTATTATTAGACACTCATACACGCATAAAAAGTTAAATTAAAGCTAAATTCTTAGGATTTTAATAAAGATCGTGGAATAACTTATTGTTAGTCTGTAATTATTTATTATATGTAAATCAGAATGTCTCAAGAATAGGTTGAAATTAAAGGTTCTCAAAATGTTTTAAAAGTAAATCATTTATGGAAAGTACAACGTACAGTGATTTATAAACTCATCACCTCATAAAACAAACAAAAATGCGTGCATTAAATATACCGTAAACTCTCCATATTCGCGGGTAATACGTTTCCAAGAAACACCGCGAATACGGAAACGTGTTGAAAATCCGCGAATAGAAGGAAAGGACAATAAAAAAATATTGATTTATAGAAGTTGAGAAACTTTATTGAAACAAGTAGGTACTTAATAAATCATTAATAATAAACTCAAAATGTATTAAAATGTTATTTATTCGAATTTTTGAAAAAATCTGTTATTCGCGAATTTTTCTTATAAACACCATACTATGCTCCGTCGAAAGATCTGCTTCACTAAAAAAAGGCGCATAGCTCGTGACAAAGTCGTAATCCGTGGATTAAATTTTGAAGGATTAATTTTAATCTGTCAAGAACGCTTTCTTCGTACCATTGCGCATAACTAAACCGCAAAAAACTAATTTCGGGAATAGGGAGAGTTTACTGTACATAGATTTATGTATAGGTATACTTGGATATAATTTTGAACGAAAAATGATAAACGATGCTTTGAATAATTTTCTTAATTTTTAAGTACAATGAAAAATGAAACACCAAACTTTGTGCAATGTAAAACTGACTTTAAAACAAAATAGATAATATGTAGGTAGGTACCTATGTATCTTATGTATGTATTTACAATAAGTACAAAATTATATATCTACTAGGTAAGAAGGTACCCTCTCTACTTATGGAATAGAAATATATTGCAGGGTGTTTTTGTTAGAATTTTTAAAGGCATACTTTGAAATTAATTTTTCGCCTTCGGTTCTTAATTTTGATAGCGATAAACGAACAAAAATATGCTCGCATTTCATATTTTCACTGTACACGGGGTGTTTCTAGCTATGATTAAAAAAAAAAACTCGTAAACTGGCGAAAACAGTCTTTATTTTCAATTTTGAATGTATACGAATCAAGTAATTAAAATCAATCGATAAGACAGATTTATAAAAAAATAAAAGAAAATACAAGTTTTTATGAAAAAAGAATGTGTTACGTATCATCTTCGGTGTTATTTTCTGCACAGCCTACTATAGATTTATATATTTAAAATTCAAAATGAACACTATTCGTAATGACCCTATTTTATAAGTTTTTAAAGTCACGATAACTAGAAAAGTAGCTACTGGTTTAATCGAAAAATCGTAAAGGAACTTTTTATTCAACTCTTTTATATTGTGTAATATCATCCTACTTTCTGTATGCGCGAATTTCGAAACGTCCCGTATATACATAGGTACTTACTTATACTGCTTAAGTTTTATATAGGCACCCACAAAATTAAAATTTCACAAGAGAATTTCCAAATAGTCCCGAAAGATGCGTTATTACACATTAAAATTTTATAATATATCGCAAAGATAATTCTTATCGCTCGACGAAATTTGGCAATATTTTTCAATCGCTTCATAAATAAGCTTGGACGGATAAACAATTGTTGCATAACTGACAATGAGAACTCTCACTAATAAATCAATAACGATTAAAAAAAAATCGAACGATTTACAAAGCAGTTAAAAGGCCAAAACATCAACAAACCGTTTCTTGTGAAAATATTATTCCGAGATGTTGATTGTATTTTGCCGAATATTTTCTAAATACTTGCCGCTATCTAATGTAAATTAATAATATAAACAAAAAACATTTCTGTTTCGGTGAAATTGCAGAAATTTCAACGTGCGTCGGTGCGGAGTAAGGTCCGGATTATTATTATTATACGCGACATTTTAATCCGTCCGACGACGCGACGCCGACGCGCGACGGCCGGTCAATCGATTTCTCCCACGAAGAATAATTGTTATTAAAATTTACATTTGCCGAAAATTACGACCTTGCCACTTAAATGTGTAAAAAACGGCTCGCGATAACTAAAAAATTATAACAAGTATAAACGCTTTCGACACTTTTTTAAACACATTCCACCCATTAAATTAAATTTTAAATAAATTTATTATATAAACATAAGATTACGAGGCGTAAACATTTGTCGGCAATTTGAATAATTTCAAAATAATCCCGATAACTATAAATTTCTTTAAACATCCTTTAGACAGTATAGGAGCTTAAAAAATCCTGCGTGAAAATGCGGGGGAAATCCTAAATACGGTCGTAATAATATGAACAAAAAAAATAATAATAATTGTGCGCTATTTTGCGTTAAATCGATTTTAATCGACTCGTCGTGCGATAAAATTACGTAAAAAATAAATTGTCCACGACGTAAGTTAATCGTTTCAACTTATTATTTGTCTAATTTCCTGAAAACACTTACGGCGGCAATAAGAGACTCCGGGTGCATGGAAGAGCGTCCCGGCGCAAAATTAAGAACTTCGGGCAAATCGTTCATCGTATAGCTGGGGATTTTTCTTGGGGCGGCGGCACAAATTTTGCGAAATCACAACGATTCAGGCACAACTCAAAATCGTCCACATCCTATCTCCATAAATTTAAATAAACTCGGATTTAAATATTTACAATCGTCGAGTGAAAGTTTGTAAATTTAATAAGCGATAGTTACGGATATTTTATTGTATTTATAAAATAAAACTGGTGTTTACGGCAATATTTATGTATAATAGAAATACGGCGATATTAAATTGTTTATATGTTTAAACGCCAACGATGCCAATAAAATAAATTATAAAACATTTCCCGACCGACAAGTGATTTTTATGGAACGATAAAAATTATTTTATAAACAGCTTAATTAGAAGACCGCTTCCGAACTACTCGTTCGACGATAACATAGAAACACTGACGACGCCTGGGAGCAGGGGGCGTCACGGTGGCTATGTGTCGCTCCCACTACTTCTCTAATCAAACGTTGCACCGCCTTTATTACGTCCTATCTCGCAATTTTTTTTTGTCGTAAATTCGTCCGTTACGGTTTAGCCATATCAAAAATTTACGGAACGGCCCTTATTTTCGAAAGTGCGGGAGGGGGGGGGTACGTTTTGGAAATTTTTCGGTAACGCCGATTGATTTCTTTTGCGATAATTGAACGAGTCGAGCGATGGCCACTTTGGTTATACCCGTTTCTTCGGTGCTTTTCCATGGTAATGTCGGAGATGTTTAAATAGTATATTGTTTATTTTTGGACCCCACATAAAAAACTATCGAACAATTTTTTTTCTATCGTCAATCTGTTTTCATTGCGAAAACTTTGAAACGGAAGAGCTTTCCAATAAATTTTGCTTGCATTGCATTGGCGTTGCGTTTTCGTTTACAAATAAATACCTATTCGTTTGTTTTTGTTTTCGACCCGTTTGACGGTCTTTCTGAATTCATCTCCAACAACATTACCTAAATCGATTTCTTTTCGTTAATCCGAATTTTTTGATTTGATCTTGTAATCATCGGCATACATTTTGAGTAGTACGTTTCGGTTATGGGTAAATTTTATTGGCGTATATGTCGTGACACAAAAACAACCATGAAGTATGTCGTCGAGATCACGTAACGACCTGCAACGCAACAGAATCCTTGCAACAATACGCTCGCTTGTTTGTTATTTTATGAGCCAATTTATAAAATAAAAGTGTGTCGTGTTGAAACAATTAGCTTATCCAGCAAGAAGTAGTAGGTCGCTGAGTCAGCCCCGTAAAAATTGCTTTTATAAAGCCAATATACCTTACCTACCACATTTAATATGGGTAACGAGTTCATTTACGATCTCGGATTTACCTTTCGGTCTATCAGACGTTCGGTGACGTTATGTAAGTAAGTGGATAATTATTTTTGAACGACGACGTCAGTTTATACATAGGAAACATTTTGTATCGCAATTTTGCAATAGAAATTACTTGCAGAACGGTTATTCACAATGAATAACAATGAATTTTACTATATGCAATTTGACCTTGGTTAGGTACGTGACCTACTGATACAGTTGGGAATTATTAACAAACAGGGACATGGGGGAGGGGCACCTTCGAACGGGGGCAGTTTCGAACAACAGGTTTCTCTTGCTAGAAAAGGGATAGTTTATCTATATACATACGGTAAACTTTTCCGCATTATTATAATACATCATTGACATTTGGGTACTTCCAAAAAATAGAGATAAATATGTCTCATCAATCGATGGAGTTGAAATCGAACAACGACACGTTTGTCGAACGTTATATTGACCATTAGATATCGTGTGCCAATAAGGCCAGTAAATTCTATGTATAAATATTATATATACCTACGAGTTATTTAACATTTTGTGAAAAATGCACTTCAGGGAACTGCTTAGGTCCAGGGGCCCAATTCTCGAACCATTCGCTATCATAACGTATACGACAATGACGTCATAACAATAGGTTTCTGTAGAAGTTTGATTGTTGTGACGTCATTTTCGCATACGTTATGATAGCGAATGGTTTGAGAATTGGGCCCCAGTTGTGCAACAGTCGATCACGCTGAACGTCAGTCAATCATTATATAGCGATTGACTGACCGTTCAGCTCGATACAACTAGCTCTTAATAATAAAAATTATAGGATTTAAATTTTTATTTATAAATTTAATTAAATCGGTATTTTTCTCTGAACAATACTTATAAGTACTGATTCGACAACATTAAGAATATTCGTCGATGTTGGGCAGAGGCATCACTCTTTCATATATCTTCTACGTTCAGCTTCTCTCTTTTTTCCCTCTAAAATCTGTTCTCTGGTTAACTTCTTTTTGTTTTTTTGGTGCCATTATGATGTCGTCTGTGGAACAGTATGTGCACAATATATTCGGAATCATTGTTCTGGAACATTGTATCTCTCTAATTTGAATTAGGTTTTAGTAAGTAGATACATATTTTTATAGATATTTATTTTTTATTTCTCACACATACAAAAATATTAAAATTAATTTTGTACACCCTACACTATTCAATTTGTTTGCTATTATTTTAATGTACCTATACGTTCATACAAAGGTGCCCCCGTCTGCCCCTAGACCGTGCAAAGGTGAAATATTTATTTTTAAAGCTCGCGAGATACCGAAACTACAGTTTGTTTTAAAACTGATCAACTTCACGAACGAAAAGAACTAAAAAAAAAGCGCTCGCGTACGGGAAAAAACGTTTGAAAATTCATCTCCGGGAATGTCCTTACTACCTACCTGTTGCTGATCGCGTGAAATAGGCGGCCTCGCTGTGGCGTTAAACGCCCGTTTCTGCGCCATCGAGACTTTCAAAAGATGCGGATTGGTGCCGACATTTCCGTTGGTTACCCAAACAACTGCATTCGAGTAGGGGAATTCCTGAGCAGAAGCAAAGATTTTCATTTAATTTTCAAACGAACGGGGCTGTCTGTGGGAATTTATTTTATAAATCTCCAAGTTGTGTTTTGTTTCGGGTTCGTAAATAAAATCCGACGACGTGGATTTTAAATAGTAAAATAAATTCTTATATACATATCGAGATTTAACCCAATAAAACTCTTATTTACAAAAAAACATACAATTTAAAAAAAAATCAATGTAGTCACGTAACGACGGAAGACACGTGTAAGAATTTGTAATATTTATTTATAACAGTCCATATGAGTACCTACCTAATCAACAACTAAACATCAAAAAAGTTAATACTTGTTTAAAAAACCGTCTACGCTATCGCGTAATTTAGTTTCTACATAAATTACCTATATTTGAATCAATGACTATGTGTTATAACTTCGTAGTTATAACTATTGACTGTTTTACGCTGTAGTTACTACGCTCGACGTATTAACGTAAATGCACTTGTCGAATAGGCGTATCGATATAACTGCTGACGTTAAGCCGCGTATAAACGCTTACTACTGTAGTTACGACAGGGTAACCAACTGAAGTATTTTTGTATCAGTTTCACGTGTAGATTTATTTTTGATTAAGTCACAAAATGTTCGGTTTTTAGTATATTACGGTTTGTTAAAAAAAAGATGATTGCCGTGCCGTGTCGTGCCGCGCCTTTCCGACCGTGTCATGCCGTCCTTCCAGTGGGCGCCGGGTATTATTCTTCAATATTGGTAAATATCTAACATTAATTAATGTAAAATAATAATAAAAGATGACATGATTTATGCACAACCTTATATGTATAGATACCTATACATAGATGTAATTTCCCAAGGACCAATTATTTTATCGAGTCCGAGTTACATGAATTAGTAGTTTCATGTAAGTAAGGACTTTATTATTTATTTCTTTATGTTCTTTTTCTAAATATTTTGCATCAAGCAGAATTAAGTTTAGACCTAAAATTCTTCGTTTTTTCGTTCGAACAAGATGAGTTTGTCATCTTGCTACAACTGAAAAACGAAACGTTTATTCCGCTTAATATTCGATTTAATGGTAAAAAGATGATAAATAAACGAAAACAACGAAGAGATGAAAGATCGAGCTCTTCAGACCAGGTTTTTGATATCATTCGGAGCTTAGCATGTTTAAGTGTACCTATATACCTATGGGTCATATTCAATTTAAAGTTTTAAATCAAAAATCGATAAAATGGGAGTTTTTAACTGAATTTTAAAAACAATTTTGCAATTAAACGCCGCGCATTGCCGAACGGCCCTCATAAAAACAATAACTTCCAAACTTTTAATCCAGAAATGAAAACGGGAATTATTCGTTATTTATATTGTTTTAACGATCTAATCGTTGCAGTCTGTTCGTATATACCTATGTCAATTTGCCAAGTATTGTAGGTGAACCCACAAAGAGTCACGTTACTAAAGATCCCAAACAAAGAGAAACATAATATAATAAACCTCGAGCTGTTAGGTTATTTTTTTTAGTGCGGGTCGTAAATTTCAAATTGATTTTAAAACAATAACATGCCGGTTCGACTGTAATATACTTGTTCAGAAACACGCGCTAACTTAAATTACGATCGACCTGTCAACTGTAACAACAAGACCATTGTACCCCTTTTTATTATTGTTACGACCTTTTACGGTTATGTATTTTTTGCTCTAATTACTAGTAAGAACGATTGCTGCTGTGCTGCAGATATACGACTTACGTCTCGATATTCGTCTCAAAATAACATTTGTGGAACACATAAATTATTTTTTATTATAGCAGTACACATAATATAGTACTTATCTACAATTCATTAAAAACAATTATACCTATGTTATTTTTAGATCGATTAGTTTAAAAATACTGATTAACAAATTATTTCGAAAAATGTTTGTAGCAAGAGGTTTTTGCCAAGTGTGAGACTTGCACTATAGTTTGGACTGTGGCTATTCGGCCAGATTACGTACCCACTGAATTTCAAGTTCATTTCATTTTTAACAGTAGATATCTTTCTAAATGTTACTACGATAACGATAGAAATCCTGTTCGCATTTCAATAAAATAATATGTAGTTGGAGATCCGATTATCCGAAACATCGATTGTCCGGAATCAAATTTTCAAAGTATCGGAATTCGTAAAATAAATGATTTTTTAAAAACAAAAAACTGCAATAAACGCAGTGTTTTCATTGTTATAAAGTTTTTTTTTTGTTAATCACTATACTGTATTCGTATCTATTTGTTTTTTTCTACAAATAAAAATACATAATATTTTCCCATTACATATTTTGTACTTATCTAACAATAAGAACTATTCTTGAGGTGCTAATTTAAACAAAGATCCTTACTTCAAAAAATATCTACACAAATATTTAAAAAAAGACCATCGAAAGCGTATAATGTATTGCTTAATTATTATTATTATTGCCATTTTTTCATTATTTTAAAAGAATACTGACTTCACAAACATTTGCGACATATATATTCGTATTGTGCAATTATTATTTTATAAGTTTTTGATTTAATAAAGATGTTATTTCTAAATATATTTTTGTACCTAATGGAAAAATAAATTCTTAATTTTGCTATAATTATCGCAATTGAGTGTTAATAGTAAGCAATGTTATCACATTTGCGGTATAAGCAACATTTTAAAAAATAAGAAGCCTTGCTTTATAGACAACCCACTATACAGTTCAAATACTAAATTTGCCTAACACCTTTTTTTGAAAATTTTTGGCGCATTTTTCTAGATAAATGTTAATAACAAGTTAAAAAAGTAAAACCAACGATGTATCATAATAAACAGTTACCTACATTAACTTTCCAACGTTTCAATAAAGTCTTTTATGTAAAAATAAACAAATATTGGAATGCGCAGAACTGAAGAAAAGCCTTTCGACGACGTGAAAGGTACTAATTCAAATAATTACTTATCTGAATATTTGTTTTGTTAAAATAAAATAAAGTCTTATTATATAAAAACAATCTACCTTTTAAACATTTTGACTATTATCGATTATTTTACTGCAAACAGTTCGAGTCATCTGCACGCCGTTGTGCTCACTAATGTGCTGTCAAAAATTCGTATAACCTAACGATAAGTGTCAAAACCACTCAAAATAGCTTAGATAAATTTTGTAAATATGGCGTTTAATTTTCCGGCATTTTCGTATATTATAGCTTTAATAGTCGATGCGTTTCTCATATTTTTTTCGCTGTTTCACGTTATCGCCTTCGACGAGCTAAAAACCGACTACAAGAATCCGATAGATCAGTGTAACAGTTTAAATCCAGTAAGCATATCCTGGCATTTTTTTAACGAAAATCATTCTTTATCGTTGTATTTTCAGCTTGTACTTCCCGAATATTTGTTACATCTCGTCTTCAATATCCTTTTCGCTGCGTCCGGCGAATGGTTTTCGTTGGTTATCAACGTACCATTGATAGCATACCACATGAACAGATATCGTACAAGACCCGTGATGTCCAGCCCAGGGTTGTACGATCCCACCAGCATTATGAATGCCGATACCTTGACGCGCTGCCAAAGGGAAGGCTGGATTAAGTTGGCGTTTTATTTGTTATCATTTTTCTATTACCTTTACGGGTACGTAATAAGCTTAGAAAGGGCACACGATGAACACACATGATAGATATTAGTTTAGGTGTACGATGTAGAAATGTTTTTATATTAATCGTTCCTTATCTTGTTAATTCTTCAATTTACCGACTGATTACGAATGTAAATCGAATCGCAATTTCTTTCAGTATTGATAATAATGGAAAGGATTCTCGAATAAGACCTTATCTAACAATATCTTCTAAAATTTTATTTTAGCTACTAATTTTACGACTACGATAGAACCGAAATCCCTAACCTGTATGTCTGTTTGTTGCAGAATGATATACTGCCTTATCTCGACGTGAATTCCTGATACATACTGAGTGACCTCTATCACCATAGAAAATTTCATTTAGTAAATCAAGGGATTTCGGTTCTTGTTATTATGCTTTGAATTGCTTATTGTTTTATTTGCACTTTGTAATTGTTATGTGGTAATAAAAAATACATTGCATAATAAAAGGAACCGATTTACCTACGACTCTGGCATCTTACCTAACACCATGTTACAGTAAAAGTCTCGGGTGAAAATCGGCTTTCATAATTTTATCCATTTTATTATTACTACATATTATGTTGTAATTATTATAAAAACAATTGCTAATGTTTCTAATATTGTTGTATGTTGTATTTTTTTTGCAAAATACACAGCAGTCTTATTTGTCATATGTAGGTAATTATTTTCATTTTGTATTAATAATAATTGCAGGATGCCCATGTAATTTTTAAACCAAACATTTGAATTTTTTGGTTTTCAAAATTCCAAATACTGCTATATTAACTTTTCTCCCGTATTAAAAATGACCAAATCACTTTAAACATGGTACTAAAATGTATCGTGAGAAATGGGAAAATATATAATTATTCAATTTAACATAGCTATATATAAAAATAAACGATTTCCTTTAAAAACTTTTAATTCATAAATAATTAAAATAGTACAAAAAATACTTAAGGTACGTACATAATTAATATTATATAAAGAACAGTTTAGTATTTATTGAAGTGTAATACAAGCCTTAAATGACGCAAAGGAGCCTCCAGCAACCCTGAAGGCACACATCATCGTGAGAATTACAACTGTATATAGAGGGATCAAGGTGGCAGAGTAGATTTGATATCGATTTAACAACGTCAACGATGAAACGAAAAGGTGTGAACCTACTACCATAGCTACTTGAAGCTTATTACCATTATCGAGAGCGTTAAAAAATATCACACTCCAAAAGGTGTGGAGTAGAACGAAGCACAGTGTTGTGGCTGCACTTGTTATAAAAAACATTTCAGTTCCCGACTTGAGTCCCATTGTCGCAGGACCAACTGCATCGGCTACGACGTTCACTAATGCAAACATTCCACTAATTATACCAAATCCTAGTCCGCTGACGTAGGCCAAAATGTGTTTATTTTCGATAATTTGAGTAGTGTCGTCTGTGATTCGTTTAAGTCCATTTTCTGCTTTTCGTAATATTTTATATATCAAGTATCGGAATATTTCTTGAAACAATACCGAAAAAATTAACCCAAACGCCAATTGTCCCCTCAAAGGGACCACTGCAAACCACCACATGGAAGATAACAATAGCGACAGTAACCAGAAGAAAGAAGCTGCTATTAAAATTATTATTCTCACCGGATCGTGGGCGATTGTAAATATAAACATTGCGAACGGCGGTCCGAACGCCAAAAACGTACACCCAAAAAATTCCACGACAGTCATTATTACTACTTAATATAATAAATTTTACAGAATATTATTAATCATTTTGACATGTAAAACGATTAACCTAATCATCTGACATTTGCAAAACTAAAATCCCTAAACCAAATTAATTTAGTTCCTAAATTGAATTCGTCATCATAATAATTTATTCTAATCTTGGTTAGAAAATTATCTGCCGTGACTAATCGCGGAAAATACAAAAAAAAATATATAGGATTCCTCATAATGACAGACTCGTCGACGTAATATTAATAGATTGTAGCTATTGTAGCTAACACACGGACCACCCAGTTTGCCTTTTTGCATTTGTAAGTTAACGCAAGCTTTAGGAATTGTACCTAATTAATAATTTACAGTTATTCCTATTGAAACTTTTATTTTTACCCTTATAAAACATTAAGTAAATCTATTAATACTGCATCTATAAAATAACTACATTAAAGAATATCTGCTATAATGGTGAGTTACATATTAAAACCTATTTAAGCATACATATATCGAATTGATTTAATTTTGCAGTCGAACAGCGTAAATATTTGTAGTATTGTAGAAGAGGTCGAAAAGGCCCTAGAAGAATTTAGATTCCGTAAAGAACAAGACACTGCCGCATTAATTCGTGTGTATGATGCATTTAAATGAAAAACAATTGAAAAACGTTTGAATTTTTAGTAAAAGTCGATCGCGAAAAGCAAGAAATCATCATAGATGATATCATGGAAGATATTACAATAGAAGAGTTACAAGAAGCTTTGCCCAGTCATCAACCACGATATGTGATTTTATCGTATAAGCGAAACCATATGGATGGCCGCATATCGTATCCCTTATGCTTTATATTTTATACTCCTCGTGATAGTCATGCTGAATTACAAATGATGTATGCTGGTAGCAAGATGTCACTGCAGAGAAAATTTCAACTCGCCAGAGCCTACGAAATACGCGAATTGGAGGAGCTTACCGAAGATTGGTTGTTAGGGAAATTGGGAAATAATTGACACATTAGCGACCCTTCAATTTTTTAACGTTAGTTACCATTAGCGATCACCATATTCCATTTTAGTACAAATATTTTTGTAAGTTTGGTTGTTTTTTCTTTTACTATTCAATACCTATACAGTTGATCTGTGGTAAATTTTAAAAGGGCATATCATTAATATTAACTAGAATTTTAATTTAATGTTGTAAGTTGTTTATTTAGGTAATTTTTAAAATGATTAGTGATTTGGATAATACTGAAATGAACAAATCTTTGCGAATAACTGATAATTTTAATTTGCTCCAAATCATTGAATCAATTAATGAGGAGCAAGTTTGGATTAGATAAATGAGAAGAAACATGACAATAACCACTATAGTATGTTTAATGTAATTCGCACAAAAAAACGAGCATAGATACATTAAAGTTTGCTTTTACATGGTCCTTGGCTTTTTTTTCAAACGAAAACGAAATTATGTACAGCTAACGTTTGTTTAATAAATGATAAGGTAAAAATTAATTTAAATTCTATTTAGTTTTGAAATACTTTTGTGGTAAAATTACAATTTTATTCAACTTGACTGTAACTACACGAAAATTTTGAAGTATCCTGTGTATAAACGAAACAAATGTACGAAATGCAATTGAGGTTATGTAATGTGAAGTAAGTTATCGTTATTTTTTTAAATTTAATGTTTGTATAGTTTAAGCTAATTATTTTTTTTAAATAATGGCCAAACAAGCTCCTAATCCGATCGATGTTCAGGTAAAGAAAGCGCAGTTCGATTAAAACAAAAATTATGTCCGCATTTGCAGGATTTCCAATTTAAATTACATTGCCGTTTAAAGATTTTCGCGAACGACGACAATAATACCTTCAACAAGTCTTACAGTTTGATTGCTTCTGCTAGCCGTTTTGGATTGATTTTTGTTGGCACATCGACATCTACACTTCAAAGTACGTATAGTTGTTGTTTAAGTATGTAATATTCGGAGGATTTTATATGCCTATACTTCTTTAGTTATTCAAGTAAACGGCATCGAAAAATATACACTCAAGGATGGAGAAATAACAAACTATAAGCGTAGGTCCCTACTTTTACCTTCAAGACCTAAGCATCTTACTGTTAATTGCGACAACACAAAGTTAGCAGTCGTCGTTGAAAAGGACAACTGTCCGGTCGCCATCGTGTACGATGTTTTATCGTTCATGAAACAGGTACGAGCAATATTAATAATTATTCGTTTAGAATAGGATTTTGGAACATATAAACTATATAGGGTTATTTTGTGTTAAGAATAGTGCTGCACGAAATTTAATTAGGAACTTGTTATATAATTGTAGGTACAATTTCTTCCTGTATTTGTAAATACTTTTTGTACGAATTAATTATTATTTGTTCCACATTTAATCAGTCGAAACTAAAACGATTGGCTAACGTTAATTTTTTTTTATAATATTTTGGAGCAGTATGTAGGGCAACCCCTCGAAATTCGATTATCTGCAACTCCGGGTGTGAATGTCACAGAAGCGAATTGGAATCCTAGTTTACCAGCAATTTTTACTGCATGCAAGGATGACAAAACATTAGGTATATCTTAGAGTAGTCTTTTGACGTATCTAAACTAGTTTTTTGCGAATAGGCTTGTACGAAATAAAAGAAGCGGGAATAGGCGTAAACGAATTGCCGGCAGATTCTCAAGCTTCTTGCATGTGCTGGAGCCCGAAAGGCAAACAGATTGCAGTAGGATCATGCAACGGTACCATAACTCAATATAAACCCGATTTAAAAGCCACGAAGATTATAAACGTTCCACCACTGGGAGAACAGCAATCTGTTGTTGCAATTCAGTGGATTTCGAATTATCAGTTTATAGCTATATATAGGTCACAAAGTTCTGCAGATCGAACGAGTTTATTAGTCGTAGATGCTCCGAAAATTGGAGAAAGCACCTTTACTAATTATGAAGACATTTGTTATAGTTACGGTAATGTCAGACCTATACAATTCTATGCCATGCATCAGCCAATTTGGTATGTTTTCTACTAATTAATGTTTATTATGGTTGTCATTTTTATTTATTTTTTTTAATTTTAGGAACGTTTTAATGGTAGCATCATCCAACAGCATGGAAGTGGGTGTTTTAGGGAACAAAAAAGATAGTTGGACACAATGGATTTTAGCCGACGCTGCTCGTGCCGAACTGCCGCTAAGTGCAACAAAACAAGAAACGTTACCCATCGGTATAGCCTTTAATACTTCGGCAACTGAACCTGTGGTGTGGGGAGAAGCTTCCTTACCACCTGCACCGTTTTTGTTGCTGTTGTCTCACCATGGCCTCCTCTGTTGCTTTAGAGTTATCAACATAAAGTCGGGCGTGGCAAGCATTTGCCAAGCTCCAGAACCCATCACGGATGCAAGCGGATTAAATCAGTTTGTTGCTGAGGTATTTAAGTAAAAAATATTTGAATTTTATTGTATTTTGAAAACTCTGTGCAAAACGGTGAATTGTCAATTCTAATTGCAGCTTGTTTTAGGACAATAAAACCACGCCAGCTTCTGCAAGGGCACCGCCGCCTCAATCGTTTACGCCACAGGCGCAGGCTCCTTTATTTACAACTCCCATAAAACAGCCCATAATTGCAGTGGAAAAACAAGAAATTTTTCCTTCTCCAATACTCAAAACGAATGTGTCGCAGCCAATAAAACCTTTAGCAGTTCAGCAAGAAATGCCGAAGAAGAACGTGGTTATAATCAATCAGCCGGTTACGACGGTGAAACATGACGAAACAATTACAGTGCAAGAAGAGACTGACGTCCTCATTTCGAAATTGATATCGGAAGAGTACGAAACATTAGAAACCGAATTGAAAGTTTTGCTCCACAAGGCGCGCTCATTGAAGATGGAGCTCGGTTCCGACACGGAGGACGCAGAATTGGTTCGTGGGAACAGATGCACTCGACAGTTTCTTGAAGGAAATTAACGATATCAATGTGGCGCAAAACGCGGAGGTATGTTTCGATTTTTTTTACGAGCATTACTTATCTGTGGTTGGCACCTCGATACTGAAAGGACAACAGCTTTTATATAACAAATTTTTGGTCGATATTTAAAATGGGAGAGCCCCTTCGTAGATTAATATTAATCGAATATATAGAATGTTTTACGTTATGTTTTACGAATGTTTTTAGAATATGTGTTTTATATTTTTGGTTGTATTTGTAAATGACTGAGCTGATTCGGCTCAAATTTGTCAAATCAAGCAGACTATAAAAATTTTTCAAAATGATGTACATAATTGTATTAAAAATTGATAGAGGATTGCAAAAAAGTCAAAATATACAGGGTGTTCCATTTAAAAATTGAAAGTTAAGATCATTTCTGGCGTAACCGAAAGTGTAATAGTAGTTTCCCAATAGTCAAAACATAGTTACTCACAAAAAAATTCAAATTGATATCTTTCACATCGTCGAAAACAAAGGCTAATATATTTAATAGTACATATTATACTTGAAGCCTGACTTTGGTGGTATAATTTTTGACTAATTATTTATACGGTATTGAATAAATGATGACCTGTTATCATAAATTCGAATTCCAAAGACTCAGTTTTCTTAAATAGAATATCTCGTATATTTTTATACTATTTTATAAATCAAAAGATTCTGAGTGGTTAGTATAAGCAAGTATAATTTTGTAGTTATCTTTGGTGATTTATTAGTTTAGGTTTAAACTTTAATTTATTTTAATATTGTTATCGTTTGCGTAGGTGTACTTGTTAAAGCAAGGATTGATACAAACGTGGGCATGGTACGAAGATGCTCGGTCTCGCATTTCTCAGACTCACGATACCGGGTTAGAAGCCTTGCTGCGTTTACAGCAACTAGATCCGGTTTTTCAGCGTTATTTGGCGGACATACAGCACATGGTATACTACATGGAGTCCCAGTTAATGCAAGCAAGTAGAACTTTAGACGAGCAATGGGAAAACTTCCAAGATTCATGTAGGAAAGTGATAAGACATCAAATTCCCACGATGGAAACGATTTATCAAACTATGGTGAAGCACGGTGCCATCTATCAGAAACAAATGTATATTCTAAAAGATATATCGAACAGAATTCGTGCGCATCGCAGTAAAATTAATGGGCCCTCGCTGTTTGCCTCTTTAAATAACATAGACCAATTATTTACTCAACTGAAACAGATCCAGTTAGAACCGCAGCATCTGATTCAAGTGCAATATCAAAGAACGCTTCAGAATCAGAAGCGTCTTACCAAATCGAAGGTGAAGAAATTAAGTAAATTGTTATTGGAGAGAGACGTTACGCGAGTAACGATCGATAAACCTCAGTTATCGAACATTCCGTTACGGTCATTGATTCAGTCAGTTTCGAAAAATAAAGGCGTTTCCGAGTCTAACACAATTTTAGGTGCTGCCGTTTCTCCAATTGCTGGTAACAAAAACCTGCCCCCACGAGTCGTGGAATTCGTTCAGTCAACTCCAAAGCCAACTTCCGAATCGGGTGCTCCGGTAACATTTGTGAAGGTATTATTTTAGTTGTAAATAGAAATAAAAATCCACTTTATAATGTTTATATTTCCAAGTGCTACATTTTTTACCAACCTAACTCAATTCAATACTCAGACTAAACTGTTTTTAGGTTACGGCAACGATTCCAGCCGAAGCGCCGGTAAAACCTACAACAACAAAAACAACCACATTCAAATTCACCGATGCTCCAAACGCCAACTTCAATCCATCAATAAAAGCCAAATATCATCTTTCCGTCAGTGCCGAACAGTTCACCTATCGTAGTTACTGCATCTTCGACGTTGGATGTCATGTCTGGTCCCAAGATTAATCAAGTCACCAACGCTAAGTCACCAACGTCTGCAGTACCTTTCTTTGCAACAACCAAATCGGCCACTACCTTCAATTTTAGCCCGAATTTAACTACTAGTGCGCCGATTATTTTCTCCCAAGTGCCTTCGAAACCCCTTCCTAGCACTTCTAGTTCGGCCTTTGTTCCGACAACGCAACTTGCATTCAATTTTAATTCGAAAAATTCATCCACCACATCAAGTGGTGAATTTTCCAAACCTTCTACGTTTGTTTTCGGCGAAAAAATGTCTACTTTTAATTTTACGGCACAAACGAATTCCACGGCTAATGTAACGGCGACTACAACATCGTCTACGGTCCCTTTATTTGGTCAATCGAAAATGACCAGTACAATAACACCGTCTGAATTTTCATCATCAAAATTGACAATTACAAATACCACGTCCACTGCAGTTGTAACTTTCACTACCACGACTATTAATTCAAAACAAAATCATGTTAAAACGAATCTTCCTCCATTGCCAAAACGGACACCACTAATTCTAGCCGTTTACCTGCAACCACAGCAACCGTCTTCACACCAACATTCGGTTTATTAACATCGATTGCGTCACAAGCGCCTTTTGGTGAAATAAGTACTGCCACCGGGTCTGGATCTATTTTTGGCAACACCGCAACAACTGTGTCCACATCGGCTTTTGCAAATAAAACGGAACCAATCGCAACATCGTCGATTTTTGGTACGACTTCGATTTTTTCTTCGAGCCCTGCCGCTTCGTCCAATTTAATTTTTGGCCCTGCCGTCGCCACCACGACATCTTCATCGTCGGTCCGACTACCGTTACGACATCTTCGATTTTTAGTTCGACCACTACTACTACTTCACCTTCGGTGTTTGATTCGCCAGTTACTACTACCACTTCTGTTTTTAGTTCGCCAATTACTACCACAGCTTTGATCTTTGGATCGCCGGCTGCTACTGCGACTTCGGTCTTTGGTTCGCCTGCTCCAGTTACGACTACAGTTTCGATCTTTGGATCGCCCGTTACTAGTGCAACCCCAATTTTTGTATCGACGGCCACTACCACGACCTCGGTTTTTGGATCGATTGCGACTACTGCGGCTCAATCTCTTTTTGGAGCAGGGACAACAACAACTTCAATTTTCGGTTCGAACATTCCCATTACCACACAATCAATTTTCGGATTGACCGTTACAACCACGGCCTCGCTTTTTGGCTCACTTGCTGCTACCACCTCTGCTTCCGTTTTCGGCGCTTCTTCGACGCAACCTCTTCAAACTTCGACGGCGACCATTTCCTCTTCGGTGTTCGACGCCAAATCGGTCACGGCCACCACAACGACGACATCAAATTTCGTATTTGCCATTCCTGCAGCATCAAAACCGACAGCATTTGGCGCGTCGACGTCGACAAACTCAATATTCGGCGGCATGGCCACCACGAACGCCACGTTCTTACAAACTACCACCGTGCCATCATTATTTACTACGCCTACAAGCTCAATTTTTAGCACACCATCCAAAACAACTTCTTCGCTAGGACTTTTTGCGATGTCGCCCACCACGACTACTGCGGCAAACGGTTTCGGAGTCGGCACGACCGTATCAGGTTCCTTGTTTGCTCAGCCGACCACTTTCGGAAGTCAATCGATCTTTGGTGCGCCGGTGTCTACTTCTTCAAATATCTTTGGCGGCAATACGACAAGTTCTGCTTTTGGCTCTGGCGAATCAGTTTTTGGAGCTCCCAACACGACATCAAATGTCTTTGGGCAATCGCAAGCGTCGACGTTTAGTTTCGCCGCAGCTGCGGCTAACATTTCGACAACTAATTCCGGGTTTGAATTTTCCAAGGCTTCCGCTCCCTTTGGATTTGGCACACCTACCACTACTAATTCTAATAGTTTTAATTTGGGAGCGTTAAATATGGGATCTGCGACAACAACAACTGCCAATGCAGGTTTCGGTTCATTATTTGGGCAGCCTGCTAATAATATCAATCCCTTTGCCAAAGCCAACGAGGGCACGAATTTATTTGGAATGCCTGCTACCACCACGACCGCCTCTATATTTGGTGGTGGATCTAGTCCCGGATTTGGTGGCTCCTCGACTTCATCTTTTGGTTCAAATTCTGCATTTGGATCGCCTTCAGGATTTGGTTCGCAATCGTCTTTTGGTCAGACTTCTTTTGGTGGCGGCATATTCAGTAATGCTGCACAACCTGGTCCGTTCAGTGGCGGCAACCAATCGGTAGCACAAAGCGGCTTTGGTGCGTTCGGGCAGGCGCAGAAACCATCGGGATTTGGTGCAGCGCCAGTGTTCGGCGGTTCTCCGGGTGGATTTGGAACACCGCCCGCGTTCGGCAGCGGAAATGCGAGCTTCGGTGGCGCATCGACGTTTGGAAGTCCGCCAAAAATGTTTGGTAGTCCCAATGACGATTCGGGTATGTTCGTTTCAATCATAAATTAATTTTATTGATTTCAGTTTATGAATCAGGTTCGTTTGGAGCTGCTCCTCAACAACAAAATTCGACGTTTGCCAATTTAGCGACACAAAACACGCTGGGATTTGGCTCGCTTGCACAACAGTCGCCCACTACGCCACCGTCTCAACCATTTTCAAGGTAAAATTTCGTCGATAAAGTTCGATTTTATTAGATATTTGATGTTAAATGTGCATTAATATACTTTTACTGTACAATTCCGACCGTACTACTTAGGACTTTTGAATTATTCCTAAACAATTTTTCACACAAAAATTTATTACAAGACTAAGGGACGACTTAGCAGAAAAGCGATCATTATAGACTAAATACTACTGTTTTTTCTATAAATTGTATTAGGTGTACAACTTTGCTTCCGCCGTTTTTTTCCGTTTTTTTTATTGTCCATCGCTGGCCACTACTTTCTCCCATCTTTCGGGCAGCGTACGAATCCCGCGTTGAAAAAACTGGTCATCTTTTGAAGCGATCCACGAATCGATCCAATTTTTTACTTCTTCATAAGACCGGAAGTGCTGGTCATCCAGGCCGTGTGCCATTGATCGAAACAAGTGATAGTCCGAGGGAGCAACGTCTGGAGAATACGGCGGGTGGGGTAGGACTTCCCATTTCAACGTTTCCAAGTATGTCTTGACCACTTTCGCAACATGGGATCTCTCGTTGTATTGAGTCTTGCTCAAGTAATGCCTCCAATTCTGCATCTTCGAAAACCTTCTCTCTTCCACCGCCATGCCGGTCTTCGACGTCAAAATCACCGTTCTTGAAGCGTCGAAACCACTCTCGGCACGTTCTTTCACTAATAGCGGCCTCACCGTAGGTATTTGAGAGCATTCGATGAGCCTCAGCCGCAGATTTCTTCATATTAAAACAGAAAATTAAAACCTCCCGCAAATGACGAGAATTTGGCTCGTAAGCTGACATGTTTAATATTTATTTATTTATTTATTGATAAACCAGAGTACAAAATACATGTAGGTCACATCAAGATATACAATGTATAACTGAAAAAATGCTTACATCCTAAAAGAGGTAATTAAATTTACCTGTGCTTTAGGTCTGGTTACTAAAAACTAACTTACGAGCTAAAAAAACAAAAAATTTGGCAGAGTCTATGCCATATACATTTAGATAAAATTTCTCATAATTCATAACATAACAAGATAAAATATCAGCCACACAAAGATTTAAAACAGATATAAAAACAAATAACTTCAGTTTTTTTCTCTTTCCTTGTACCAATTAATAATTTTTGTCCTTATATTTTTGCTGCTAAGATTAAGTATCTTTATTTCATTCGGTAATTCATTAAACATTTTTATTGCTATAATTTCGTTATTTTTGAAATTAACAGACTTATTGATTCTAGGTAATCGAGAATAACTTTATGATGCAGACACAAATCGACTAATATTTCGATGGCGTTATATTTACAAATACCTAATCTTATTGTATGACAGCTACGATCTATTTATTTCGACTACCACTTACCGCTACAGCCATTTATTGCAAAACGGCGGAAGCAAAGTTGTACACCTAATATTATTTTGCACAACTTCCACTTCACAATTCATACGTCAACATTTGAAGAAATGTGTTGGTCGCTTGTACCACTTTATCTATAAGCCCCTCAATAACTAATCTTCCGACTAGTCTTACTGGTATCTCGAGTTGAATTGTATGTTAGGTAAAGCTTAATTGAAAAACGTCTAATTCTAATATTTATACTTTTGTTACAGTGGATCATCTTTTTCGACATGGCGTTAATAAAAGTATAATTTTTTTAAATTATTTAAATACAAGTTACTATGTTATACTTTATTGAAATAAAAAATACAATTATTTTTAGTCGGCATTAAATTGACAGTTTTTAAAAATGTGTACTCTGTTATCGGTGCCTCCTGACACGAGATGGCGAGGATTCGACCAATCGATGCATAAAACTTTGCCTTCGTGTCCGGATAGATCGTATAGGGGCGCTCTTGGACTACGACTATCCCATAATTTAACACACTTATCGTAACTACCCGACATGAACAAATATTCGTCGACGGGAGACCAGGTTACTGCAGACACCCACAACGAATGAGACGTAAACAAAGATTTACATATAGATCCTTCGGACGATCTTGGATCATATAAACGTATGTGTCTATCTGTGGAACAAGCAACAATAGTTCTAGACAACGGAGACCACGAAACACCCAAAAATGCTTTTTCACCGACTATTTCATTACGTAGACCATACAACTACAAAATAATCGTATTTAATTATACATATCAATTTATTTCTAAATCTACGTACGTCTGTGTCCCATAATTTTATGGTGTGGTCCATCGAAGCTGTACATATAGTATCGGGCTCTAGCCATTGCACACAAACGATATTCTCCTTATGTCCCTTCAATGTATGCAACGGTATCCTCGTTAGCGAATTTTTTACCTTCGATCCTCGAATCTTTTTCTGATGTGGCTCGCCAATATCGTTCGAATCCAAAGTTGCAGACCACAATTTTAAATAAGTATCCCAACCGCCGGTTGCCAGTCTTTCAGAATTGGCACTGACACTAACCGAATCGACGCCTCTTTCGTGGCCTCTTAAGACTGCGACGACTTTTGGAGATTCGTTGCCAGGTTCCCATTGCCATAGCATGCCAGTTAAGTCGTGAGATACGGTGACAAATCCACTTTCCGGATCGCTCTTCTTTAGCCAAGACACTCCCGTGATTGCATTTGTATGTTCGCGAAGACTAAGTTGATGTTTACCGCGAACAGTCCAAATATTTACGGACCGATCGTAGCAACCAGTTAAAATCCTGTAAATGACAAATATTGTAATAGCTCTAATCGGAAGAAAATTGCTACTTACCATTTATCGGCAACTTGTATGGTGCTAATCCAATCGTCGTGTAACAAGGCATCTTGCGGTTGCGGAGCCGGAGTCCTCTGTACATATTCTACCTCGACAGTGGCCTCGGTGGATGCGTTGAATTCTTGTAAATGCGCTATAAGAGGTAAACGTAAGAGTTGTCCCAGCACCAAAAAATCGAACTTCACAGGTTTTAGTATTTCGTTAGATTCTTTTAATAGCTCATTCAACAGTTTATTTAGTTGGCTGTTATCGATCTCTTGTGAAACTGAAAATGGTACATCAGGAACGGCATAGCTGAAATAAAATATGGGGACTTTTTTAAAAGTACTTCGAAAACGGCCACTTACATTTCTTGTTTCGTTACAAAACGTATTTGTAACTGAGCCCCCGAATTGTTTCCGCTTACAGCCATTACGTTCGATCAAAAATAATTACACATTCTTTAGGTTAGTAAATGAGGTTATCGCAAAATTTGTTTAATGTTGGTACTTGGTAACGCCGCGATTGGTGACACTGATGTTTCATGTAACCTAGCAAATAGACGCTTATAAATACTCGATTTCCGTTTGATATAATATAAATAAAATGCAACGGCGAGGTGGAAAGCGTATTCGGATGGACGAGCCTCCTCCGGAATACGAGAATCCGATGACTCCAGCGTTGGAATCCGAAGGTTACGCCGTACAATTAGGTCAGGTTGGCGGTTTATATGGAGAGGGTTACGGCGAACAGATGGGAAATTCGTCGTCGGACGGTGGTATGTTCGAGTCGCCACCGACTCCCGGAATGCGCCGTGTTACTAGATCAAAAGCGAGAGGAGCTGCAGCTTCGGCATCAACTCATTCCGTAGTTCCCAGCACGTCCTCGCACTCTCCAACGGCACCTACTCATACCGAACGCAGTCATGCGACTACGGGCCGCGGGCGGCCCAGAGGTCGTCCTCCGGGCCGCAAACAACACGTTGAGGGAACAAGCGATGACGACGCATCGCTCTATCACATTATACGTAATAGTAAAGCGTCTTTAACGAATATCGTCGATGAATGGATAGAGAGTTACAAGGTTATTATTAGACGCGTTCTTGCATTTAATTTATTAACGTGTCACGCCTTAGATCAATCGCGAAGCTGCCCTCATAATTCTTATGCAGTTCTTCATAAACGCATCCGGATGTAAAGGCAGAATTACTCAACAGATGCAAGCTAGTATGGAACACGCTGCAATTATTCGTAAAATGACGGAGGAGTTTGACGAAGAGTCCGGGGAGTATCCGCTTATAATGACAGGCCAAAGTTGGAAGAAATTTCGACAAAATTATTGCGATTTTGTACAGACGCTCGTTAAACAATGCCAGTATTCTATAATATACGATCAGTTTCTTATGGATAATATTATTTCACTATTGACTGGACTTTCTGATTCTCAGGTTGGTGATTTCTCGATTATTTCTTAATATAAGTTTATGTGATGTAGGTGAGGGCGTTCAGACACACGGCAACTTTAGGAGCCATGAAGTTGATGACCGCATTAGTGGACGTAGCGCTGACTGTCTCTGTAAATTTGGACAACACGCAACGACAGTACGAAGCCGAAAGGCAGAAGACCAGAGAGAAACGTGCAAGCGATAGATTGGAATCGTTGTTGGGTAAACGGCAAGAGTTGGAGGAGAATATGGATGAAATTAAAAATATGTTGACGTACATGTTTAAGTCTGTGTTTGTACATCGTTATCGCGATACATTACCTGAAATTCGAGCTATCGCCATGACCGAAATCGGAATTTGGATGCACAAATTTCATGCAAACTTTTTAGACGATTCATATTTAAAATACATTGGTTGGACATTGCACGATAAGGTTTGTTTTGTCGGAACAAGTTACCGGTCGTTACGATTGAATTTGTGTAATTTCAGGTTGGAGAGGTGCGGTTACGTTGTCTGCAAGCTTTACAACCGTTGTACGCTAATGAAGAGTTGAAAGGAAAACTTGAATTGTTTACCAATAAGTTCAAAGATCGTATTGTGGCCATGACTCTGGATAAAGAGTACGATGTGGCCGTTCAAGCTGTAAAACTTGTCATTTCTATACTTAAGCATCACAATGAAATTCTGACGGATAAAGATTGCGAGCACGTCTACGAACTGGTATATGTCGATTTATAATTGTAAGAATTAAGTAATAATTATTTATAATTATAGGTGTATTCATCGCACAGAGCCGTAGCCCAAGCGGCCGGAGAATTTTTGAACGAACGTTTATTTCAACCGTCCGATACAGATCCGGGCAAAACGAAACGAGGGAAAAAGCGTCTAACGAATACTCCGTTTATACGCGATCTGGTGCAGTTCTTTATCGAATCAGAATTACACGAACATGCCGCGTATTTGGTGGATTCGTTGATCGAATCCAATCCCATGATGAAAGACTGGGAGTGCATGACCGACCTTTTGCTAGAGGAACCCGGACAGCACGAAGAAGCTTTGGATAACAGACAAGAAACTAGTCTCATCGAGATTATGGTGTGCTGTGTTAAACAAGCGGCCACGGGAGAGGCGCCCGTCGGAAGAGGGCCCACTAGGAAAGTATCGTCGTTGCGCGAAATCAAGCAGGTTTGTTTTTTAGGAATTATTTGTAAATATTTTCTTTTTACAACACATTATTTGCGACAGGTAGGGAGGATAAGCAAAAATTAACCGAGCACTTTATAGCGACTTTGCCACTACTTCTGGATAAGTATTCTGCCGATTCTGAAAAGTTGGCAAATCTTCTTACTATTCCGCAGTATTTCGACGTGGATTTGTATACAAGTGGAAGGCAAGAAGGTGCTCTCAATATGTTATTAACTAAACTTAAACATATCGCACAAATACATCACGAACAGGAGGTGTGTGTGAAATTTTTATCATTTTAAATTTTGAGTCATTAATCTGGTTTAGGTATTGGAGACGTGTGCGAAAACGTTGGAATTTTTTTTGCGAATTCAAGGCCACTTTATCGATATGATTGTCGCATCTTATAAGGACGCCATAGACGATTGGCGCAATCTTTTGCTGGGCGAGGAGACCCCCAACGACGATGAAACGTTCAACGTGATCAGTTCGTTGAAGAAGGTGTCGATATTTTACGCCTGCCACAATTTGAACCAGTGGAACTTGTGGAACACGATGTTTCAAGACGTTAAAGTGAGTAAGAGAATTCTGCTGATTTTTTTTTAATAATTGTGCTGCCTTTGGACACGTCATCTGAGGCCATGAAAATGTTCTGCCAAGTGACCGAAAGTAATGAAATTTAAGAAGACGTATTTTGTATTTTATCGAACTCGATCGATACTATCGCATATAAAATACGTACGGTTTTCGTGACCGCTTGCGATAAGTACATTTTTCGACAAAACTTTGTTTAGTTTAGTTTAAACTTGGGGCTTTGATATAATGACTTTCTACAGTGCCTTCAGCATTTTTTAACAGACAGGGGATTTTAATATTTTGGCATTGTCGCTTAAGAGAATGATTACGCTCGCACAGAAAAGTTAAATACAATTTTACTAGTATGTTATCTACACGTTATTTCAGTATCCCAGTATACAAGTTTGCCCACGCCACACTTCATTTCAGTACAGAAAATATTTATGCTGATCTAGTAAACATTCTGATAAACATCTAGCTATTAAATTCCAAGACATTATATTAAATAGATATAATTATTCAGTAACTTGTTTAAGATTTATATTCTACAGTATCTAGTTTGTCAATTGTTCAATTATCACAACGAATCAGTCGAATAATTCTATAATTAGTGGAAAATGCTGTAATTACTGTTATAACAGTACCCTCGTAACCCTTCGATTAGTGCGTTATACCTTGTCATGTTCATTGTGTTTGTTTATAAAATGGAATTAATGCAATAAGAACCCAGAGTAACTTATATATATCGATATGATTAATTATAATAAGACAGATACTGACAAGGAAATTCCAATTTATATCGACAGATATTTCCTGTAAAACTTTTGTTCGAACAATCGTTTTCATGGTTAAAAAGATAAGTCAGATAAATTTATCAAAAGATGGAAAGATTTGCTCTAAACCTATATTCGTTAAATACGTTTTGGAGAAGTAATTGTTGCAGTTACTTCTAACAATAAGTCTAATAAGTAAGATACAATGTTTCACTCGAGTAACTACAATAAAACCCGTGTATGCGAATCTCGAATTCGGATTACTATGGGTTTTATTCGAATAAACGCAGCATTACTATGCCTTCATCGATGAAAATAAAATAAAATTCAAAAATGACAAGTCAAAGCTTACCTGTAACGAATATAAAGGGTAGCCAGAGAGAAAAGTGTTCCAAACGTCGACAGTTCACAATTCACATGATAATCAGGAAAATTGTTTTAAAATGTAACTGGGAGAATTTTGCAAATTACACTAATTACACTACACTAAGCAAAGTTTTTTACAAATTGTTTGGTTTTTCCAATAAAGCTGGGAATTTTAATTCAAAAATAAAACCTTTAATTTTGGTAATATTTTAGTTTCCAATCCGTTGATATCCCTTTCAAGGGAAACCATTCCTTTAGGAGTCCAAATGACGAAATAACAATATTGGCGGTCACTAACGAAGAGCTGCCCCGATTTGTAAGTAATAATCACTTCTTTTTAATTTTACCAATTAGGATCAATTGTAGCAAATTTACGTTTGGTAACAATAGCTTCAATTACTATTTTGGCCATTATAACATTTTATTTCTATAATACCAATCAGACCCTATTATGCCATCAGGGCCCCAAAATGGATATTGTTTACTTACAAATAATCCCCTTTAATTTCGCATTTTATATTAAATAAGGTTTAAATTTTGGGTTTTTACCAAATTTAAAACCAAGAAATTAATTAAAATAAAACCCCTTTTTTAAAAAAGTAAAATTTGTAAGTTTATTTCCATAATTTGGATAATTTTCAATTGCTTGTTTACTTCATTTTTTGCCAAATTTGCAAATAAAATTATTGGAAGTTACTAACCGAAACAATTTAATTTATTTTTAAAAGATTTAATCTATTCCTTTTTAATTTTACAATTATTAAATTTAGCAATTTATTTTATAAAACATTAAAAATTTTAAAAGAAAAAATAAAATTTATTTTTAAACTAATTATAAGATTTAGGCTAAAAAGCTTGAAGTTTTAAAATGTTTAAATAAAATAATTTTAATTAAATCTAATTTTTTTTTACTATATTCTTTTCCTTAATCCTTTGAAGCAAAAATTCAGAAAACCCATTTTTCAAAAGTTCTTTACGTAAACTTCGAAAGTTTAAAAACCCGATAAAATAAAATTTTCAGAACGGAATTTTCTTTATAAATTAATTATAGGAAGGTTTTAAAATCAAACCGATTTTCTTGAAAAAACAATTTTCAGTTTTGTTTCCACAAGATGCTTTGGCCAAGACCGATCAAAGGAAGAGAATACCCAGCAAAAGGGCCGCGATTCGCCAAATTATTTAAAACAAAATTTTTGGCCCTTAAAAATTTTAAGTACAAAAGAAAATTTTTATAATTAAAAATGGGAAAGGGGACAACTTTTAATTTTTTAAAAAGCTTCTAATTCAAGGAAAGGAACGAAAAGTTAGCAATTATTTAAACTTAAAATTTTAGTTATTTTATTTATAAAAAAGAAATATTTTTAAGGAAAAATTAAGAAGGTATCCCATTTTAAATATTTTAGTTCTTTAATTAAAAATTGAAAATTTCTAAAATTAGGTTAATTATTTCCAATTTAACATTAAACCTTAATTTAAAAAATTTTATTTTAAGTTGATTTTATTAAATTTTTGTTTTTTCACAAATTAATTTAATAAAATTGAAAATTTATAAAAATATCAAAGGACTACCTAAAATAAAATTAACAAAAATTAAAAGTTTTATTGTGCTAATTAAAATTTTAATTTAAAAACTTGCAGTTTTTTCCAAATTTTTTACTGAAATTATTTTAAAAATTTAATTTTGGTTAGACCGAACCATGTTTCATTGGCCGGTTTAACCTTAATTTCCAAAATCAAATTTTAAAAACGGTTTCAAAAACCAATTGGGAAATATTTTTTCCATTTTATGTTTTTATTTTGAAAGTCCAAAATTTTTAAAATTCTTCGAAATTTTTAAAATTTATTTTTAAAAAAAACAACCCTTGACTGAGGAAAATAAATCAAAAGTTCATTTTCTAGCCTTGGAATTTTGGGACCTGAGAGGCCGAAACTGGCCAAACGGGGAGGCCTCTTTCCCGGCATTTAAAAAGCTACCCAAACTGGCATTCAAGAAGCCACCAAAAATTATTAAAAATTTATGTTTAATTTTTAATTCCAAAACCTACGCCTGTTTGGTTCAAAAGTTTTAGCGAAAATTCAACACCGGCCCAAATTTTCACCAATTTCCGAACCGGAATCAAAATTTCAAACACCTTTTGAAATTTTGCAATTCCTTTATTTTGTGCCCAAAAATTCAACAACAACCCATTTTGGAAATAAGAAACTAACAAGGACCGGGAATTTGCCCTTAAGAAAAATTAATTTTTACCATTGGGCCTAGAAGCCCCCATGTGTTTGCAACGAAGTATTACAACAATATGGAGGATTCATAAAGCGACCCAATAAAACCCAGGAAATTAAATAAAGTGGAATTGCGGGCTCCAATATGTTTTAAGTCTTTAAATGAGGGCCAATCTTGAAACTCTAATTAAGGCCTTCAAAGCAAACCATATGGAAATTTTTCGCATTTTAAAGGTGAAATCCAATTGTTTTGGAAAAATTCGACAACAACTAAATCCATTTTAAGGAACTCCCAAAGAGATTTTTTAGCTGTTTAAGCAAAAATTGAAACCATAATGCCTTCCCAATCCCGGAAATTTTAATTTCAATAGGGTTCAAAAACCTCAAAAGGAAATTAAAAATGTTCCAACCTAGGAATCTTAAATATTTTTGGGTTGTACCGTTTTAAACCAATAATTTTTGAAAAGGGAAATAAACCTTGTTTTTTTTAACAATTTTTTAGGAACCGGAATTTCTTACCGGAATGCCGGAGAGTCCGGGAAAAAATTTTCAAACGGTTGTTTTTGTATGGAAATTCGGCTTTTTAAATTTGGTGAAACTTTGATTACAATCACCAAAAGCCAATGGTCTTTAAGTAAAAGTTCAAGAAAAAATTTGAAGGGAACCTGGTTTCTAATAATTTTGGTATTTTTGTTTATAAATTTTAATTAGATTTGTTTATTTATAAAATTGTAATTTAATTAAGGTTTTTTAATTAAGTTGGTTTAATTAAACCTTTTTTTTTTTTTACAGATTTTAATTATAGAAAAATTCCAATTTCAATTAAATTTTCGCATTTTTTTTAATAATTTCCCTTTTTATTAAAAAATTTTATTTTGGGAAATTTAAAAGTAAAAAATTTAACCTGAAAGCCTAATTTCCATAATTTTCTTACCAAGTTTTAAATAAAAAAGGGCATTTTTTGAGTTTCCAGGGCTTAAAAAAATTTTAAAGAACGGGGGAAAATTGCCAAAATTCTAACCATAATAAACCGTTTTTCGAAAAATTTTGGTTTTATGTTATTTGCAATTTGTTAAGGTATTTGGAATTTAAATAAATTAATTTAGCAAAAAATGTAAATTAAATTAAAATAATTTTTAGTTTAAAATTTTGCAAATAGGATTAACAAATGTTTTAATTTAATTTTAGTGGTATTTTTTTTTAAATTCTAATTTTAATTTTCCGTTTTATTATAAAAATTTAATTTAATTAATTTTAATTTTTTCCTGTAATTAAAATTGTTTAGTTTAATTACAAAAGAAATTTTTTTGTTTTAACAAAAATTTCTTTTTATTAAAACACAATTTTAAAATTACTTTTAAGGAAAATTTTTTTTAATTTTCTTTAATTATTGAAATTTCTTTTTAATTTTCAATTTTGGAAAATTCATTTTAAAAAAGTAAAGTTTCAAATTATTTTGAAAAAAATTTAACCCTTAAATTTTGCTATCCAAGAAATTTATTTTTAAAATAATTTTTAAGGGCTTTTTTCAAATTTTAACGAAAAGTCTTTTTAAAGAAAATTGTCAAGAAATTTTAAGGAGGGAAAATTTTTAAATTCTCAACCTAATAAAATTTCAAAATTTGGTAAAATGCCTTTTTAAATTTGTTTATTTGCAAATGTTTTTTAATTTGGGACAAATTTTAAGGTTTTAATTTTGAAAAAATTTAATTCTTTGATTCTGCTAAATTGATAAAATTTAAATTTTTAAAATAATTTTTAACGTTTTCCCAATTATTTTTAACAAAATATTTTTGATTAAACCAAATTGTAAAAAAGGGAAAATTTAATTTTGATTCGTACCTTAAAAATTTTTTTTGCCCAAAATTTTATTTTTAACCTTTTAATATTTAAAAAATAAATTTTTTATTAAGCCAAAATTGTTTATTTGGGGAAAATTTAATTTAACAACTGTATTAAAAATTTGTTTTTTGTCCCAAAAAACGAACATTTTTTGAACCTTTCCTAATATTTGAACGAAAAATTCAATTTTGGTTATTAAGAGCAAAGTTGTCAAGAAATTACTTTTGAAAAAAATTTAATTTTTAACTTTTGCTTCCTAAGAAAATTTTTCCAAAGAATTTTAACGTTTTTCAATATTTGAACGAAAAGTCGATTTTTGGTATTAGGAAAGAAGTTGTCAAGAGCTTATTTTGAAGGGAAAAATTTAACCTTCTAACTATTCTGCTATCCTGATACGAAAATTTGATTTTTGTCCCAAAATCGATCGCTTTTTGAACGCTTTCCTCAATATTTGAACGAAAAGTCAATTTCTGATATTAGGAGAGCAGAAGTTGTCAAGAACTTACTTTTGAAGGAGGAAAATTTAACCATCTATCATATTCTGCTATCCTGATACGAAATTTCAGATTTAAGTCCCAAAATCGAATTTCACCCTTTTTGAACGAAAAGTCGATTTTTGGTATTAGGAGAGCAGAAGTTACAAGAGCTTACTTTTGAAGGGGAAAAATTGAACCTTCTATTGTATTCTGCTATCCTGATACGAAAATTCTGATTTTTGTCCTAAAATCGATCACTTTTTGAACGCTTTCCTCAATATTTGAACGAAAAGTCAATTTTTGTTATTAGGAGACCAGAAATTGTCAAGAGCTTACTTTTGAAGGGGAAAAATTGAACCTTCTATCTATTCTGCTATCCTGATACGAAAATTTCGATTTTTGTCCCAAAATCGATCACTTTTTGAACGCTTTCCTCAATATTTGAACGAAAAGTCAATTTTTGTTATTAGGAGACCAGAAATTGTCAAGAGCTTACTTTTGAAGGGGAAAAATTGAACCTTCTATCGTATTCTGCTATCCTGATACGAAAATTCTGATTTTTGTCCCAAAATCGATCACTTTTTGAACGCTTTCCTCAATATTTGAACGAAAAGTCAATTTTTGTTATTAGGAGACCAGAAATTGTCAAGAGCTTACTTTTGAAGGGGAAAAATTTAACCTTCTATCGTATTCTGCTATCCTGATACGAAAATTTCGATTTTTGTCCCAAAAATCGATCCAACCCTTTTTGAACGAAAAGTCAATTTTGGTTATTAGGAGACCAGAAATTGTCAAGAGCTTACTTTTGAAGGGGAAAATTTAACCTTCTATCGTATTCTGCTATCCTGATACGAAATTTGATTTTTGTCCCAAAATCGATCACTTTTGAACGAAAAGCGAAATTTTTGGTTATTAGGAGACCAGAAATTGTCAAGAGCTTACTTTTGAAGGGGGAAAATTTAACCTTCTATCGTATTCTGCTATCCTGATACGAAATTTCAAATTTTTGTCCAAAAATAGATCACTTTTTGAACGAAAAGTCGATTTTTGGTATTAGGAGAGCAGAAGTTGTCAAGAGCTTACTTTTGAAGGGGAAAAATTGAACCTTCTATTGTATTCTGCTATCCTGATACGAAAATTCTGATTTTTGTCCAAAAATCGATCACTTTTTGAACGCTTTCGTTAATATTTGAACGAAAAGTCGATTTTTGGTATTAGGAGAGCAGAAGTTGTCAAGAGCTTACTTTTGAAGGGGGAAAATTTAACCTTCTATCGTATTCTGCTATCCTGATACGAAATTTCAGATTTTTGTCCAAAATCGATCCAACCCTTTTGAACGAAAAGTCGATTTTTGGTATTAGGAGAGCAGAAGTTGTCAAGAGCTTACTTTTGAAGGGGAAAATTTAACCTTCTATCGTATTCTGCTATCCTGATACGAAATTTCAGATTTTTGTCCAAAATCGATCCAACCCTTTTTGAACGAAAAGTCGATTTTTGGTATTAGGAGAGCAGAAGTTGTCAAGAGCTTACTTTTGAAGGGGGAAAATTTAACCTTCTATCATATTCTGCTATCCTGATACGAAATTTCAGATTTTTGTCCCAAAATCGATCACTTTTTGAACGAAAAGTCGATTTTTGGTATTAAGAGCAGAAGTTGTCAAGAGCTTACTTTTGAAGGGAAAATTTAACCTTCTATCTATTCTGCTATCCTGATACGAAATTTCAGATTTTGTCCAAAAATCGATCCAACCCTTTTTTGAACGAAAAGTCGATTTTTGGTATTAGGAGAGCAGAAGTTGTCAAGAGCTTACTTTTGAAGGGGGAAAATTTAACCTTCTATCTATTCTGCTATCCTGATACGAAATTTCAGATTTTTGTCCAAAATCGATCACTTTTTGAACCCGAATATTTGAACGAAAAGTCGATTTTTGGTATTAGGAGAGCAGAAGTTTACAAGAGCTTACTTTTGAAGGGGGAAAATTTAACCTTCTATCGTATTCTGCTATCCTGATACGAAATTTCAGATTTTTGTCAAAAATCGATCACTTTTTGAACGCTTTCGTTAATATTTGAACGAAAAGTCGATTTTTGGTATTAGGAGAGCAGAAGTTGTCAAGAGCTTACTTTTGAAGGGGGAAAATTTAACCTTCTATCATATTCTGCTATCCTGATACGAAATTTCAGATTTTTGTCCCAAAAATCGATCACTTTTTGAACGAAAAGTCGATTTTTGGTATTAGGAGACCAGAAGTTGTCAAGAACTTACTTTTGAAGGGGGAAAATTTAACCTTCTATCATATTCTGCTATCCTGATACGAAATTTCAGATTTTTGTCCAAAAATCGATCACTTTTTGAACGAAAAGTCGATTTTTGGTATTAGTAGAGCAGAAGTTGTCAAGAGCTTACTTTTGAAGGGGGAAAATTTAACCTTCTATCATATTCTGCTATCCTGATACGAAATTTCAGATTTTTGTCCAAAAATCGATCACTTTTTGAACGAAAAGTCGATTTTTGGTATTAGGAGAGCAGAAGTTGTCAAGAGCTTACTTTTGAAGGGGAAAATTTAACCTTCTATCTATTCTGCTATCCTGATACGAAATTTCAGATTTTTGTCCCAAAATCGATCCAACTTTTTTTGAACGAAAAGTCGATTTTTGGTATTAGGAGAGCAGAAGTTGTCAAGAGCTTACTTTTGAAGGGGGAAAATTTAACCTTCTATCGTATTCTGCTATCCTGATACGAAATTTCAGATTTTTGTCCCAAAAAATCGATCCAACCCTTTTTTGAACGAAAAGTCGATTTTTGGTATTAGGAGAGCAGAAGTTGTCAAGAGCTTACTTTTGAAGGGGAAAATTTAACCTTCTATCGTATTCTGCTATCCTGATACGAAATTTCAGATTTTTGTCCCAAAATCGATCCAACCCTTTTTTGAACGAAAAGTCGATTTTTGGTATTAGGGAGCAGAAGTTGTCAAGAGCTTACTTTTGAAGGGGAAAATTTAACCTTCTATCTATTCTGCTATCCTGATACGAAATTTCAGATTTTTGTCCAAAATCGATCCAACCTTTTTTTTTGAACGAAAAGTCGATTTTTGGTATTAGGAGAGCAGAAGTTGTCAAGAGCTTACTTTTGAAGGGGAAAATTTAACCTTCTATCTATTCTGCTATCCTGATACGAAATTTCAGATTTTTGTCCCAAAATCGATCCAACCCTTTTTTGAACGAAAAGTCGATTTTTGGTATTAGGAGAGCAGAAGTTGTCAAGAGCTTACTTTTGAAGGGGAAAATTTAACCTTCTATCTATTCTGCTATCCTGATACGAAATTTCAGATTTTTGTCCCAAAATCGATCCAACCCTTTTTGAACGAAAAGTCGATTTTTGGTATTAGGAGAGCAGAAGTTGTCAAGAGCTTACTTTTGAAGGGGGAAAATTTAACCTTCTATCATATTCTGCTATCCTGATACGAAATTTCAGATTTTTGTCCCAAAATCGATCACTTTTTGAACGAAAAGTCGATTTTTGGTATTAGGAGAGCAGAAGTTGTCAAGAGCTTACTTTTGAAGGGGGAAAATTTAACCTTCTATCATATTCTGCTATCCTGATACGAAATTTCAGATTTTTGTCCCAAAATCGATCACTTTTTGAACGAAAAGTCGATTTTTGGTATTAGGAGAGCAGAAGTTGTCAAGAGCTTACTTTTGAAGGGGAAAATTTAACCTTCTATCTATTCTGCTATCCTGATACGAAATTTCAGATTTTTGTCCCAAAATCGATCACTTTTTGAACGAAAAGTCGATTTTGGTATTAGGAGAGCAGAAGTTGTCAAGAGCTTACTTTTGAAGGGGAAAATTTAACCTTCTATCTATTCTGCTATCCTGATACGAAATTTCAGATTTTTGTCCCAAAATCGACCACTTTTTTTTGAACGAAAAGTCGATTTTTGGTATTAGGAGAGCAGAAGTTGTCAAGAACTTACTTTTGAAGGGGAAAATTTAACCTTCTATCGTATTCTGCTATCCTGATACGAAATTTCAGATTTTTGTCCCAAAATCGAATTTCCCTTTTTGAACGAAAAGTCGATTTTTGGTATTAGGAGAGCAGAAGTTGTCAAGAGCTTACTTTTGAAGGGGAAAATTTAACCTTCTATCGTATTCTGCTATCCTGATACGAAATTTCAGATTTTTGTCCCAAAATCGAATTTTCCCTTTTTGAACGAAAAGTCGATTTTTGGTATTAGGAGAGCAGAAGTTGTCAAGAGCTTACTTTTGAAGGGGAAAAATTTAACCTTCTATCGTATTCTGCTATCCTGATACGAAATTTCAGATTTTTGTCCAAAAATCGACCACTTTTTGAACGCTTTCGTCAATATTTGAACGAAAAGTCGATTTTTGGTATTAGGGAGCAGAAGTTGTCAAGAGCTTACTTTTGAAGGGGAAAAATTTAACCTTCTATCGTATTCTGCTATCCTGATGCGAAATTTCAGATTTTTGTCCAAAAATCGACCACTTTTTGAACGCTTTCATCAATATTTGAACGAAAAGTCGATTTTTGGTATTAGGAGAGCAGAAGTTGTCAAGAGCTTACTTTTGAAGGGGAAAAATTTAACCTTCTATCGTATTCTGCTATCCTGATGCGAAATTTCAGATTTTTGTCCAAAAATCGACCACTTTTTGAACGCTTTCATCAATATTTGAACGAAAAGTCGATTTTTGGTATTAGGAGAGCAGAAGTTGTCAAGAGCTTACTTTTGAAGGGGAAAAATTTAACCTTCTATCGTATTCTGCTATCCTGATGCGAAATTTCAGATTTTTGTCCAAAAATCGACCACTTTTTGAACGCTTTCGTCAATATTTGAACGAAAAGTCGATTTTTGGTATTAGGAGAGCAGAAGTTGTCAAGAGCTTACTTTTGAAGGGGAAAAATTTAACCTTCTATCGTATTCTGCTATCCTGATACGAAATTTCAGATTTTTGTCCAAAAATCGACCACATTTTGAACGCTTTCGTCAATATTTGAACGAAAAGTCGATTTTTGGTATTAGGAGAGCAGAAGTTGTCAAGAGCTTACTTTTGAAGGGGAAAATTTAACCTTCTATCGTATTCTGCTATCCTGATACGAAATTTCAGATTTTTGTCCCAAAATCGACCACTTTTTTTGAACGAAAAGTCGATTTTTGGTATTAGGAGAGCAGAAGTTGTCAAGAGCTTACTTTTGAAGGGGAAAAATTTAACCTTCTATCGTATTCTGCTATCCTGATGCGAAATTTCAGATTTTTGTCCAAAAATCGACCACTTTTTTTGAAAAACGAAAAGTCGATTTTTGGTATTAGGAGAGCAGAAGTTGTCAAGAGCTTACTTTTGAAGGGGAAAATTTAACCTTCTATCTATTCTGCTATCCTGATACGAAATTTCAGATTTTTGTCCCAAAATCGACCACTTTTTTTGAAAAACGAAAAGTCGATTTTTGGTATTAGGGAGCAGAAGTTGTCAAGAGCTTACTTTTGAAGGGGAAAATTTAACCTTCTATCGTATTCTGCTATCCTGATACGAAATTTCAGATTTTTGTCCCAAAATCGACCACTTTTTTTGAAAAACGAAAAGTCGATTTTTGGTATTAGGGAGCAGAAGTTGTCAAGAGCTTACTTTTGAAGGGGAAAATTTAACCTTCTATCGTATTCTGCTATCCTGATACGAAATTTCAGATTTTTGTCCCAAAAATCCCGAATTTCAATTTTGAACGAAAAGTCGATTTTTGGTATTAGGAGAGCAGAAGTTGTCAAGAGCTTACTTTTGAAGGGAAAAATTTAACCTTCTATCGTATTCTGCTATCCTGATACGAAATTTCAGATTTTTGTCCCAAAAATCGAATTTCCCTTTTTGAACGAAAAGTCGATTTTTGGTATTAGGAGAGCAAAGTTGTCAAGAGCTTACTTTTGAAGGGGAAAATTTAACCTTCTATCGTATTCTGCTATCCTGATACGAAATTTCAGATTTTTGTCCCAAAATCGAATTTTCCCTTTTTGAACGAAAAGTCGATTTTTGGTATTAGGAGAGCAGAAGTTGTCAAGAGCTTACTTTTGAAGGGGAAAAATTTAACCTTCTATCGTATTCTGCTATCCTGATGCGAAATTTCAGATTTTTGTCCAAAAATCGACCACTTTTTTTGAAAAACGAAAAGTCGATTTTTGGTATTAGGAGAGCAGAAGTTGTCAAGAGCTTACTTTTGAAGGGGAAAATTTAACCTTCTATCGTATTCTGCTATCCTGATACGAAATTTCAGATTTTTGTCCCAAAAATCGAATTTCCCTTTTTGAACGAAAAGTCGATTTTTGGTATTAGGAGACCAGAAGTTGGTTAAACCAATTTTGGGGAAAAAAAATTTTTTTTCCCGGGTTCCTTTTAAAATTTAATTTTTTTTTTTTGAAAAAAAAATTTTTTTTAAAAGGGAAAAAATTTAAAGCCCCCAAAAAAAAAAAATTTTTTTTTTTTTTTTTCCCAAATTTTTTTTTTTGGGGCCCCTTTTTAAAAAATAAATTTGGTTTGGGAAAAAAAAAATTAAAAAAATTTCCCAAAGGTTTTCTTTCCTTTTTTTAAAAAATTTTTTAAAAAACCCCCCTTTTTTTTCCCCGGGTTTTGGTTTAAAAAAAAAAAATTTTTTTTTTAAAGGGAAAATTTAAAATTTTTTAATTTGGTAGGAACGGGGTTTTAAAAATTTCCCAAAATTTTTTTAAAAAAAAAGGAAATTTTTTTTTGGGGGAATTTTAAAAAAAAAGGGGGGGGTTTTTTTTTGGGGGCCCCCAAAAAAATTTTTTTCCCTTGGAACCCGGGGCCCCTTTGGGGTTTTTTAAAAAAAGGGGGGGGGGGAAACCCCCGGGGGGGGGCCCAAACCCCAAAATTTTTGTAAAAAAGGAAAATTTTTAAAACCAAATTTTGGGGGGGGCCCCCCCCCCCCCCCCGGGGGGGGGGGGGCCCCCCCAAAAAAGGGGGCTTTCCCCCCCTTTTTCCCTTTTTTTAACCCAAATTGGGGGGGAAAAGGGGAATTTTTTTTTTTTAAAAAAAAAGGGGAAAAAAAAACCCCCCCCCCAAAAAAATTTAAAGGGTTTTTTTGGGTTAATTTTTAAAAATTTTTTCCAAAAAATTTTTTTTTTATTGAACCCGGGGAAAATTTAAAAAAAAAAAAAAAACCCTTTTTAAAAAAATTTTTAAAAAAATTTTTTTTTTTTAAAAGGTTTTTTTTAATTTTTAAAAATTTTTTTGGGGGAAAAAAAAAAAATTTTAAAAAGGGGGGGGGAAATTTAAAAAAAAGGGGGAAAAAAAAAGGGGGGGAAACCTGGGGGGTTTTTTTTTAAAAAAATTTAAAATTTTTTAAATTTAAAAAAAAAAAAAAAATTTTTTTTTTTTTTTAATTTTTAAAAAATAAAACCAAAAAGGGGGAACCAAAATTTAGGGGGGGTTTTTTTTTTTAAAAAGGGGTTTTCCGAAAATTTTTTTTTTTGGGGGGTTTTTTTTGGGGGGGGGGGCCCCCCCTTTTTAAAAGGAAAAAGGAAAAAAGGGGTTTCCCAAAAAAATTTTAATTCCCGGGGTTCGGTTTCCCCCCCCCCCAAAAAAAGGGGGGAAAATTTGGGGCCCCACCCGGGGGGGATTTTTTTTAAAATTTTTTTTTTTTCCCCCCAAAGGGCCGGGAATTTTGAAAATTTTTTGGGGGTTTTTGGGCCCCAAAAAAAAATTAAGGGCCCCTTTTTAAAACCGGGGGCCCCCTTTTCAAAATTTTTCCAAAACGGGGGGAAAGGAAATTCCAACCCAAAAGGAAGGGGGCCCCGGGGCCCCCCAAAAAAAAAAAACCTTTTAAAATTTGGGGCCGGTTTAAAAAGGGGGGAAAATTTAAAAATTTTAAAATTTTGGGGAAAAAAAATTTTTTTAAAATTTTTTAATTTTTTTTTAAAAAAATTTTTAAAGGGGAAAAAATTTTAAACCCTTTGGGGTTTTTTTTTTTTTTAAATTTTAAAAAGGGGGAAAAAAATTTTTTTGGGGGTTTTTTGGGGGGGGCCCAAATTTTTTTTAAAAACCCAAAAAACCCCAAAAAAAAAAAAAAAGGGGGGAATTTTTGGGGGGAAAAAAATTTTTTGGGGAAATTTTAAAAAAAATTTTTTTTTTTTGGGCCCAAACGGGGCCAATCTTTTCCGGGGGAGCCCCAAGAAAATTCAATTTTTTAAAATTTAATTTAAACCCTTTTTTAAAAAAAAAATTTGGGGGTTTTAAAAAGGGGGGTTTTTGGGGTTTTTTTTTTTGTTTGGAAATTTTTGGGAAGGGGGGTTTTTTTTTTAAAAAAAAATTTTTTTTTAAAAGGGAAAAAAAAAATTTTTTTAAAAGGGTTTTTTGGGTAATTTTTAAAAATTTTAGTTTTTTAAATTGGGTTTTTTTTAAATTTTAAGGGAAAATTTTTGGGGGAAAAATTTTCCCTTTTAAAAAATTTTTTAATTTAAAAAAAAAAATTTTTTAAATTTTAATTTTTTTAAAAGGGGAAAAAATTTAAAACCCCCCCAAAAATTTCCAAAAAAACCCCAAAAAAAAAAAAAAAAAACCCTTTTTAAAAAGGTTTTTTTTTTTAAATTTAAAAAATTTTTTTTTTCCAAAAACCAAACCCAAATTGGAAAAATTTTTAGGGAAATTTTTTTTAAAAAAGGGAACCCAAATTTGGGAAAAAAAATTTTTTTTAAAAGGGAAAAAAGGGGGAAAAAAAAAAAAAAAAAAGGGGTGGAAAAAATTTTTAAAAAATTTTAAAATTTTTTTTTTAAATTTTTTAAAAAAAAAATTTTTTTAAAAAAAATTTTTTCCCCTTTTTTTGGGGGGAAAAATTTTGGGAACTTTAAAAAATTTTAAAAAAAATTTTTCCCGGCAAAAAATTGGGAAATTTTAATTTGGTTTTTGGGTTTTTTTAAAAAAAGGGGGAAAAAGGGTTTCAAAAAAAAAAATTTAAAAAAAAAAAATTTTTAAAAAAAAGGGGGGGAAAAAATTTTTAAAAATTTTTAAAAATTCCTTTTTTAAAAAAAAAAAATTTTTTTTTTTTTTTCCCCCCCTTAACGGGTTTTAAATTTTTGGGGCCCCTTTTTTAAAAAAAAATTTTTTGGGAAAAATTTTTTTCCCCTTTTTCCCCAAGGAAAACCCCCCAAAAAAAAAAAAAAAAAAAAAAAATTTCCCAAACCCAAAAAAATTTCAAGGGAAAAAAAAATTTTTGGTTTTTTTTTTTTAAAAAAAAAAAAAAAATTTTTTTTAAAAAAAAAAAGAAATTTTAAAAAATTTTTTTTTTTTTTGGTCGGTTTTTTTTAAAAAAGGTTTTTTAAAAAAATTTTTTTTTAAAAATTTTTTTTAAAAAAAAAATTGGGGTTTTTTTTTTAAAAGGGTTTTTTTCCCCCCCTTTTTTTTTTTTGAAAAAAAAGGGGGAAAAAAAAAAATTTTTTTTAAAAAATTTTTTTAAATTTAAATTTTTTTTTCCCCCCTTTTTTCCAAAAAATTTTTAAAATTTTAAAATTTTAAAAAAAGGGGAAATTTTTTTCCAAAAAAAAAAAAATTTTTAAATTTTTTAAAAAAAAAAAATTTTTTTTTTTTGGTTTTTTTAATTTAACAAAAACCCCTTTTTTTAAAAAGGGAAAAAAAAAAATTTTTTTTAAAACCCCTGTTTTTTTGGGAAATTTGGGGAAAAAAAAAATTTAAAAGGAATTAATTTTAAAAAAAAACTTTAAAAATTTTTTAAAAAAATTTTTAAAAAAAACCGGGATTCCTTTTTTTTAAAATTTTTTTTAAAATTTTTTTAAAAAATTTTTAAAAAAAAATTTTTCCAAAAATTTTTAAAAATAAAATTTGAAAATTTTAAAAAAATTTTTTAAAAAAATTTTTTTCCCCAAAACTTTAAAAAATTTTTTAAGGGGGGTTTTTAAAAAAAACCAAAAAAAAACCCCCAAATTTAAAAAAATTTTTCCCTTTTTTTTTTAAAAAAAAAAATTTTTTTTTAAAAAATTAAAAAAAAAAAAAAAAAAAAAAAAGGGGTTTTTTTTAAAAAAAAAAAAAAAGGTTTTTCCAAAAAAAATTTTTAAATTCCAATTTTTAAAAAAAAATTTTTAAAAAAAAAAAATTTTAAAACCCCCCCCCCAAAAAAAAATTTTTTAAAAAAAATTTTTTTTCCCCCAAAAAAAAAAAAACCAAAAAATTTTAATTTTTTGGTAAATTTTTTTAATTTTTTTTTTTTTTCCTTTTTCCTTTGGGAAAAAAAAAAAAAAAAGGGGTTTTCCCGAAAAAAAAATTTTTTTTAAAAACCCTTTTTTTTTTAAAAATTTTTTAAAAAAATTAAAAAATTTTTTTAAAAAATTTTTAAAAAAAAAACCAAGGTTTTTTAAATTTTTTTTTCCCTAAAAAACCCAAATTTGGGCCCCTTTTTCCCAAAAGGAAAATTTTTTTTAAAAAATTTTTTAAAGGAAAAAAAAAAAAATTTTTTAAAAAATTTAAAAAATTTTTTCAAAAAAAACCAAAAATTTGGTTAAAAAAAAATTTTTTTTTTTAAAATTTTTTAAAACCCCCCTTTTTTTTTTTTTAAAATTTTTAAAAAAAACCCAAAAAAATTAAAAAAAAATTTTTAAAAAAAATTTTTTTAATTTTTAAAAAACCCTTTAAAAAATTTTTAAAAAAAAATTTTAAAATTTTAAATTTAAAATTTTAAATTTTTTTTTTTTTGGGGGTTTTAAATTTGGGTTTTAAAAAAAAAAAAAAAAAATTTTTGGAAAAAAAGGGGTTTTTTTTTTTGGATTTTTCAAAAAGGTTTTTTAAAAAAAATTTTTTTTGGGTTTTTTAAAACCCAAAAAAATTTTTTAAATTTAAAAAATTTTTAAAAAAAATTTTTTAAAATTTTTAAAAAATTTTAAAAAAATTTTTTTTAAAAAAAAAGGGGGGAAAAAAAAGGGGAAAAAAAAAAAGGGCCCTTCCCTTTTTTAAAAAAAAAATTTTTTTTTTTTTAAAGGGAAAAAAATTTTGGTTTTAAAAGGGGGGGGTTTTTTTTTTTTTAAAAAAAACCCTTTTTCCCCAAAAATTAAAAGAAAGGGTTAAAATTTTTTAAAAAAAATTAAATTTTTTAAAAATTTTTAAATTTTTTTTAAAAAAAAATTTAACCCAAACCCTTTAAAAAATTTTTTTTTAAAAAAATTAAAATTTTTTAATTTTTAAAATTTTTTAAACCTAACCAATTTTTAAAATTTAAAATTTTTAAAAAATTTTAATTTTTTTTTTATTTTAAATTTTTTTTTTTTTTTTAAGGTTTTTTAAAAATTTTTTAAAACAGGCCAAAGTTTTTTTTTAAAAAAATTTTTTTTTTTAAAAAATTTCCTTTTTAAAAAAAAAATTTAAAACCAAATTTTTTAAAAAAAAATTTTTTAAAAAAATTTTTTTTAAAAAATTTAATTTTTTGGGCCGAAAATTTTAAAATTTTTTTTTTTTCCCCCCCCTTTTAAAAAAAAAAAATTTTTTTTAATTTTTTTTTTAATTTGTTTTTTTTTTTTAAAAAATTTTTAAAAAATTTTTTTTTAAAATTTTTTAAAAATTTTTTTAAAAGGAAAAAAAACCCTTTTTTGGGAAAAAAAATTTTTTCCAAATTTTTTTTTTTTTAAAATTTTAAATTTTTAAAAAATTTTAATTTTTAAAAGGGGGGAAAAAAAACCAAAAACCCCAAAAAAAAAAGGGAAAAAAAAGGTTTCCCCTTTTTTAAAAAATTTTTTTTTTTAATTTTTTTTAAAATTTTAACCCCCGGCCCAAAAAGGGGGAAAAAAACCAAAGGGGAAAAATTTTAAAAATTTTTAATTTAAATTTTTTTTAAAAATTCCTTTTCCCCCAAAAAAAAAAAAATTTTTTTTAAAAAGGGTTTTTTTTTAAAAAAAAAAAATTTTTTTTTTGGAAAAAAAGGAAAAGGAAAATTTTTTCCCGAAAAAAAGGGGAAAAAAAAAAAGGTTTTTTAAAAATTTTTTTTAAAAATTTTTAATTTTTTTTTTTTTTTCCCGGGGGCCTTTTTTTAAAAAAAATTTCCCTTTTTTTAAAGGGGAAAAATTAAAAATTTTTTGAAACCAACCCCCTTTTTTTTTAAAAAAAAAAATTTTTTTTTTTGGGGGTTTTTGGGAAAATTTAAAAAATTTAACCCCTTTTTTTATCCCTTTTTTTTTTTTCCCCAAAAACCCCCAAATTTTAAAAAAG